>CM058042.1:41663299-42222904 GCA_030169165.1 Centaurea solstitialis | reverse complement strand
TATTGTTTTAAAGCTAACTATTACATAATATCAAAAGAAGCCCCTGACTTCTTTACAAACGGACCAGTCAGGTTCTAACAAAACTAAATAAACCTTATAAGTTCTATGTTTAGGGGGCTAATATGTAAATTTGAAAATGGGTATTTGATTTGGGTCGGTTAGAACGTATATAAATTATATAATGAAATAACTACATCATAAAATATTCAATATTAGGCTCATTTTAATCGTATCGACGATATAAATATAATGACGTAATTTGTTAAAATTAAAACGTATTATTTAAACGTATTTTAGACAATACACGATACATGACTAAAACGTAAAATGAAATATTGAAAAATAAAATGTATAAAGTGAGTAAACATTATAGGTTCAGGGGCCAAAAATGTAAAATTGATAATGGGTTCTAAGTTTAGAAGTCTAATATGTAAGGTTAACTATATCAAAATATATTCAATATTTGGCTCATTTCGACCGTATCGATGATACGAATATAATGGCATAATTTGTTAAAACTAAAACGTATTTTTTTAAAATCTTTTAGCCGATACACCATATATCACTAAAACGTAAAATAAAATATTGAAAAATTCAGGGGCCAAAATGAAAATATTGAAATTAAACATATGAATAACCCGGCTGAGGAGACGCGGGTCAACAGCCGGGTCACATGTCGGTTTGGGTCTTAAAAGGTAAGAGGGAAAGGTTGATTTGGGTCGGGTTGCAGGTCGGGCGGGTCATCGCGGATCGGGTCATCGCGGGTCAGGTGCATACCGTAGCTGCGTTCATGATAAATGTATATATATAGTAATGTACGGTAGTATAATATGAATAGCTAATATCATCTATAACATAATTGTTTAATTATATTACTTCATTTAGATGAATGTTAATTTATGTATAGATTTATTTTCTAAATCAATTCACAACACATATTTATTTTAACGATATTTTCCGATCTTATAGTTATTTGGGACTGGAGAATATAAAATCTAAAATGAATTGTGGCCAATCTTTAATAACTTACACCGACCATTATTGAATAAAATTAGAAATCTAGGGAAACGACCATTTTCGTTGCATAATTTACAAATTATAATAACATACAAACATAAATATGACATATGTATTAGATATATATATATAGGGAGGTTACGATCGTTAACGAGTAATTTTATGACATTCGAAAACGACGAAAACGCTCATGAAAGATATACCCAGAAGCTTGCGTCGAAAGACGAGAAACCGTCTCTTACGCGATTTATCTCTTGCACGTATTATAAGTTATTATTCAATAAAAGATTTTTTTTGGAGAATATTTGATACAGGCCAGAATAAAGATGAACACGACCGGGCCATACAAACGCGAGATTCTGCAGCATCGCCAGATCCAATTTTGCCTATTTTCTCAATTATCTAGTTTCTATATTATCTAAGATTATTATTTAGAATGATTACTATTTATTTAGCTTTCTTTCTTATCAAGTTAGGACTATCATTATCGTAGATTTAAGATTATTTAGTTTCCTTAGTTAGCTTTTTGTTTAGGTTATAAATAAGGGTTATTGGTTTCAGTTGTAATCAGATTTGAATTAATATAATTCTTCTCATTCGTGAGTTTTAGAGATTCTTCTCTAGTTTTTCGAGTTCTACGTTGTTAGACTCGTTTATCCTTTCGGATCTGACGCTTGTCGATCCGTTCCACGTTTCCCACTGCGTCAGTTGGTATCAGAGCAGGATTCGCCTGTCTTTTCACTAACCATGGCAGATCGACGGTCGACTACCAAAGCAGATCTAGCAGAGATGAATGTGGCCTTATCCACAGCGCTCGCTAATCTGACAGCGACTGTCAACAGGCTTCAACCAAATTTCGTCGACGACAACCGTCGTAGAAGAGACAGGTTTGAAGGACCGGTTATGGCGCCTCGTAATGGCTACCGTAATCGGGTTAGTTTTTCTTGCCCCAGATTCGAAAGGAGTTCCAAGAGAAAAAGGGAAAATTATTTGAACGTTGCTGTGAACTCGAGGTCGAGTTCTCTTGAAGTGGAGGAGACTGATACAGGCCAGAATAAAGATGAACACGACCGGGCCATACAAACGCGAGATTCTGCAGCATCGCCAGATCCAATTTTGCCTATTTTCTCAATTATCTAGTTTCTATATTATCTAAGATTATTATTTAGAATGATTACTATTTATTTAGCTTTCTTTCTTATCAAGTTAGGACTATCATTATCGTAGATTTAAGATTATTTAGTTTCCTTAGTTAGCTTTTTGTTTAGGTTATAAATAAGGGTTATTGGTTTCAGTTGTAATCAGATTTGAATTAATATAATTCTTCTCATTCGTGAGTTTTAGAGATTCTTCTCTAGTTTTTCGAGTTCTACGTTGTTAGACTCGTTTATCCTTTCGGATCTGACGCTTGTCGATCCGTTCCACGTTTCCCACTGCGTCAGTACTGATACAGATCAGTTTCGATCTATATTCGAGGTTTTTAAAGAGTTTTGGAAACCTGGAAAATGTGTTCGGAAAAAAGGAAAAATCAAGTATCAAGGCAACATCCGTCTCGCGGCGCGAAGGTGTAGCTCGCGGCGCGAGCATGTAGGCAGAACCGCGCATCTGATAAATCCGGAGAAGATTGCCTTTATTTGCTTATTTAAGTATTTTATTACTTAATTAGCTTAAAGAATAATTATCTTTATTATTAGGATTATTACTATTATTTAGTTTCCATATTATCTAGTTTTCTTAATGTTCAAGTTTTATAATTAATTTAGGTTTATTTGCATTCCATAATTATCTCTAAGTTTAGATTATAAATAGGATGCTTAGGTTTCAATTGTAATCAGATTATCAGTTTAATACAATTGTTCTCTTTGTGAGATTTATAGAGTTTATCTCTTGTTTCTTGGCGTTTCACGCTTGTGAACGTCGTTCTATTTTGGATTTGACGCTTGTCGATCCGTTCCACGTTTTCTCACTGCGTCAGTTGGTATCAGAGCGAGGCTTTCTCCCGTCTCTTTTATTAACATGGCCGACCAACCCGCTACCACAGCAGATTTGAAGATTGCGATTGCGGCTCTTACCGCATCATTCGATAATCTGACGGCGGTTATCACAAAATCCACAAACGCCTTCACCGAACTACTCCGCTATGACAACCCCAACCGTCGGCGAAGAGGCGGAAGAAACAACCAAATCCATGTTCCAGTCAACATCGACTATGTAAGGAAACCATCCCCTGTGAAAAAGCTACAACAAAAGTTACTCGAAAAGGATGAAGTGTTACCGGACAAAACCGAAATCATTCCCATCATAGCCGAACCGCCACCCGTCCCGATCGAGCCACTACAGGAAGATAATCTTGTCATGACCGAGATTGAACTTTCCGAACCAGATCTCGTACCGGCCATCGAAATCCACGACGAAGTAATTATCGCGCCATTGGAAGTCAAGAATGTCGACATCGAAGAAGAAGTTTCTGTTGCCATAGCACCCAAGACTCCAAATCAGACCGCAACAACTCCAGCCGCCTATTATCCGTTTGAACTTGATGAAGTGTCACTTAGATGGAAACGATCGCAACGGTATCCTTTCGAATTTGGAGTGAACTCGAGGTCGAGTTCTTTCCAAGTGGGGGTGACTGATACAGATCAGTTTCGATCTATATTCGAGGTTTTTAAAGAGTTTTGGAAACCTGGAAAATGTGTTCGGAAAAAAGGAAAAATCAAGTATCAAGGCAACATCCGTCTCGCGGCGCGAAGGTGTAGCTCGCGGCGCGAGCATGTAGGCAGAACCGCGCATCTGATAAATCCGGAGAAGATTGCCTTTATTTGCTTATTTAAGTATTTTATTACTTAATTAGCTTAAAGAATAATTATCTTTATTATTAGGATTATTACTATTATTTAGTTTCCATATTATCTAGTTTTCTTAATGTTCAAGTTTTATAATTAATTTAGGTTTATTTGCATTCCATAATTATCTCTAAGTTTAGATTATAAATAGGATGCTTAGGTTTCAATTGTAATCAGATTATCAGTTTAATACAATTGTTCTCTTTGTGAGATTTATAGAGTTTATCTCTTGTTTCTTGGCGTTTCACGCTTGTGAACGTCGTTCTATTTTGGATTTGACGCTTGTCGATCCGTTCCACGTTTTCTCACTGCGTCAATATTCTCGTGTTTTAAGTTTTATGTTTCGTAATTCTCGTCTATCAAAAGCGTTTAGAAGCTTGTCGATCATTTCGCAAACCTACGCTGCATCATCCATGATTCTGGATAACTAAATATACAACATCTATTGCATGAGATACAAGATATAATGGAAGGAAGTATTGTTCTTGATGTGATCCATTAGAGCTTCAAAAAGGACTTCCCTCGATTATATTAAGTTTGGCGACAATAAAAAATTGTGTTATTGCGTGGGATCAAGTACGTTTTCATTCTTTGATTACGAGTTTCATGTGATATTAAATCATTTATTCGTTTTTGCATGTTCGTGTGGTCCAAAAACATACCACGCTAACTGAACATTAAATTTAAAGAAGAATTTTAATAAAATAAAATAGAAACATTTCAAGCTAAAACAAATTATCTTTCGAGTTATTTTTATTTATTGCCATGATATGTGAGACGTCCTTGTTATTTAACAGAAAAAAATAATATAAACGTTATGTTCGACAAATTAGTTGTTAGCTGATAAGTAGCATTGGTCGGATACATTCAATAAATTCTCTATAAGTATTTCAAGATTTTAAATCTCTAGAAAGATTACATTCAACTCCAAGGTGTTATACACTTTAAAGATTTCAATATTAATTATAGGGTTAAATACATCAAAATGTATCCAAATTGTCACCTTTTATCATTTTATGTACTCACCTTTTATCATTTTCTTTATCCAAATTATTTTAACAATTTAAAAAAAATAGTACATTAGTGAAGATGGATCAAAGCTAAGTAAGTTAGATAGATTATTGGTCTCGAGCACGTTCGGGAACCGGTGGAAGAACCTTGGAGCTAAAACCCTTGAGAGGAAATGGTCGAACCGCTTTCCAATCCTCTTAAGCGACCATCGAAACAACTTTGGGCTAACTCCTTTCAAATGGTATAACGTTTGGCTTAGAGAGAAAAAATTGGAGGAGATTGTGAAGAAGTCTTGGGAACAAGACTTACCGTCAAGGAGACCGGATTGTAGGTTCCGTGACAAACTCAAGAGGGTGAAACAAGAGCTTAGGATTTAGCGAAAACGTAAATGGGGGGAAGTGGATAAAGAGCTAGCCGAGGCGAAGGAAGAGGATAAAATGGGAAGCGGCAAACGATTCTACCAACCTAGATGAGGAGGAGAGAAGGAAGTGGAGGGAGACAAGGAAAAAATGGCTCGACTTGGAGAAAAAAAAAACACGGCTATGACCTTGCAAAAGGCTAAACTAAAATGGCTAAAGGAGGGTGATGAGAACATTAAGTTCTTTCACTTGGCAAGTAAAGCTCGGGAAAGGAAAATTTTCATCCATGGCCTAACCATAGACGACATGTGGACGGAGGATCAGGGGAAGATAAAGTCTCACACGTTGGAATTCTTCAAGCGCAAGTTTGCGAAGCGCAATGATTATGCTCCTAAGCTAAAAATGCATCGACTTCCAAAGCTAACGGAGGAAGAGGCGGCCGATCTAGAGAAATCGGTTTCGGAAGAAGAGGTATTCAACGCGATAAAAGTTTGCGGCAAAAATAAATCATCAGGACCGGATGGTTTCACAATAGAATTCCTCAATCGGTTTTGGGGAATAATTAAATCCAATCTAATTGCGGTAGTGGAATGGTTTTGGGAAAAAGAGGAGCTGTCCGAAGGATGTAACACATCTTTCCTTACTTTGGTTCCTAAGAATGCGCAACCGATGGGACTAGGAGACTTCCGACCTATAAGCCTATTTGGTGTTTGGTACTATAAGAATATGTGGAACCCCTAGATTAATCTCCAAAAGAGCCCTTGAGGAGAGAAGGGGGGGGGTTCTAACATATATAGTGAAGATTTGGTCCAAGTCTAGCCGATGTGGGACTTTAACACGCCCCCTCCAACGAGGCTAGATAGAGGGCAAATAAGGGCCACGAGAGGGCGAGGAATGGCCAGGAGAGTGCCGGCGTGTCAGTCCCTAGAGTGGTAAACCATGGCTTTGATACCATGTGAGAATATGTGGAACCCCTAGATTAATCTCCAAAAGAGCACTTAAGGAGGGAAAGGGGGGGGGGGTTCCAACATATATAGTGAAAATTTGATCCAAGTCTAGCCGATGTGGGACTCTAACAGGTACGAAGTGATTTCAAAAATCTTGGTGGAAAGAATTAAGAGGGTAGTGGATAAGTTGATTAGCAATCATCAAAGCGCATTTATCTAAGGGAGATCCATCCTTGATGGGATCCTAATTGCCAACGAAACGATAGATTTTCTAAAGAGATCAAGGAAGAAAGGCCTAACCTTCAAAGTTGATTTCAAAAAAGCATATGACTCGGTAGATTGGTCGTTCCTCCTTGACGGCTTAGAAAACATTCGTTTTGGAAGGAAGTGGCGAGGGTGGATAGAGGCATGCCTAAAATCCTCGACGATATCGGTACTAGTAAACGGATCTCCTACAAATGAATTCCCAATGGAGAGGGGACTTAGGTAAGGCTACCCACTCACTCCGTTCCTTTTTTGGTCATAGCCAAATGTCTCCACATCATGGTCGAGGAAGCCATTGATAAGGGGTTGTTAAAAGGGGTAAAGGTGGGTAAAGACGATCTTAACATTTCTCACCAATAATACGCCGATGACGTCATTATCTTTGGTGAATGGAACGTGGATAATTTTAGAAACCTCTTGAAGTTGTTGGAATGTTTTCGTATAGTCTCGGGTCTCAAGATGAATTTGGGTAAATCTAAGCTTTTTGGGGTGAGAATTGGGGAAGAGGAAGTTCATGATTGGGAAAGAACTATGGAATGTGGTAGCGGAACTCTTCCATTCACATACCTTGGGCTTCTGGTTGGTGTACCCATGTCAAGAACACAACATTAGGCCCCAGAGATCGAAAAACGAAAAAGAAGCTTGCCGCGTGGAAGTCAAGGTTGATTTCTATCGGAAGAAGACAAAATTTGGTAAAGGCGCTGCTTAGTAGCGTTTCACTATATTACTTTACTTTGTTCCGAGCCTCGGCGAGTGTCTTAAGAGAGTTGGAGAGGGTAAGGTGTAACTTCTTTTGGGGTGGGGGGGGGTAACGACGAAAGCGTCAATCACGAAGTTCATTGGGTAAAGTGGAATAAGGTGGTGAGGCCTTTTGGGATGGGGGTTTAAGTATTGGTGGACTTAAAGAGCTTAATTGGGGCTTAATAGAGAAGTGGTGGCGGAGGTTTCTTAGTGAGAAAAATGGGTTGTGGGTAAGTGTTATTAGAAGTTTATATGGCAACGACGATGGCCTCGAGGGGGACAATGGATCAAGGGGAAGAGCGATAAGTTCAGTTTGGGCTACTATTGCTAAAACCGGGCGAGACATAGATAGTGTGGGGGTTCTGTTTTCCGGGTCATTCGGGAAGGAGACATGAGAAGGAGTTAGTACAAAATTTTGGGATGACCGTTGGGCGGGTAGTGAGAGACTAAGAGATCGCTTTGCTAGACTCTACCTTCTTGAGTCGGTTAAGGAAGTTTCAGTTAGGAATAGGGGTGAGTTTGAAGGTGATTCTTGGGTATGGGGTTAGAGTTGGAGGAAAGAACCGAGAGGTAGAGAGGTTGGAGAGTTAGAAGAGTTGGTGAGGGTGCTTGAAGGAAAGGAACCGAAGAGGGGGGGGGGGAGGGGATCGAGTTACTTAGAATCTAGATAGACATGGAACCATCTCGATAAAAGTGTTGAGGGCATTGATGACGGAAATAAGTGTGCCGACGGGAGGGTTGGGAGGGGGAGCGGTGAGGGCGTGAGGCAACCATGTGGCTAAAATCAATTCCGAATAAAATTGATGTGTTCATTTGGAGGGTAAGGCTTGGGAGACTTCCAACTTGTTTGGTTTCGACAATATAGGAGTCGATCTTGACTCCACTCTTTGCCCAAGATGCGGGTGCGAGGTCGAGTCGACTAAGCATGCACTCCTCGAGTGTAAGCATCTTACTTTGTTGTGGCAACAAATCGGTTCGTGGTGGAATATTAATATGGCATCGATCACTTCGTTGGTTGACTTTATTATCGAAGATATTTTCCTTGATCACAAAGTAAAGAGATACAAGATTTAAATACAAAGCTAACAGGCCATGGGCCTTGAGAACTATGGGCTATACAAACTAATGGTACAACATAAGCTATTTACTAACATCCCCCCGCAGTTTGAACTTCCGGGTTTCGGATGTTTAAACTGGATTTGAAGTCTTGAAATAGTGGTGAAGGTAACCCCTTTGTGAAGATATCAGCATATTGAGACCGTGATGGCACGTGCAGTACACGAACTTGACCAATGGCAACTTTGTCTCGCACAAAATGGATGTCAATCTCTATATGCTTAGTGCGTTGGTGTTGGACCGGATTGGACGACATGTAGACCGCACTTACATTATCACAGTAAACGATGGTAGCTTTGGTAGGCGGTCTATGAAGTTCACGAAGGAGGTTTCTGATCCAACTTGTCTCGGCCACAGTATTCGCCACTCCACGATATTCAGCCTCGGCGCTAGAGCGGGAGATGACTCCTTGTCGTTTTGAAGACCAAGACACAAGATTATCACCTAAGAAAACGCAATAACCGGAGGTGGATCGGCGTGAGACAGGACATCCCCCCCAGTCCGCATCTGAGTAGGCGATAAGATCTGACGAAGGGGACACATGTATCTGCAAACCGTGAGTCATGGTGCCTCGTATGTATCGAAGAATGCGCTTGAGAGCCGTGAAATGTGGTTCTCGAGGGTCGTGCATATAGAGGCAGATTTGTTGAACTGCGAACGCAATGTCTGGTCTCGTGAAGGTAAGATACTGAAGAGCCCCAGCAAGGCGGCGATAGTGAGAGGGGTCAGTCACAGGAGGACCATCAGCAGATAGTTTGACACCAGATTCAGTTGGCGTCCGAGCAGGCTTGCAATTGAGCATGTGGGCACGCTCGAGAATTTCGGCAGCATATTTTTGCTGAGAAAGAAACAGACCAGCCGAGGATCGAGATGCAGAAATGCCAAGAAAATAGTTGAGTGCTCCTAGGTCTGTCATGGCAAACTCATGGCTGAGTTGCGTAATAATCTCACGAAGTACGGTCGTGGATGATGCTGTGAGGATGATATCATCCACATATAAGAGAAGATAAGCAGTGGCTCGTGGTGAGTGGTATATAAAGAGAGATGAGTCGGTACGGCTATGCTGAAAACCAATGTGCAGAGCATACTGAGCAAATCGGTGATACCATGCCCGGGGGGCCTGCTTAAGGCCATAGAGAGAACGCTTAAGGAGACAAACATGATCAGGATATCTAGGATCACGGAAACCCGGAGGTTGATGCATGTACACAGTCTCCTGGAGATGGCCGTGAAGAAAGGCATTCTTCACGTCAAGCTGATGAATAGGCCAATGCTGAGAAACCGCAATGCTTAGAACGGTGCGTATGGTAGCTGGTTTGACAACCGGACTGAAGGTTTCGTCACAATCGATACCTGGTTGTTGACTGCGACCATTGGCCACCAGACGGGCCTTGTATCGTGCAAGAGAACCGTCAGCGTGAAGTTTGTGTCGAAAGAGCCACATGGATCGAACCACATTAACCTCGGGAGGCCTAGGGACAAGTTCCCAGGTCCTGTTTGTGATAAGGGCATGAAATTCCTCATTCATGGCCTGTCGCCAATGGGGATCTTGTAATGCCTGTAGGTGAGACCGGGGTAAGGGGGAGATTGTGGTGGTATGAAGGTTGAGACGTTGAGTAGGTTTGACGATCCCGCTTTTGGCACGAGTTGTCATGGGATGTGTGTTAGGAGGAATGGGAGTAGATGATGGAGAAGTTGAGAGAGGAGGTTGTTGAGATGACGGTTCGGCTGTGGACTGGTCGGAGGGTGTAAGAGAGGGAGTAGAAGCAGGTTGGAGAATGTCCCGCATGATAGGAGATGTATCTGAGGTGTCATCAAGGAAGGAGTATGATGGAGGGTTGGTTGGGGTAACCGAACCAAACGGAAGAATTGACTCATCAAATGCAACATGCCTCGAAAGGATGATTCGACGTGTAGAGAGGTCAAGACATCGGAAACCTCGATGTTGTGACGGATAACCTAAGAAGACACATGGTGTGCTACGAGGTGCTAATTTATGTGGGGTGGTGAGAAGGGGATAACAAAGGCATCCAAAGACCCGAAGATGGGAATATGACGGGTGTTTTTGGAAGAGGCGGAAGTGAGGCGTTTCAGAATTAATGGAGGTGGAAGGGAGAATATTCAGTAAGTGTGTAGCCATGTGAAGGGCTTCCACCCAAAAAGTTGGTGGGAGATGAGAATGAAAAAGTAAAGTCCGAACAACATTGTTTATGGTTCGGAGCATACGTTCCGATTTGCCGTTTTGTTGAGATGTGTGAGGACATGAGAAACGGAATTGAATGCCATTGGAGGCAAAAAAATCGTGGAACGTTTTGTTGTTATACTCCCCACCATTATCGCATTGGAATGATTTTATATTAGCATTAAATTGGGTTTTGATGAGGTGATAGAATTCATGAAATTTAGCAAAGACCTCAGACTTTTGTTTTAGAGGATAAACCCACAAATAATGTGTAAAGTGATCGAGAAAAATGACATAGTAACGTAATCCACTAATGCTGGAAATTGGTGAGGTCCATACATCAGAGTGAATTATATCAAATGCATGAGTAACAATGGAATCAGAAGAAATAAAAGGAAGTTTAATATGTTTTCCAAGATGACAAGAATTGCAAATGACACCAATTTTGTCGTTATTACAAGAAATAAATTTATTTAAAACTAATGACTTCAAGACTTGATCTCCGGGATGACCGAGCCGTTGATGCCATGTAGATTGAGTAGCGGATAGAAAAACTTGCGGGTTCGTTGAGGTGACCGGATAGAGAGGCCCGTCGCTATCACATCGGATTAGAGGGCGCCGGGTCTTGTAATCCTTAACAGTGAAACCAAAACCGTCAAACTCAATAGCAGATTTATTTTGACGAGTAAACTGACGCACAGAAATAAGATTTTTGATAATATCGGGAGAAATAAGAACATTTCGAAGATGTAACGGACGATAAGGGTTTTTAAGAGGGAAGGGGGCATGACCGGTGGTCACTACAGGCATACGGGAACCATTACCGACTTGGATAGAACGAGGGTCATGTATATCAAGAACAGAATCGAGGATACCTGTGTTGGCGTGAACATGATCGGTTGCCCCAGTATCCATGTACCAATCTGATGAGCCGGGGTCGTTCAATGACATGGTGTTGAATAGCTCGGGGAGGGCCGTCGCTTGATCCGGAGGAGCCCAAGCCCATGGTGGAGATGGTTCGACGGCTGTCGCGGGGCGGTTTGGTGACGCCGCAAGGATATGGGCCGAGGATGGTGGTTGGGCCGCCATAGTGGGCTGTTGCGACCAAGCACCGGGGCTGGGGTGGTGTGGTCGTTGGTGCTGCGGAGCAGGACCAAGGACGCCGGCAGCCTGCTGTTGCCACGGAGCCGGCTGTTGTTGGTGGCGAGAAGGCGGCGGTGGTATGTACACCCATCCGTACCGCGGAGGTGCAGCATTTGGTGGCTGTCGACGGCGATTTTGCTGCTGTCGGCGATCGTTTCGGCGGCCGGGGCCACGATTTCCCCCATTGTTGTTGACATGAAGCACGGTAGGAGAGGAGGGGTGGTCAACATGAGATGGGGGTGGGGCGGCACGAGTGTGAGTCATTCGTTGTTCCTCTAAGAGAAGCATCGAACGAGTCTCCAGGAACGTGGGAAGAGGTGTACGATAGCGAATTATGTTAGCCACCGAGTCAAACCTGGAGGAGAGGCCATTGATGGTGTATATGACGAGGTGTTTGTCCGGTATAGCGGAGTCCGGATCAAGGTTGGCAAGGAGATCGGCAAGGGCTGTTATTTTGGTACAATAGGCGGTGACGGAAAGATCGCCCATTGTAATATTTCGAAGATCGCTATCGATCTGCATACTTTTGGCATCTTTGTTGTCCCGAAAAAGGGTTTCAAGATTGTTCCAAACTTGAATTGCGGTGGAATCTTTCTTCAAAACCATTTGAAGAAGAGATTGAGATATCGAACCGTAGATCCAAAGTTTCACAATGGAGTCCACCTTTTTCCATTCGGCGTCCGTCGGTTTGGGTGTGGTATCGTCAATGTGATCGATCACATCGAACCCAATACAGTGGGTGGAGAAAAGCTCTCTCCAAGCATCGTAGTTAAGACGATCAAGGTCTAGCGTGAGGGGGACGTAGGTTTTGATGTTGGTGATGCCGAATACCTTGTTGGTAGGTGGTGGAGGATCATTGGCCATGGCTGTAAAGGAGAATAGTTGGGAAGAAGGTGAGAGGGCAGCCGGCCCTAGATGGGTCGACGATCAAGTGAAGGGAGGAAGGAGAAGAGAGAAATTAGGTAAGATCCTAATTTTGCTCTGATACCATATTATCGAAGATATTTTCCTTGATCACAAAGTAAAGAGATACAAGATTTAAATACAAAGCTAACAGGCCATGGGCCTTGAGAACTATGGGCTATACAAACTAATGGTACAACATAAGCTATTTACTAACAGACTTGTTCGAAAAAGCCAAACATTGTTACAACAGCGGTATCGGGCTAAAGAGACGGGAGACAACTATGAGTTGCGTTTTATATCTTATATGGCAAAACAGGAATCACTTAGTGTTCGATAATGGCAACGGCAAGATGGAGGATAATTTCTACGAGATTCAAATGAGATGTTTTGATTGGGTGATCCGTAGGGACAAGGATCTGGCGATGGACTGGGCGGCCTGGTTATCGGACCCATTTGGTAATTGATGTTTAAAGTCGCGCTTATCGGCTGTGGTAAGTGTAACATCAGATTCAGCAGATGCATATGTGCGTCAGATTCAATCGTGGGACTGCATCAGAGTTTCAAGCAAGTAGAATAACTGTTGTGTTGGGACAACATCGGTGTTACGATAGTAGCTGAATCGGTTCAGATGCCGCGCGGTTTTGATGCAGCTGCTGCAAGGCAGCAGCGGTGCGGTGGTTGGCTGCCTCCCGAAACGTTCACCTACTGCAATGACGCAACTGAGATGAAACAGCGGTGGTGTAGTGGCCTCGGTAAGGCAGGGGTGGTGTAAAGTAGGTGCATTCGACTGTTGTTAGCTTATGGGCTGTGCGGAGCTGGTTTATTTCTCATAAACCTCGTTTGGTTGTGGCTCACTTACGACAGCAATGGCGCGGGTTGTCTCGGTTGGCGTTTTTTGGCTATTGGTTTGTCTTTTTTTCGTCATGTTCGGTTTCTCGTGGCTTCTTGTTTTGAAGCGGGTTTTGTAGTTGCTCTCTTTTTCCTTTTCGTTCGTGTGCTGTTGTGAACCTTGTTTTGTAGATGGTTTGACGTTGGGTAATAAATTGGTATGGTTGCTATGCAAAAAAAATATTTATTTATTAATTGAATAGAATCTTTTATATATATTCAAAGTGAGCTAACTTATTGTTGCCCAAAATAGCCAACATTAGAATTCACTTTGTCGAATAATTCCTCCCATTGTCACCTCGTTTTTTTCTCTTACACTAAACACCGCCCCTCTTTTCGTCCTCTGTTTTCTTTGTGAAATTGCTTTCCATATGGAATGACAAATACAAGAAACATATGGACATTCGATCAATGTTATTTATCGCTCAAGTCATGCAACAATGACGCTGACACGATCAACGTGGCAAATAAATGACATGTCGCCCCTCCATATTTTTATTCTGCCATAGTTGAGGCACATCACGAAATTCAAGATTTATTACACCATTAATCACGACTTCAAATATCAATAATATATGCTTTTAAAACGATCCCAACCACAATTAGGTGAACATCACTACAAGAAAGTGGTTGATTATCCAAACATTTTTATGTGTGGAAACCTATAATAAAGCGTAAATATATTTGATAATTATAAATTTTTATCAAATTTCTACATTTGAAAGTTTGAAAAAATATAGTAAAAATCACATTTATTAGTGTGGACAAATTATCTAAATTTTACATTTCTAAGCATGGAAAATTTGAAAAATAATTCTAAGGTTACAAAAGTCCACACTTTAAAATGTGAACTTTTCTAATTACAAAAATTACACATTTAAAAGCATGAACTTTTGAAATCAAAAGTACACATTTATAAATATGGATTTTTTCTTTTTCCAATAATCTCTATATAAAAGCTATTTGTCGCACAAAATTTTTCCATGTTTTTTATGAAGCGTGGATAAATGACATATTTTTTGTTGTGCATGAATCCTTTTGATGACTATTGGTAGGCCATAAACTAGCTTTAAGTAACTTTTAATAAGTATATGGGTTTTGTTTATCTTCCATGTATGCTATTATATTTTTCCAAATTGATTTTTCAAACATATTCTTTTTTGTTTCTTTGTAATTTACATTGTCATCTAGTTTATCAACAATTTTTTGATTCAAAAGTTGACTAGTTTATTACCTACCCAACAACCAATTTTAAGAGTTAGTTTATCTACTAGTTGCCAAACATAACCTAAGGGGTCCTTTACCAAAGCTAATCAGTTGATTGGCATATAAGAGTCACCATCCTTACTTACCGGTTGAGCATGACAAGGATCAAAAATCTTACTTGGTAAGTAAGGGTAGGGCTATAAATTAACGAACCGAACAAATACGAACGGAGGCTTGTTCGTTTAACTTAATAGAACAAACGAAAGAGCTTGTGTGTGTGTTCATGCTCAATCATTAATGAAATGTGTTTTTTTATGTTTGGCTATGTTTCCTTAAGAGCTAAACGAACAAAGTTAAACAAACAAACCCAAATGAAACAAAAACGAACGAACAAATATAATGAACATAAACGAACGGACCCAAATGAACAAAACACAACCACTATACTCATCATTACATTTGTAAAAAACAATATAACAAAATGAAAACCGTTTAGGAGGTATAAAAAATTAATTTTGAAAAAACTAATTTAGTTAATGATTTTACATATTATGCTCATATTATATAAATATATTTATGTATATAGACAAATAAAAACAAACATAAATGAAAAAATTTCACGAACGTAAATGAACGAGCGCAACCATTGTTCATGTTCGTTTATTTAACTAAACGAACAAAAAATATATTCATGTTCGTTCATTTATTAGATAAATGAACACAAACTAACTAGCCTGATTCACACCATTTCCACAAAAACTTTCATTAATGTGTTTTTTTCTTTGTCTTTTTTCACTAAAACAATATGTACTTTTTAGGATAGAGGCCATATATCTTACCTTCGTTAAACCCCACTATAATACTAGGTGTGTGATGTATTGAGTTTTTCTTTAGTTTGGTTTGGTCGATAAAGTCTTGATTGTTCAAGGTTTGAGACTATACCGAGTTAGGCTTAATGGTCTCTGTTGGAACACTTATTTGAAGATGTCATCTGATCCTCTTCTATGGTTATTTGTTGTAAAACTCTTAACTCAGGTACTCAATAACATCGGTGAATCAAAGATGAATCGGTACCAGCTCAACTACATCAATGAAGTGGATCAAAGATTAGGAGTGCTCAAAATCTGGGTTATCACACCATCGAAGGTGTTGGTTTGTGTGATCCACCGATATGGTGATCCTATCGGTGGCCAACCGATCTAGTGATCCGATCGGTGGCTCACCGATTGGAGATGATCCGATTGGTGGTGATCCATATTAGATACCAAATTTCGGTGGTGAACCATTTCAATAGCAAAGCTACCCTCTCTCAATGAAGCACTTCTTCTAATTATGGAAAAACATTAAACGGAGAATGTCTAAATTCCAATGGATAAAGGAAAGAGATGTCCTTTGATCTAGAATATCTTTTCGACAAAGACATTCCCTGCTTGGTCAGATCATCTAGGCTGCAAAACATAGTTGTCTGAATAAATGTTTATATTCTCTTAAATGCAGATTATTCACAAAGGATTGTTTATCTGAAAAGGGAGTCAAAAGTATTTGACTTGACTTCAATACCATTAGTAGAATCTCCCATGCAGCAAGTCAAGAGATGACAAGTGTCCCATGCCTACCATGCATTTGGGACTATAAATAGAAGACTCCTTGCAACCGATTTCAATACACTTTTCAAGCTTTCATTTGCTCAGAGTTTGAAATCAACAGAGTGCTTCCAACCTTAAAAGTTCATAGTTTTACTTTGTGTTAAAAGTTGTGTTCTTTAGTTCTCTTAGTGTTCTAAGTGTTTTGATTGTTCAAATAGCCTGTTAGGTAATTTGTTTTCCGCAACAATCAGTTATTTGTGTTCTAAGTCTTCTAAGTGTAATTCTTAATTGAAGTTTTTCTATAAAAGAATTTAAAAAGTACCTCTATGTGTCTTTATTTTTAAAGTATTGTATTCAACCCCCTTCTACAATACCATGTCGTTAAGCCTTTCTCACTGTGAGACCTAACAGTCTCTATGTGCTTTTTACACTTTTAGCTCAAAACCTCGTTATTTGGTTAGGATCGAGAACAAGTTAAAGTTAAGTTATGAGACTGATTAGGTCTGAAACGTAAATTACAACACGTTCGTAGCATAAAGAGATTTTTATTTGATTGAATGTTAGTTATGTGTATCTACATATTGTACACACATGACACATGTATGTGTTTGTTCATGTACATATAAAAACACATGTAGGTTCACAAATTTAACAAGTTAGCTAGTTAGATAAATTTATTTTTCTTCTTAAAAAGTTTTGAGATTTAAATATTATTTTCCATATGTTTTTAAAATTTATTATAATCACTTCTTATTTCTTATTTTGTATTTAGTTATGTGTTGTTTAATATATATATATATATATATAGGTAGATAGTTAGATAGATAGGTAGATATTGTTCATCATGCCCGTTAATATATTATAGGGGATAAAAGTATGGGTGTAATTCATATATGTGAGGTCATGTGTTCAAACTATGGACACCACACCTATACCAATGGGATGCATTTTCTGATTTATCTTCTCCATGATAACTGGGAGACCAATGCGGTGGGGACGTATCATAGGGTGACACCTATCGTTTTTATATGTTGTTCATCTTTGATAAAACTCATTTGAGATATTCTTATTGATAAAGTATTTTATAATCAATTATTAAAACTAATTCAGTTAAAAAAACTTTATATAAATATACCTAATGAATATAATGCTATATTTTAGGACAAATAACTAGGTCTATCTGATTTCTATGTATTTGTTGAGATTGTCTTGTGAATTAGTTCTTGATCATTGGTTGTTATAATGATGCATGTTTTTTAGTACTATAAATGATCAAAGTCGTAACTATTGTTACATGATATATATATATATATATATATATATGGGTGGGTTCAAATACAAACCACTTTTTGGTTGTGAACGTGAGGACAATCGAGAGCGCGCCACGTGTCGCTCTGAATTTTCGGCGACTTAGTGTTATTCATACTGAATAATGCTTTATTCAGACTGAATAAAGCGTTATTCAGTATGAATAATACTAAGTCGCCGAAAATTCAGTGACACGCGCGACTTGTAACCAAAAAACCTGCGACTTAGGGTTATTCAGTCTGAATAACAGTGTTATTCAGACTGTTATTCAGACTGAATAACACTAAGTCGCGGGAAAAGTCGCGCGTGTCAGAATTTTTTTTGCCACGTGTCGCGCTCTGGGGTGTCCTCACGTTCACAACCAAAAAGTGGTTTGTATTTGAACTTTCACCTATATATATATATATATATATATATAGAGAGAGAGAGAGAGAGAGAGAGAAATTCAAATACAAACCACTTTTTGGTTGTGAACGTGAGGACAGCCCAGCGTGCGACACGTGGCAAAAATTCAGACTGACACGCGCGACTTAAGCCCGCGACTTAGTGTTATTCATAATGAATAACGCTATATTCATAATGAATAAGGCTAAGTCGCGGGCTTTATGCACACAAGTCGCGCGTGTCAGTCTGAATTTTTTGCGACTAAGCTTTATTCATACTGAATAACGCTTTATTCAGTCTGAATCATAGTGTTATTCATTATGAATAAAGTTTAGTCGCATAAAATTCAGACTGACACGTGGCGCGCTCCGGGCTGTACTCACGTTCACAGCCAAAAAGTCGTTTGTATTTAAACCCACCCCTATATATATATAATAATAATAATAATAATAACTTAGAGGGACAACCCAATTTTCAAGAACAAAAGAACTAAGGAAATCACATGTGATTTTGTGCTGCGATGGAAAAAGCGTGTGTAGGCCACGCTCCGACAAGGCGAGTGGGTGAGCCGCAAGTGGACGTCCATGCACAAAATCACGTGTGATTTTGTTGGTTCCTTAATTCTTGCAATTCGGTTTTGTTCTTGTTTGAACCTAATTCTAATAACTTAATGTACACATCCATGATTCGTGACAATTAAATATACGACTTTTATTACATAAGATAAAATTACACTATCGTTCATTATGTGGTCCTTTATAGCTTTAAAACAATGACTTATTTTGGTTACATGTTTAGTTTGGCAAAAGTTAAGTATCGTATCATTATATGAAGTTATACACGTTTTTGGCCTTTGATTTCGAGTTTCATTATTTCATGTGATACTCAAATCATTTATTTGTTTTTCAATGTTCCTGTGCTTCAATGCGATATCACCCTAACTAAACATATAATTTAATAAAGTATTTTAGTAGAATTGAAAAAGAAAACATCATTACCCCAAACAAATTACCTTTAGAATTTATGTATTTATTGCCCGAGATATCCTCGTTATCGCTATGTCAGTTAAACTAGTTGTTAGTTGCTAATCAATTTTGGACTAATATTCTATAAGTTTATCATCCAAATACACTTTTTAAAAAACTTTTTATAACATAGTAATTCAATCTTATTATAAAGAAAGAATATAAAATGTATTTCTCTCTCCTTGAAATAAGTTTTAAAGATCATTAAACTTGGAGTTCTTTTTCTTGTTTTCTCTATTTATAACAAAGTACAAAAGAAAGTCTCTATTATTTTACTGAATAAGTTAGAAATGCTCTTTAAAAGCAAATTATAATGTAAAAATATAAAATGACATGTTCAAAAAATTAATTGGAAAACTATAATACGTATAAAAAAAAAAAACATCTTGAAGTCCTTTGAAATGCTACTTGAAGTGATATTTCAAACAATAAAAACTACTATATCACCTAACCAATGACTAATTAAACTTATGTTTTTTAGAAATGACCAAAGTCTGATTTTGATTAGTGAAATGAGTTCCTACCATAGTCAGTTCATCCTTTCTCTTACACTAAACAACAAATCTCTCCTTACGTCCTCAATTTTCTTTGCTAAATTACTTTCCGTTTTCAAATTATTGCTGGTCATTGTTAGGTTTTCTAACATCGATCAAATTGGTATAAGAATCATGGCATCAGATGGACATTCGGTCAATGTCACTGTTCATCTAACTTATAAAGCAATGATGTTAACACGACCAACGTAAAGAAGAAACTAACAAAGGCACCCTTGGATATTCTCATTCCTTGAAAATTGACGCCATTACAAAACTCCAAATTTATTTCAACCGCTAATCATAATTTCTGATTTCTATGAACGTATAAAATATGCGTCTAAAAAAATGGCACCATTATTAGGTTAAAAAACTCCATTAAATGACAAAATGGTTGTAATTATGCGAACATGAATATTTTTGGTAATGATTGGTATTGTTAGGTGTAGGTTGTATTCAATTTTTAAAGTCCATTTATGTGGTTTTCTTAACAACTAAAGCTACAAACACTTTTCTGTGTTTAAGAATTTCTTCTATGTCCTTTAAAAACTTCAAAATTACTTCTATATCCTTATAAACTTTTAAATTACTTCTATATCTTTTCAAACTTTTAAAATTCTCTTATATATCCAAATATTTATTTTACTAATTATTAAATTATTTAAATATTCATAGTCATTATTTTCAAACTCATATATTTATAAAATTACTATATTACTTTTATATTATCTAAACCTACAAAAAAATAAGAGTTTATTTTATTTTCTCCCAAAACTCTTAAACTTCTTTCTCTTCATTCATCATCTTCATCTTCTCTAGGAACAAAAACGGTAAATCTAATATTAAACCTAAATCAACATCAAACTTTAAATCCTAATTTCAATTCCATCCATTTTAAATTACATAAACTAGATATTTATAAATTTTATTATAAATATATTATTTTAAACAAAACTTAAAATAAAATTCTAGAAAAACAAATTCATTGCAACACAAGGCTTTATTTTGCCATTGATGTGTTCTTGGCATCTTCTCTTTCACAAACTCCAATGCTTTCACTTAACCACTACAATTTCACTCTCACAAGTAGGGGTGTTCAAAAACCTAACAAACCCGATCAACCCAATCAACGCAACCCAACCCGATGCAAAATAAATCAACCTGAAGCAACCCGACGTCTAATCGGGTTGAATTTTTTTCAAACCGAAGGTATTGGGTTGATATCGAGTTAACATCATGCGAACCCAACCCAACCCGACCAACCTATGAACCCGATATTTCTTTATATTTTTTAATTTATTTGATTGTTAAGTTCATATTAATATGTACATTAGATAATTACACCATTGCATAGCCTCTTCATATATATATATATATATACACACACACACACACACACTTTAAATCTATTCTCCATTTCTTTATAACTCTTATATATGTATATGTGTGTGTGTGTGTTAAGTCATATATACGCACACATACACATGAAAATTAAGAAAAATCGTCTTTAACCTTTTAATTATTCATCATTTTTAGGTTTATTATCTAACTTTAAACATAACCCGACCAACCCGATCAACTTAATCAACCCGAACGGGTTGGGTTTGTTAGGAATTATGTGCAGAGTTGACAAACCAAGTGATTATACAATCCAATGTTACAAGACACTTGAGGGTCACACCTGTGAGAACCTATAAGTCGAACAAGTTAGATGAAATCCCGAAATGGAGAGTTAGGATTTATAATAGTGTATTATAAATCAGTTGGGTAATTTCAGTCAGATTTACCAAAGTTGGAGGGTTATTAATTAATTAGGATATTATATATTTATTGGATAAATAAATATATAATAGTTAATTAATAAGGTTTATATATATTAGATAAATATATATAATCGTAATTATCGTATGCAAATTCTTTTCCAGCTAATTCAAAAAGGAAAGGATTTGAGATAATTATTATATGGAAGCTGAATCTCATACAAACTGTTGTATTTATCCATATAAATAAAGGTCTATGGGTTAAGAAACATTAAGCTTTTCAGTTGAGAAAATCAGTTTTCTGTCTCTCTCCTCCTCTCTCCCAAAACCGGCGCACACAAACCCCCCCCCCCGGGTCGTTTTTGTTGTTCGGGTTTCACGGTTCTGCTAGAGGAACGTTCGTTGGTTGATTACGGGTGGACTAAGTTTCAAGCAATCCAGGTAAATTAATCTAACCTAATCCTTTAGGTTTAGAGCTACAAACGATTAAGATCATTAGGCTTTAATGGGTTTTTAGCTTTTATCGCTTCCGCATATTTAGATCCGAAACAGCGAGTTTCTGATCACGTGGGTTTTAACAGTTTGTTTCAAACCTATGAGTTATATCAAACCAGCGAGGTTTGATAGATCTGAGATAATCCTCGAGTCAGTTTGATCCGAAGATACCCACAAAAACCCAACAGTGGTATCAGAGCCATTGTTTAAAATCGTTTAGTTTTTTTTATCAGTTTGTCTGTATATGCGTGATCCGTTAAAATAAAATTGTTTCTTGCAAAAATCTAATCTTTATTAAGTTTAATCTTTACATAAAATCTTAATTTTTGTATCAAATTGTTGTTCGTGTAAAACCCGGAAAAACGCCGAGCCAAACCACCAGATTGGTGGTAGTGGCGTCGGCCGCTGCCACAAACCACCAAGCCGCACCACCAGATTGGTGGTGGCGGCGTTAACCGTCGAATGAAAACCACAGGACCGCAACCACTAGCGTGGTGGTAGCGCTGCCTGTTGGCAACCACGGCGGCGATCGAGGCCGTTTGCCTCTTCTGAATAAAACGTGATGGTAGCGGCGGCTATGACCGTCGTTGCCGGACGAACCACAAACCACCAAGCCATCCACCGGCTGCCTTGCGGCCTCGCCGGGCGGCAGCGGTGGTTGTTTTTGTCACCGGCCAAACCGCAGTTAGCGGTGGCGGCAGACGCCTGGGAAAACCACCAAATTGATGGTGGCAGGCGGAAATTGATGGTAGCAGGCGGCAATTGGTGGTGGCCACAACCGCACTTAGCGGCGCCGACTGTCACCCAAACCACCAGGCCGCATCATACGGTGGTGATTGCGGCGAATGACGGTGGCCAGATTGAGACCGCACCACCAGGTTGGTGGTGACGGGTGCTTCACGATCACACATAACGGTGGCGGCGGCAGCACCGTTTTTGCTGCCGTTGTTGCCGACCGAGAGCGATGGTGGCCATGGTCGTGTGGTGGCGGTGTTGATTGGTTGTACGAACCACCGATCGAAAGCCACACCACCGTTTGGTGGTGGCAATCGGCGGATTTGATGGTGGCAGCGGTGTTCTCGACCACCGGAAACACTTTGGTGGTGGTGGTGCGTAGCGTTGTTGAAAGAAAACATCCAACCACCGCCGGCTGCCCTAAGGCCAAGCCAAGGCGGTGGCGTTAATCGCCGCCAGACCAACCGCCACTGGCTGCCTCACGGCCACGCCTAGTGGTGGTGGTACCGCATTCGATCAAGACCCGCACCTCGGTCGGCCATAGGCGGATCACGGCTAGACCGCAGCTACACCACCAGCGTGGTGGTGGCGGCGTCTCACGATGACCAAAACCACCGTATTCGGTGGTGGTGAACATTGGTTATTGGTCATGGGTCAAACCTAGGGTTTTTCCGTCTTGGGCCAAATTTCCCTTATTAGGCCCAAAAGCCCAGTTTTTGGACCAAGTTATGGCCCAAAATAACTCGTTTGGTTTTTAAGATATTTTATCCAAAATAAGTTTACTTAGAATTTTTATCAAGTAAATTTTGGTTTTTCCAAATTAATAAACTTTTATAGAATCAGTTCAAAACACTAAGGTCAGTATTATAAAGTTGGATCGTTAAAACCAGTTTAATATTTTTTTGGGTAAGAGAATTAAATGGTTTTTAAGATTTATTATAAATCTCAGTTATAAGTTAAAACCATTCTTCAGTCTAAAGATTTTCTTTTAAGATTCATAAAACAGCTTGTTTTTCGAATCAGTTATAAAACCAAGTTTTTGCGATAATTTAATTTTAACGGATCCAAGTTCTTTTTCTCGTAATTATAATATTGCTTTTGTTGCATATATACACATAATTGCGTGATTGCTTGTGAATTATATATGAATTTCAGTTTGATTTTACATATATATATATATATATATACGTTATAGTATTTGCCAACTTAGACCCTTGACATATTCATGGGGAGGCCTGTGTGCCGTTTACAACCCCTTATGTAATAATGACCCTAGGATAGATTTTTTCTTTTGGGATGACAAGGCCAGTGGGAGCTATTCTTCATCTTACCAGAATACTGACAAGTATGGCGAAGCCAGTGGGAGCTACGCGAAGTTTTGAAGTTGTAGAAAAACTAGGTCATTATTGGTCCCTAGGAACAAAATTGGCAAATCCTATAATTGTCACGACCCGTTTTTGTTTATTTATGTATTTATTTATTTGTTTGTGTAGTTATTATTATTAATATTATTCTATTAGGGTTAGGGTTTCATATCCAACGGGCTTTTCTTGCAACATAAGTAAGGGGGGGGAGGGGCCCGTATATGTTATTAAAACCCTAGGGCTACCACCCCTTGTTCATTGTGTTTTGCGACTCACGAATTAGAGAAACCGGAGAGGGAGGCAAGAGAGGAATTCGAGTTATCGGAATTGTCCGAGTGGTCGTCAAAGGTAACCACCGTGTCACCTTTTGTTTTCTACGGTTAAGCGGTGGGGAGGCGGTGGCCGCCGGCTTTGGCCGGCCTTGGCCTAACCGCCACCACTTGCGAAACACCGGCAACGGCTCGTGGCCGATAGCTGGTGGTGGGAGTGTGGTGTTCGGCAGGCGGCGGTGGTAATCAAACCGCCGTTGCCGTTGCCTTTGGGTGATCGCGATTCCGGCGGCGGTGGTGGTGCAAACCGCCGCTGCTTCCGGTTATCGCCGTGGGTCGATCAACGGTGGCGGTGGCCCAAGCCGCTGCTGCCGCGAGTTATACAGGGGTTTAAGGATCGGTGGTGGCGGCGGTTCGTACCGTTGTCGCCGCCGTGGTCTTGGCGGAGGACGGCGCTGCCCACGGCGGCAGCCGTGCGGCGGCGGTGGTTTCGTTTATAGCTCCTGGCGCCGGTGGTGGCTAGCCACCGCAAGCCGCTGCCGCGCAGCCGTGGTTGTAGCAAAGTGGAGGGCGGCGGTGGTTGTCTCGACAGCCGCTGCTGTGATCTGGTCCAGGGGACGGCCGGCGGCCAGGCGGGTTCCCCTCGCCGTCGCGCCGTTACCCGTTGTATGTTTCGAACGACGCCGGCGGATGGCCGGCCGCCGCTGCCGTTGCTGTTCGTCGGTTGTTGTTGTTCGGCCGGCGGGGGTTGGTGGTTATCCACGGCCGCCGCCGTTAGTCTTGATACTTAGGGTTTGCATGGGGGAAGGGCGACCTTGCGTGGTGAGTATGGTTCCGGAGGGTTTCGCTACGTAAATTTTAAGACTATTTTGGTGTTGTCGATCGAGCCCTTATGGGGTATTATTGTTTATAAAATTTCAGAGTTGCGGGAGCGTTTCGAATCCGTGTTTTTGTTGTGATCTGTACGGAACAGGTGAGTGGGTTTACATGCAATATTCTATGATTTTATGTGTGAATGTATGCTATTGATGTATATGGTGATTTTACGGGTTGCGTGATGACCCAACGGGCGGGAAACCGCGGTGGCCGGATTGCGTGATGGTCCGGTAACGGGAAACCGTTAAGCTGTTGATGTGGTTAATTGTATACGTGCATTTAATTATATAATATTGTATGTATCTTACTCACTAAGCTGTTGAGCTTACCCCTCGTGTTATCTATCTTTTTAGGTACGAGTTCCGGTGTGGACAAGGGCAAGGCTCCGGCTTGAGGGTTCCGGCGTGACGTGGCGTTCCGATCCGATTGCGAGTTTTATGGCATTTAATAGTTGGGATTTTCTTTTGATATGGATGTTAATTAAATTTGGATCTCTTGAAACGATTGTTTATTTGAATAATTAAGGCGGTTTAAATAAATTTAATTTAAAATTTTCCAAACGGGTTAAGGGTGTTACAACTTGGTATCAGAGCCTAGGTTTAAGAGAATCAGCACACGCACCCGAGAGTGTGTGTGTGGTTGGACTTAAACCAGGTGGTTGAAAATAATCGGATAAGATCGGAACGGCCAGCGGAACCGTCAAGACGGAGGTAAGCTTTAGTACCTTTAAATTGTTATATGCACGTGTGTAGTATTAATTACATGTGATTTTGACGAGGATGAGATTAAATTGTGTTGTGATTTTATGTGACTGTTAGTCAATAGGATTGGGTCTAAATAGGACGGTATCAAGACCAAACGTAAACACCTTGGTACGTCGGGGATGGGTCGTCGAGCATATTCTTGTCTGATTGTTGCTCGGTGGTCTTGATCCGGCTACCATGCATGGTTGGTTATAGTAATACGGCGCCAATAATAGTGTTACTATAAACGCCTGTGTAGTGTTGGATTTGATTAAGTTCTGGAGACTTAAAACTTATTGATTGCAGTTAGGATTATAGCATGCTATGTGTAATATATATATATATTTGTGGGGCGGTCTGTTTTAGCATGCGCGATAACAACTAGCCTTAGGGTTAGCATGATCATTAATAGTAGGGTTATGTGTGAGTACCGTAATAGTGCTTAGTGTCACTTCGATAGCTGTGAACTAAGATGTTTCTTGAACCTTCAGAATGGTGCAAACTAGGAGCCATACTGATGATGAGGCCGGACAGTCCGACCACATTGCTGCCCAAATCACTGAGACCCTGCAGCAGATGCTGCCGGGGCTGTTTAACCAGATGAGAGACGAGCTGATCCAAACCATGGACCAGCGCATTGACGTGGCCCTCACGGCCCGTAGCTTAGGTACTGGGAGCTCGAGTCAATCCCAGCCTCGTGGGATCACCTTTAAGGACTTCATGGCGTGCCAACCGCCATTGTTTGACGGGAAGAAGGATCCCGTGGCTTGCTACCGCTGGTACTCGGCGGTCGAGGGAGCCTTTCGCACTTGTGGGTGCCCTGATGGTTCGAAGGTTCTCTTTGCTGTGAACCTTCTTCGTGGAGCTGCGAAGGATTGGTGGGAGCTGACACTCAAGAAATACACGGAGGCACAGATCACTGCGCTGACCTGGGGGGATTTCCGAGCCTTGTCCGACGAGGAGTTCGCACCTCGTATCGAAAAGGAGCGGATAGCATCAGAGTTTTTGAAGCTGACTCAGACGACGGAGTCGGTGAATGAGATCACTGCGCAGTTTCTGGAGAAGCTACTGTTTGTACCGGGGTACGCGAACGACGAATCGCTGAAGATGGCTCGTTATTTGGGGATGCTGAAGCCAGAACTCAAAAAGGCGGTGGCCACAGGGAGGTGTAAGACCCTCAGTGATATGCAGGAGGTAGCGCGGTCTCAGGAACTGGTGTTGGAGGAACTGCAGCAAGGAAAGCGGAAGGCGGAAGATCAGTCAGGGCCAGCAAAGAAATTCAAGGGAACTAGGACAGATACCAGGAGCGGGACCCCGAGCTGCCCAAAGTGTGGGCGTTACCACCGGGGTGAGTGCAGACCGCGGGAGTTATCGTGTTACAAGTGTGGCAAGACGGGCCACCTCAGCAAGGACTGCAAGGAGACTGCTAGGCTTTGCTTTCACTGTTATCAGCCGGGGCATATCAAGCCCGATTGCCCTCAGCTGAAGAAGACGCCAGCCCTGGCTCCTGCACCAGCGACGCTTAGGATCACCGACGGCACTACACAGGGGAAGAGTGGAGCTACCACCCGTGGGCGAGCCTTTCAGATGACTGCTGAGGAAGCGCAGACGGCGCCTGACGTGATTACAGGTTTTTCTTATTATATTTTATGCGATTACTGTTAGTAGACTTGCCTTACTTGTTAGTATTAAGAATAGTGTACCTGCCTTCACTTGTATACTTTAGGCATATTTCCTGTCAACTCGAAACCGGCTTTAGTACTTTTCGACACGGGGGCCACGTGGTCCTATGTGTCGCGTAGGTTCTGTAAGGACTTCCAGATCGAGCTCGGTAATCTGGATAGTCCTCAGGCAATCGACGTAGCGGCGGAGGAAGTGCAGGTGGTCGAGCATGTGTACCGGGGGTGCAGTATCGAAATTTTCGGAGTATGTTTCAGCATCAACCTTATCCCCATTCCCATGAACGGAGTGGACGTAGTTGTCGGAATCGACTGGATGTTTCCAAACCGGGCGACCACGGATGTTGCAGGGCAGTGTGTACGCATCCATAATCCAAGTGGGGGAGAATTGGTTGTGTACGGTAAGGGAAGGAGGATATCCACATCCTTCTGTTCTCTCGCAAAAGCTCAGAGGTACATCCAGCGGGGGTGTACGGGGTTCTTGGTATATGCTATGGCGGATCAGGCGAAGGAGAGAAAGCTGTCGGTAGCGGAGGTGCCAGTGGTCAGCGAGTTTCCAGACGTGTTTCCAGAGGATCTGCCTGGCCTTCCACCTGATAGGCAGATCGAGTTCGGCATTGACTTGGTACCAGGAGCAGCACCGATTGCGCGAGCTCCTTATCGCCTGGCTCCGCCGGAGCTTCAGGAGTTATCGGAGCAGTTGCAGGAGCTCTCGGGGAAGGGGTTCATCCGCCCGAGCAGCTCACCGTGGGGTGCGCCGATTCTGTTTGTGAAAAAGAAAGACGGGAGTCATCGTATGTGCATCGATTACCGTGGACTCAACAAGGTGACCATCAAGAATAGGTATCCACTACCTAGGATTGATGACCTGTTTGATCAACTTCAGGGGGCTTCATGGTTTTCTAAGATCGATCTTCGGTCAGGGTATCACCAGCTGAAGGTGAAGGAAGCGGATGTCCACAAGACCGCTTTCCGAACCCGTTACGGCCACTTCGAGTTTCTGGTAATGCCGTTCGGGCTTACCAATGCTCCAGCAGCTTTCATGGACCTCATGAACCGGGTGTGCCGCCCGATGCTTGATCGGTCCGTGATCGTTTTCATCGACGATATTCTAATCTACTCGAAGACGAAGGAGGAGCATGTGATGCATCTGCGGGAGGTGCTTGAGGTGTTGAGGAGGGAGCGTCTCTACGCCAAATTCTCGAAATGCGCTTTCTGGTTGGAGGAGGTCCAGTTCTTGGGCCATATCATTAACCGGGAGGGCATCAAGGTGGATCCAGCAAAAATTGAAGCAGTTATGAATTGGGAAATTCCGAAGGCGCCTACCGAGATCCGGAGTTTCCTGGGTTTAGCCGGCTACTACCGACGGTTCATCCAGGATTTCTCCAAGATTGCGGTACCTTTGACGCGTTTGACAAAGAAGAGCGAGCCGTACGTTTGGGGTTCTGAGCAGCAGAAGGCTTTCGACACGTTGAGACAGAAGCTGTGTGAGGCTCCGGTTCTAACCTTACCGGAAGGAGTGGAAGACCTGGCAGTTTATTGCGACGCATCCAGGTTGGGTCTGGGTTGTGTTCTGATGCAGAGGGGGCGGGTGATAGCCTACGCATCGAGGCAGCTGAAGCCTCACGAGGCTAATTACCCCACGCATGATCTCGAGCTTGCGGCGGTTGTTTTTGCTCTCAAGTTGTGGAGGCACTATCTGTATGGGGTGAAGTGCACCATTTTCTCGGATCACCGTAGCTTGAGGTACTTCTTGGAGCAGCCGAATCTAAATATGAGACAGCGGAGATGGCTTGACGTAGTCAAGGACTACGATTGCGAGATTCTCTATCATCCGGGCAAAGCCAACGTGGTGGCTGACGCTTTGAGTAGGAAGACGGAGCACGCGCCGCTTCGTATCTCACACCTGAAGATGGCGGTGACTACCTCCTTCTTGGACTTGGTTCTACGGGCCCAAGAGGAGGCAAGTCGAGAGGAGAACCAGAACGGGGAGCGGATTCGGGGACAGATGGCCGCGTTGGTCAGAGATAGTCGTGGGTTGCTGACGCGTTTTGGGCGAGTGTGGGTTCCTCGTGCGGGTACGGCACGTCAGACCTTGCTAGAGGAAGCTCACAAGTCTAGATTCTCAATTCATCCGGGAGCTACAAAGATGTATCGGGATCTGCGGACGAGTTACTGGTGGCCAGGAATGAAGAGGGACGTGGCTCGGTACGTGGAGTCGTGTTTGACCTGTCTGAAGGTCAAAGCTGAGCATCAGAAGCCTCACGGCAAGATGCAACCTCTCGAGATCCCTGAGTGGAAGTGGGAAAACCTCACTATGGATCTGATCACCAAGCTTCCGAAAACCCCTCGGAAGTTTGATGCGATTTGGGTCATAGTGGATCGGTTGACCAAGAGCGCTATCTTCCTTCCTATTCGGGAGAGTTCGACTGCAGAGCAGCTGGCGAAAATCTACGTGGATGAGGTGGTGTCGAGGCACGGGGTGCCAGTGTCGATTATCTCGGACCGGGACGTGCGTTTCACTTCTCGGTTTTGGGAGAGGTTTCATTCGGAATTGGGTACCAGACTGCATTTTAGCACCGCGTACCACCCTCAGACAGACGGTCAGAGTGAGCGGACGATTCAGACCTTGGAGGACATGCTGCGAGCGTGCGTTTTGGATTTCGGTGGCAGTTGGGATACGTACCTGCCGTTGGCGGAGTTTTCGTATAACAACAGCTACCATTCGAGTATTGGGATGCCGCCGTTTGAGATGCTCTACGGAAGAAGATGCCGTACTCCTATTTGTTGGGGCGAGGTTGGACAGCGTGTCCTGGGTAGCACCGAGGTTGTCCAGAGGACTACGGAGGATATTCAGAGGATCCGGGAGCGGTTACGGACGGCTCAGAGTCGACAGAAGAGTTACGCGGATCGACGGAGATCGAGCTTGGAGTTCCAAGTGGGAGACCGAGTTCTACTCAAGGTTTCTCCTTGGAAGGGAGTGATCCGGTTCCGAAAGAGGGGCAAGCTGGGGCCTCGTTACATCGGACCGTTCACGGTTCTTGCGCGTGTCGGGAGGGTAGCTTATCGTTTGGAGCTGCCTGCGGTGCTAGGCCAGATCCACAGCACCTTTCACGTTTCGCAGTTGCGTAAGTGCCTCGCCGACGAGACGGCTCACATTCCTTTAGACGATATTCAGGTGGATGAGAGCCTGAATTACGTTGAGAGGCCGGTAGCAGTGATAGACCGGAAGGTGAAGAGGTTGCGACGCAGGGAGATCGGAATCGTGAAGGTGCAGTGGCAGCATCGGAAGGGTTCCGAGTGGACCTGGGAACCGGAGGCAGAGATGCGAGAGCACTACCCTGAACTGTTTTCAGACTGATTTCGGGGACGAAATCCTTGTAAGTGGGGGAGAGTTGTCACGACCCGTTTTTGTTTATTTATGTATTTATTTATTTGTTTGTGTAGTTATTATTATTAATATTATTCTATTAGGGTTAGGGTTTCATATCCAACGGGCTTTTCTTGCAACATAAGTAAGGGGGGGGAGGGGCCCGTATATGTTATTAAAACCCTAGGGCTACCACCCCTTGTTCATTGTGTTTTGCGACTCACGAATTAGAGAAACCGGAGAGGGAGGCAAGAGAGGAATTCGAGTTATCGGAATTGTCCGAGTGGTCGTCAAAGGTAACCACCGTGTCACCTTTTGTTTTCTACGGTTAAGCGGTGGGGAGGCGGTGGCCGCCGGCTTTGGCCGGCCTTGGCCTAACCGCCACCACTTGCGAAACACCGGCAACGGCTCGTGGCCGATAGCTGGTGGTGGGAGTGTGGTGTTCGGCAGGCGGCGGTGGTAATCAAACCGCCGTTGCCGTTGCCTTTGGGTGATCGCGATTCCGGCGGCGGTGGTGGTGCAAACCGCCGCTGCTTCCGGTTATCGCCGTGGGTCGATCAACGGTGGCGGTGGCCCAAGCCGCTGCTGCCGCGAGTTATACAGGGGTTTAAGGATCGGTGGTGGCGGCGGTTCGTACCGTTGTCGCCGCCGTGGTCTTGGCGGAGGACGGCGCTGCCCACGGCGGCAGCCGTGCGGCGGCGGTGGTTTCGTTTATAGCTCCTGGCGCCGGTGGTGGCTAGCCACCGCAAGCCGCTGCCGCGCAGCCGTGGTTGTAGCAAAGTGGAGGGCGGCGGTGGTTGTCTCGACAGCCGCTGCTGTGATCTGGTCCAGGGGACGGCCGGCGGCCAGGCGGGTTCCCCTCGCCGTCGCGCCGTTACCCGTTGTATGTTTCGAACGACGCCGGCGGATGGCCGGCCGCCGCTGCCGTTGCTGTTCGTCGGTTGTTGTTGTTCGGCCGGCGGGGGTTGGTGGTTATCCACGGCCGCCGCCGTTAGTCTTGATACTTAGGGTTTGCATGGGGGAAGGGCGACCTTGCGTGGTGAGTATGGTTCCGGAGGGTTTCGCTACGTAAATTTTAAGACTATTTTGGTGTTGTCGATCGAGCCCTTATGGGGTATTATTGTTTATAAAATTTCAGAGTTGCGGGAGCGTTTCGAATCCGTGTTTTTGTTGTGATCTGTACGGAACAGGTGAGTGGGTTTACATGCAATATTCTATGATTTTATGTGTGAATGTATGCTATTGATGTATATGGTGATTTTACGGGTTGCGTGATGACCCAACGGGCGGGAAACCGCGGTGGCCGGATTGCGTGATGGTCCGGTAACGGGAAACCGTTAAGCTGTTGATGTGGTTAATTGTATACGTGCATTTAATTATATAATATTGTATGTATCTTACTCACTAAGCTGTTGAGCTTACCCCTCGTGTTATCTATCTTTTTAGGTACGAGTTCCGGTGTGGACAAGGGCAAGGCTCCGGCTTGAGGGTTCCGGCGTGACGTGGCGTTCCGATCCGATTGCGAGTTTTATGGCATTTAATAGTTGGGATTTTCTTTTGATATGGATGTTAATTAAATTTGGATCTCTTGAAACGATTGTTTATTTGAATAATTAAGGCGGTTTAAATAAATTTAATTTAAAATTTTCCAAACGGGTTAAGGGTGTTACAATAATTATTTGTTTTACAATTGCGTAGTTGTTATAATTATCTGTGTGCATGATTAACTGCGTAGTTGATACTAATAACTGTTAGTTTATTAGATATGTTTTAAAAATATTTTTTAAAACAAGAAGAAATTAGGTTTTATTAACTTTTCAATCGAAAACCTTTAAAGTGAAGCTTTTTAATAAAACCTAGTGTATTGTTATAAAAGAGCAAAGTTGACAGAACAGTTAGCTTTTGTCAGACGGAAAAGGTTATTGAAACAGGTAGTTTCAATCAACCAGTACACTTTAAATCAGTTGATTTCAATTAGCCGATATTTTAAACAGTTGGTTTAAAATAACATGAATATTTAAAACAGTTAGTTTAGAACATCAATTGCTCTTTATAACAATCAGTGGATGATTGTTTTATATAAAAGGCTAAGTTGACAAAAACAGTTAGTTTTAATCAACTAGGTATGCTATTAAAACAGTTAGTTTTAATTAGCAAGTAATTTTAAAAGAACAGTTGGTTTTAAAATTACGTGTATGTTTGAAACAGTTAGTTTAAAACATAAGTAGCCTTTATAACAATCAGTTTTTCAAAATCCTGGAAATAAAGTTTTTCAAAACCCCGAAAATCATAGATCAGTAGTGCAACCCATCTAGGGGCACCTTTGGCGTAAAGTACATAGGCGTTGTAAGTGATCACACATTCAACGTCTGTGTTCAAACTGAAGCTGAAGGGGTTACATAACTCTGCGAATTATCTCCGGGTGGTACCGGCCAGAGTATAGTAATCAGGTCCCCAAAATGGTGAGATCTGTTTTGGTTCTATAATGTTCACCGGGTGGTACCGGGCCAAAAAGCACTAAGAGGGACTAAAACATGCACAGGTAGTTGCCATGGTCCCGAAAAGATCTAGGAGTCATGTCAGTTAGATATGATTGGTAAAAGTCCTTACCTACCGAAATAAATACGGGTCTGGTGGAGCAAGAACATTACGCACATCAGGACGTATGAAATAAGGATCCTAGTCCAATAAATTGATCATTTAAGGGTTTATTGATATTTTATTGGAAATTAGTCTATTTACAGTTGCTAAGACCAAAAGTTTTATTTTGTGTAGATGGCAAGCACTGTTACCAGCACTAACAATATTTCCCTCCGATCTATCCTAGAGAAGGATAAACTGACCGGCTCCAACTTTCTCGACTGGGAGCGCAATCTGATGATTGTGCTCAGACATGAGAGAAAGTGGTATGTCCTGGAAGAGCCACTTGGGGAGGCACCTCCGGCAAACGCTCCGGCTGCTGCCAGAAATGCCCACAAGAAGCACTCGGATGATCTCCTTGATGTCGCCTGTCTGATGTTAGCAACTATGAGCCCAGATCTACAGGCAGGGCTCATAAATACAAATGCTTACGACATGATCCACCAGCTGAGGGACATGTTTCAGACTCAGGCTCGTACAGAACGCTACGATGCCACCAAAGCATTCAATGAGTGCAAAATGGTAAGAGGGACATCAGTAAGTGACCATGTCATGAAAATGAAACGGCACTTAGATCATCTGGAGAGGCTGGGTCATCCTGTTCCGTTGCAGCTAGCAACTGACACCATACTCAATTCACTGTCAGAAGACTACAGGCCCTTTGTAGTCAACTACAACATGAACAACATGGAGAAAACAATAGCAGAATTGCACTCCATGCTTAAGACAGCTGAATTAAATATGGGGAACAAGAACAAGACAAAGGATGTCTTGATGGTAAAAGACGGAGGGGTTAAAAAGAAAAATGGGCATGCTAGCACCAGCAAGGGAAAAGGACCAGTTCAGGCCATCCAGAGTGCACCCAAGAAAGGCAAGGGCAAGGGCAGGGGCAAGAAGGTTAAGCCAAACAAAGCTAGGACTGAGAATCGCTGCTTTATATGCAATGAGATCGGTCATTGGAGGCAAAACTGCCCTAAGCGTCATGAAGCAGGTATGTAAACCTCAGAAAATTTATGATTGCTTTGACTTGTCACTTCTTACTTGTTAGCTTACAAGTATACTGATACCTAGAGCAAATAATTATTGCAGGAGGTCAGAAGTGAAATGCCCAGAGGATTGCTGAGGATCAAAGCACGAGATAATTTAAGTCGAGACATTTTTGAATTTATAGTTTTAAAACAGTTATTTTGGGGGTTTATGTTTTAAACAGTTCTTGGATAATTATGATTTATAATTTCATGGTTTTATTTTTCAAAAGTTATTGTCTTGACATAGAAATATCTGTTTGTGCTTGATATTCTTATATCTGATCCTAGTTGATGCCTATTATAATTACTTTAATGAAATTGAAGTAATTTGTATAAAAACTATCAAAACACACGAGATTCTATAGGAATGTGTTTTGAGAATAAAACATTTATGAATAATAAGTTATGTGATCCGAAAATAGAGAATTTAAGATATTAACTCAGATAGCGTTAATAACAGCATTTATAAAACTAGAAAGATTCCAAGTTCTGGAATTAGGATTTGAACAAATCCAGTTAAGTTTTATAAAGAAAATTCTCAGAATTAACTAATCAAGTTTGATCAAGTTTTATTCAAATGTTTTAAAAGGAGAATTTAGGATATTAACTCAGATAACGTTAATAACAGTATTTATGAAACTAGAAGGATTCCAAGGTTTGGAATTAGGATTTGACCAAATCCAGTTGAGTTTCATAAAAAAGGAAAATTCTCAAAGTCCATTACTTGAAATTAGGATTGACTAAATCAAAGTTTTGACTAAGTCAATAGTAAATTTTGAGTAATAGTTAGTTTTTATGCAAGTAAGTGGGAGCCCAATTCATTCTCTATCTAATCTGAGATAAAAGAATAACAGATATAATTATTGATATATCTCGGAATTCATAAATCCAGGTAGGATAAGAATTCATAAGATATAATTTACCCTTTTTAGTTAAAAGGATAAAAGTTTCAAGACCCATGAAACAAAGGTCGTAACTGACTTAAAAATCAATAATTATAGTGTTGGATTAAAATATATAGCATTCCAGTAGATTTGCCAGGATTGCAAATGGAATCGGATTTCAGGTAGAAATCATTCATCTACACAGCAACTAAGGAGAGTTGCAGTTTACATATTCAGGAACTGGAAGTTAGTCCAGGTCTCCAAGTTCATGGAATATGTTAAAAGTCTAATTATTGTTTTTAAGAGGTGTTTGCAAAACAATAATCAGTAGATACAAGTAAACAGACTTGTGTTTTTGGTTATCACTTTGATTAAAATGGTAAACTTTAATCAAAGGGTTTAAAATTGAAGGTAGGTGATACTTCATTTTAGACCAGTATTTAACAAATGTTAAATAGATAAAATGAAAGTTGTTAAAAGAAAAGACATTCAATCTTGTTATTATTACAGCGTGTAATATGGACTATACAAGATTGATTTCTTTATCACTTTCACATTTTGCATGTTTTAATTAATCCAGGAATGAAATCAGTCTCCGATTTTTCATTCAAAATCTGTCCGTGACAACTTATCATTGTGGGAGCATGATAAGGTATTAAAGTCATTGTGAACTTTTAGGTAGTTATGATCAGTTACTGAATAACAGCTACAAGTGTTGTAGACTAAAAGTTGCACAGATATTTGATAGAGTAGCAAATATCGGACGTGATCCGCGGTTGAGATTACTTCTTGGAATAAAGTCATAAGTAAATCTCACAGTGGTTGTCCCTATCACCTGAGGTATCTGATTTGATATCATGAGGACTACTGAATTCTTAGTGCACTCAACCGCTACGCCGTAATAGGGTGGCTATAAAGGGTGTAACTAGATTCAGCGGAAGCCGTGGTGTCAAAGGCAGATATGCAAGATGGGATTTGCACCTCTTCTCAGAAGAGAGATATTTCTGGGCCCATCTTGACTGACTAAGTATACTGATGAAGTGCATGGCCATGCCCAAACGAACTGATTAGTTCTTTGTCGTTTACCTATCAGTGAAAGTTAGATAATCAAGAGAACAGAATCTTGAGTATTTAGAGTTGACACCTTCCAAGCTCATACTCATAGATGAAATATCGTGATGCAAAGGGAAAAGCCAAGATATACCCAATCAATGAACAGTAGTTTCATAGATACCAATTCCTCACGGAATGTTTATATCACCAAAACTGGGTATAAGAGTTCTTGTAACCTGGTCAACCTAAGTGCCTGTCTAGGGGCCTCCTTAGGTCCGTATAATCAAAGGTGGTATTGCCAACTTGCACAAGTGGGAGTCTGTTAGGAATTATGTGCAGAGTTGACAAACCAAGTGATTATACAATCCAATGTTACAAGACACTTGAGGGTCACACCTGTGAGAACCTATAAGTCGAACAAGTTAGATGAAATCCCGAAATGGAGAGTTAGGATTTATAATAGTGTATTATAAATCAGTTGGGTAATTTCAGTCAGATTTACCAAAGTTGGAGGGTTATTAATTAATTAGGATATTATATATTTATTGGATAAATAAATATATAATAGTTAATTAATAAGGTTTATATATATTAGATAAATATATATAATCGTAATTATCGTATGCAAATTCTTTTCCAGCTAATTCAAAAAGGAAAGGATTTGAGATAATTATTATATGGAAGCTGAATCTCATACAAACTGTTGTATTTATCCATATAAATAAAGGTCTATGGGTTAAGAAACATTAAGCTTTTCAGTTGAGAAAATCAGTTTTCTGTCTCTCTCCTCCTCTCTCCCAAAACCGGCGCACACAACCCCCCCCCCCCCCCGGGTCGTTTTTGTTGTTCGGGTTTCACGGTTCTGCTAGAGGAACGTTCGTTGGTTGATTACGGGTGGACTAAGTTTCAAGCAATCCAGGTAAATTAATCTAACCTAATCCTTTAGGTTTAGAGCTACAAACGATTAAGATCATTAGGCTTTAATGGGTTTTTAGCTTTTATCGCTTCCGCATATTTAGATCCGAAACAGCGAGTTTCTGATCACGTGGGTTTTAACAGTTTGTTTCAAACCTATGAGTTATATCAAACCAGCTAGGTTTGATAGATCTGAGATAATCCTCGAGTCAGTTTGATCCGAAGATACCCACAAAAACCCAACAGGGTTGGGTTGGGTTGAACTTTTGTTTGGGTTGGGTTGGGTTGAAAAAGTTTCAAACCAACAACATCGGGTTGAATTCTCGAAACGCCCTCAACCCGATCAACTCAACCCGTGTGCACCCCTACTCACAAGTCACCATTCATTCACACATGCTTAAAACCCCATTCTACGCATACATTCACATAAATATCGTGGAGATTCACAAGTCTTCAATGTATCTATTTCTATAGGTGGTTTTTTATGCAATCTCCTATGCGTCTCTTCATCTTCACCCTCTCTTCTCCGATGGGTACTTCATATCTTCAATTTAGTTTTTTCAATTTTTTTTAAGTTTTGTTTATAATATTATTTATAATAAAATGAACAAATACCTAATTTATGTTCCTTGTAGTTGATTATTTGATGTTCTTCAAAATGGGTATGGTTGGATTTAGGATTTGGCATTGATTAAGGTTTGATTTTGGACTTATTGTTTTTGTTCTTGAAGAAAATGAAGATGATGAACGAGGAGAGAGAATAATGATTATGGATGTTTAAATGATTTAATAACTATTAAAATAGTTATTTGGACATATAAGAGATTTTTAAAAGTTTATAAGGATATAGAAGTAATTTAAAAGTTTATAAGGATATAGAAGTAATTTTGAAGTTTTTGAAGGACATAGAAGAAATTCTCCCTAAGTAATTATATGATATTAAATATTGTCTATTTAATTAGGGAAAAGAAAGTGTATGGCTGTCATGTAAGCTTATATAGGATACTTTATCAAAACTATGTAGTTTTGAATAAAACCTTAAAAAGGATAAAAATACATTAGCCTTTTCCAAACAACAAACGGAATTCCAAAGATCGAATTGAACATCCAGACAAAAAATCGAATTCAACAAAATCTATTTCTTGAAAAATCGATTTCAAACAACAAATCGAACTCAACAAAATCGAATTCAACATCAAGACAACAAATCAAATTCAACAAAATCGCTTTCTTCAAAAATCGATTCCTTCAATATCGATTTCAACGAAATCAAATTCAACATCCAGATTCCAACTCATCTTTCCTAATCGATTTCAAGGTTGTCCATTTCAAAAATCCAATTCAAGGCTGTCCATTTGGATGAACTCAATTTGAATGAAATCACTTTGGGTGAAGAAAGCACTTGGATTTAATCAATTAGGATGAACAAATCGATTGTGATGGAATAGATTTGAAGAATCGATATTGGTGGAATCGATTTTGAAGAAATGATTTTGAGATATTTAGAAAAGACTGATTTTTTTTAAGGTTTTAATCAAAACTACGTAGTTTTGATGGGTATTGTATGTAAGCTTTTCCCATTCAATTAATACAATTTGGGACAAATATTTGATTATTTTTATAACAGTTATTAGAAATATGATATTAAATTTCTATTAAACCAAAGAACCATTTCGAAACCAGTTTAGGGTCTATTTATTAGCAACTTAATGACCTTAATAGGACTAATAGCTTTTCCGGTCAGTTATACATGATTGTTTGGTAGTGGCTTAATAATATAGATGGTAGCTTATTCAGTAAGCTTCTAGGAGAAAGTCAAGTTTTGTCCAAACTTATCTCTACAAATTAAAAGACAAGAATCTTTTCAATCCATACAGACAGATTAATCCATACAAACAAATTTTATTTATACAATATTTAATGGAAAACCAAACAAACAACCCCTTAGTTTGGTTATGGGTTAAAAACAATTTTTCATTTGTACATATTTGAGACAACTTAGTGTCTGTTTATGTTTTTTGAGTTAAAAACAATTTCAAGCATATATTCGGTTTACTTTTTGGTTTAAAATAGGATTGATTTTTGTAACCATTATTCTTTTTTATTTTTGTTATGATCTAGTCATTTTTCTTTTCAGTCCCATTTATATTCTTAATATTTTATGTTTAATATTAATGGTTTATTGTGCTTTGACAAAAAAAATTATTAGTATTCTATGATATGTTTATCGTGGTTTTAATCCTTGTAGCGCATAATTTGTATTGGTTATGGACCTTTTAACTAATACATTCGTTAAATATTTATTAGATGAATGCTATTTTAGTTTTTTTAGAATTATTTTGTCCGTTTTCCTTTAAAAAAGCTATCCGCAATGGCATTGGTAGAAGACCGACACATGAAGGGTATGAGGGGTAACACCGTAGAGGATGAGGGATATGAGACCGGTATGGTAGGAGACTGGTACCACCTTACCGCTCTCTCTCCTCCAACCCACCCCACCCCACCCCACCCCACCCCACCTTTCTCTCTATCTCTCTCTTCTTTTCTTTTTTCTTTTATTTTTTTAATTAATTATTTAGAGGGGTATGGAATTGGTACGGTTAAGGATGATATGGTATGATGTTGGTAAAGCTGATGTGGCGCTAGGGTGGCAGCAGGTATGAGGGGTATGGTTAAGGATGGCCAATATTTTCTCACACACACACACACACACAAGATTAGATACTATTTTACACTGTTTGAAAAAGCTTATCGCAACAGCCGCTAAGACATGCTGTGGGTCAAGTCTTGTGTCCCACGTCACGTTACGCCCGAGGCATTAGGCACACCATGGTATAATGTGCAGTTTGTGTAACATGATATTTGATATAACTTGTTTTTTAACATTTTATTTGTTTTTTTAATATATAACTTAATATAAATTATTTCTTATCATTGATTCTTATCATTAATTCATATAGTAATAGTATACATATGTTTATGTATATATGATATAGAGATATGTCGTCGTAAGTCATGTTTTGAAAAACGACATGGCCCCGCCATAAATTCCAAGGATTGAGGGTTAGCGTTGACACTACATCACGTCTCACGTTATTAAAACCTTGCTATTTTATCATTTAATTTTTAAATTAAAATTTTAATTATATTAAATAAGATATTTAAGTTTATTGTGTAAATATTTTGTCTATTTGGGTATATAACTTGGTTGAAGTTTATATAGGGGTTTGTTCTTTATAAGTTACAAAGATGATAGTATGTATGAATTTTTTTAGTTAAAATCTAAATTGTTGATTTTTGAGTTTTTAAATGAAGAATGGTTAATGACGATTTAATCATTTTTAGGTTCCCAAATTTCATATTGTTCTTCATTTAAAAACTCAGAATCAACTATTTCGGTTTTAATCAACTCTATATATAGCCATAGGCTCTAATGAAAGACATTAAAAATATGAGAAATTGAGAAACAATCCTAGCTCATTCTCTAAACGCTCAATATTTAAGGGGCTAATTGTACAGAATCAGATAATTAGCTCGCATGATGACAATTATGCGAAGATAAAGAGGTGGTTTCATAACTTTTAGAAATAGGAGGTATATGTGCATATGTAAACCCGAATAATTCATATATATATATATATATAAACTATTTAACTTAATTCATATATTAACATAAATTCTCATAGGATATTAATTGTTTTGGGTCCTCTACATATGTGAATTTACTAGACAATTACAAAATGAAATAGTAATGCATGTTAGGGGTGCTCAAAAAACGACCAACTCGGTCAACCTGACCAACCAGAGGTAATCCAACATATGATATATATATATAGGGGTGGGTTCAAATGAGAACGACATCAATTTAAGAGAATACGAGAATGATTTTTAGCCACCAATTTTTCTTTTCAAATACATTACCCACACCACCTATATAGCCACCACCACCATCCATAGCACCTCCACCACCACCTTCGCTGCTGCCGCCACCACCACCACCGCCACCGCTGCCACCACCGCCTCCGCCAGCAGCACCGCCGCTGCCACCACCAACATCAGCACCACCACCACCCACATCACTTCCACCACTACCTCCACTACCACACCACCACCTATGCCGCCACCACCATCACAGACACCGGCACCACTGTCGGCACCACCGACATCGCCGACAGTACCTCCAAAACCATCGTCGGTACCTCCGCGGCACCACCCCCAGTAACTCCGAAACCACCGCCGATACCTCCGGCACCACCACCGGTAACTTCGAAACCACCTCTGGTACCACCGACACCACCACCGGTACCTCCGAAACCACCGCCGGTGCCTCTGGCACCATCGAAACCACCATCGGTACCTTTGAAACCACCGCCGGTACAACAAGACCACCTCTGTTGGTGGTGGTGGCGGAGGTGCTGCTGTTGTTGGTAGTGGTGGCGGGCGTGGTGCTGGTGCGGGTGGCGGTGGCGTTGGTGGTGGCGGTGCTGGTTGCGGTGGTGGCGGTAGTGACGATAGTGTATGTTAGTAATTATGTGCAGAAGTTGACAAACCAGTGATTTCACATCCAATGTTATAAGACACTTGAGGGTCACACCTGTGAGGATCTGTAAATCAAATAGGCAAGATAATCCCAGTTCGGAGAGATTGGGTTTATAATAGTTAATTATAAACCAGTTGGGTATTTTATGAAAGAAAACCCAAAGATGAAGGTTTGATATGGATTATATATATTTATTAGGTAAATAAATATATATAAGTTTATTAATTGATAAATTATGTATTTAATAAGAAAAAATAAATATATAAATAGACTATCAATTAATAAGATATAATTATCTAGTTTAATAGAGATTCTTTTCTTTGGGAGAAAGAAAAGATAATTACCAAAAGATAATTATAGAGTTATATGGTAACTAGGAAACTCTACCTTATAAATATAAGCTTAAGGTTTACCGGTTATCATTCATTCATTAATCAAGCCACAAAAAAAACTCTCTCTCTCTCTCTCTCTCTCCTCTCTCCCTAAAACCGGCGGCAAAAACCATCACCCCACGTAGTTCGGTTTTTCGGTTGTCATCTCGCAAAACAGCTAGTTTCGTGGTTTTGGGATTAGAACCGGCTAGAAGGTTATTTGTCGGATCATTCACGGGTGGATTAAGCTCAAGCAATCTAGGTAACAACCTTGAACTATTAACTGTTAGGATTAAATAATATCAACGATTAAGATCCATGAATATTTTTGGGTTTAATTCTAAGCTTCCGCATCAATCGAACCAGTTAGGTTTGATAAAGTTTAAACCTTTTTGGTCAGTTTGACTATTAGGTTTTATCGTGTATCTTTTTCATTTAGGATTAAGATCCACAGTGATCCTTGTGTCAGATCGATACAAGGGATCAATAAAACCCAACAGTGGTATCAGAGCAATCGGTCTAATCGTTTTGTTTTATTTATCAAGTTTATGGATCTGTTAAAATTAAAAATTGTTTCTTGTGTATCAAGTTTTAATCGTTTTATAAAAAATCTGATTTTTATCAAGATTCGAAGTTTTATGTTTATCACTTAATTTATCGTACGAAAAACCGAAATCAATTCGGCAACCGGTGGCCGATTGCCACCAAGCTAAGACCACCGTAGCCATACCACCAGATCGGTGGTGGCTGTGGTCGTCGCCGATCGAAGCTGCCTCACCAGATCGGTGATGGCAACCAGCCTTGGATCGCGAGGCGGTGGTGGCGGTGGTGTCGTTCACACTGCTGTCATCGCCGGCCGATAACCCACATGGCGGTGGAACGGCGGCAGTTAGCCAACCGGACCACCACCCGACAACCAAAACGCCCGCCGCACCACAAAAGTGGTGGCGGTGTCGGCTGTTGTCATCAACCACCACATCGCACCACAGCACCGTGGTGGCGGTGTTTGCGATGGCAAACCGCGGCCGAACCGTAGCTACACCACCGTTCGTGGTGGAGGCTGCCGGTCAAGAAGACGGCAGTGGTAGCCGTTGATTGCTGCTTCGGCGGCGATGGTGGCTGTACGGTGGTCGTGGGTGGAACGCCACCCAGTTGTGGACGAATCCCACCTCGAGTCGAGATCCGCTCAAACACCGCAACCACCAGAAACCGCAATCGCGGTGGTGGATGGCGGTGTTCACGGCAGCGATGAACGACGATGATGGACGGCGGCGGTTTTTACACTTAATCGCCGGCCACACCGCGCCTAGCGGTGGCGGTGTCCGACTACTGTTTTTCAATTAACCGACCGCACCCTAGATCGGCGGTGGCGGCATCGGTTATGAACCTCGTCGACCGGATTGCGGATAGACTGCGGCTGCACCACCAGTGTGGTGGTGGTTGTGGCACGCGGCGGTGGTCGGACGACCAAACCGCAACCGGTGGTTGCAAGGCGGCGGCGGTAGATGGAGGTTGCCATTGGTTACGCGACGATGGCCGTACCATGATCCCATCGTCGGTGGTGATGACGATCGCCGATTGCGACTGTCAATATCCACCAGATGCGACCTTCGCGGCACGAGAGGGTTCCTGATGTGACCTTCGCGGCGTGAGCCGTACACACCGTTCGCGGCGCGAACATCGCCTTCGCGGCGCGAATAATGCTACCGATCCATCTAGGGTTTTTTCGTTCGGGCCAAGTTTTGTTGTTAGGCCCAAAAACCCAGTATTTTGGTCCAAGTTATGACCCAAAAAGGTTCATTTGATTTAAGCTTTTTTATCCAAATTATTTTAGATAATTTTATTTGTTTTATAAAATTATTTTAAGGGAAACTTTATTATTTGTCAAACCAGTTATTTGACCCGTTTAGTGTCATGTTTTAACCAGATGGTTAAACCACAATACGATTTATGGGCCAGTGTTTTAATATTCAAACTAGTTGTTTTGAAATGTCCGATTTGATGATTATTTTATAAAATTGTTTCTCGTTTTATAAAATATATTTATCGTTCTTATTTTATAAAATATTTTTGGGGTTTATAAAACAGCTAGTTTATAAATAAGTTAAAACCGAGTTTTTACGAAAAATGAGGTGAGATAATTTTAACGGATCTAGGTTTGTATTACGCTTTATTATATATTGCCTAATTATATGCCTTATATAAATGCGTGGTTGTTATATACCTGTGTATGTATATATATATGTTATATTATAGCGTTTGCCAACTTAGACCATTGACTTGTTTTGGGGAGGCCTGCGTGCCATTTACAACCCCTTTGTAAAAATGACCCTAGGTTAGTAATTTTAGTATTTCTTTCCGTTTTTCCATCGAGGGTGCCGAGGCCAGTGGGAGCACGCCAAAAGGGTTGAGTATTTCTTTCGGAGTTCCATCGGAGATGCCAAAGCCAGTGGGAGATGCACAAGGAGATAGAAATACTATAGTGATGGGTCATTAATGGTCCTTAGGAATACAGTTGGCAAAACTATAATATGTCTTAACCGTGTAGTTATAGATTTATTAACTGCGTGGTTGTTGTTTATTTGTGATATCTTATATGCCTGTTGTTTTAAATAGAGAGAGCTTTTAAAACTAGATTATATCACAAGAATATATATAGGTTTTATAATTAAGATTGCCAGTTTTTCAAAACTTTTTTAAACGGTAATTTTATTTAAAAACCTTATATAAAATGATTGTTTTTCCTTAAGTTGACAAAAACAGTTAGTTTTAATCAACTAGTGTGCTATCAAAACAGTTAGTTTTGAATTAGCAAGTGGCCTTAAAACAGTTAGTTTTAAAAGGAGTGTGTGTTTAAAACAGTTAGTTTAAAAACCACAAGTTACCTTTCAAACAATCAGTTTTTCAAAAAAATTATAATTTTTCAAAAACACTGGATATCAAAAGTTTTTTTTTCAAAATTAAATCAAAAACCCCGAAAAATCATAGATCAGTAGTGCAACCCATTTGGGGGCACCTCCGGCGTAAGGTACGCAGGCGTTGTAAGTGAGCACACCTTGAACATCCGCGTTCAAACCGAAGCTAAGAGGGGATTACATGACTCTGCGTATTATTTTCGGGTGGTACCGGCCAGAGTAAAGTGTCCAAGTCCCAAAATGGTGAGATCTATTTTGGTTCTGTTAAGTTCACCGGGAGGTACCGGGCCAAAATGCACTTAGAGGGACTGAAACATGTACAGATAGTTATTGTTGTCCCGAAAAGATCTAGGAGTCATATCAGTCAGATATGATTGGTAAAAGTCCTTACCTACTGTCAAGGAGGTACCCGATCACCAACCTACTCGGGGGAACTTAATCGACCCCTTCTCGGCTGGTTCATGGCTCTCTCTCTTTTTTATCTTTGCCTATCGATGTTTCCTACGACACGCTGTATTTTCCTCGGACTATCAAAGGAACGGGAAAAAGTCAACCGATCCCAACCGTCCGATCAAATGCAACGACGCCGAAAACACAGATAGGATTTTAATGGAAAATGCAAACAAACAGACCTCGGCCCAAGTATAAACCTCGGTCTGCTGTCGTTTTTTGAAATAAAACTTAACAAGTAATAAAAGTGGTACAAGTACCGGATATCGATCCCACAGGGAGGCGTGTGTGAAAAACAATTCTTTCGATGATGCCCAGTTATAAAAGGATTTCCGTGAGGTTTTGGAAGCAATAAGTTGATTTGGTTGTGTGCATGAAAATTAAATGAACAGAAATCAGTTAGATTAAGAAGCAAAGGGTGTAAAACTCGGTTGAGATAACATAGGTTATTCAGTAAGATTATAATAAAAATAGCATCAAGTATCTTGGATTTAATATTAAGCGTAACCTCTGAAAGATTAACACATTTTCATATATATGAATTATTATATAATTAAATCAACGCAATCTTTAATGTAACAGTTATTTCGTAAACAGCTACGTGTAGACGTTTTGAATAGTCCATCGTGGAAAGACTTGGACTCAAGCCTTAACCGGGTCAAAACTCCCGTTAAAAGCAACCTCTGAAAGATTGACTCATTTTCATGCGTTGACGTAAATACATAATAGTTTCATATATACTCTTTAATGAAATATCTAAATCCAAAATAATGATATCGTCGTTAATATATTATTCGTAAGGTTAATAGTGACTTCTAAATCCAACTCATTTTCATATATATATAATTATATAATTATATCGACGTAATCTTCAATGTAACGGAAGTTTCGTAAAAGGCCACGTGTAGACAATAGAATTATCCATCGAGGAGAAATCTGGACTCAGATTCCAACCGAGTCAAAACTTCCGTTAGTGGCGATCTCTGAAAGACCGACCCATTTTCATACGTCGAGATAAAAGTATAATATTTATATATAATCTTCAATGAAACCTTAAAAATAACATGTTAACGACGAGAACTATAATTATATCACAGTACTTTTCTCCGTATAAATCCCAACTTTATTTCACACCCCTAGTCAGGTTGTCAGGCTGTCATGCTAGGCTTCTTAAAGTAAAAGATATATAAAAGAAAGCGGTAAAAGAAAGCGGTAAATGAAAGCGATAAACGAAAGCAGTAAAGGAAAGCAGTAATTGGTGCAGAAATGTAAATGTTGCAGAAATGTAAATGAGCGGAAATGCAAATGCGATGAAATTGTAAAAGCAGTTAGATGGTTAGTAAGTTGCAAGAAAAGTAAAGACGACAGGATTCCTACAATACGTTCGTTAGTTATAAAACTAACGAAACAGAGTAACGAAATCCTTATAAGTAAAGTAACGAGAGCAACGTAACAGAAAAGTAAAAATGAAAATGTCGTCGAACCAAGTAATTGTATATTATTTTAGGCACCTTTCAGCTCAAGTAGTTATGATAGACTGGAAGGGTTTATTACCTAAAGTAATATTATTACGAGAGAACGAAAAGTAACCGGTAACCGACTCCACTCCGACACCCGAGGAGAGAGCGACTCGTGAAAGTCTAACTATTCAAATTACTACTTAAAAAGTAGTAATCTTGGTGTAAGTAACGTTTTTGGTTAATCCGATCCCAACACCCAAGGGATGAACAACCGACTACACTACAAAGCGGTAATTCTTCTAAACGAGAAAACGCAACGTTAACGTAACTAGAATTAGATAGAAAGGTGTAGAGAACAGTTTGGTTAATTCGATCCCGACACCCAAGGATGAACAACCGTCAACTAAACTAACGAAAACGCTAATTCCTCTAAACTAATAGAATGGAAAGGTGTGAAGAAAATGTCTAGCCAAGCATACATATTTAAAGGATTGAAACCGGGCTCACGGCCTGTTTCTAGAAATTTCTAATATCGGGTTAAGCACGTAAGTTTGGTGATAAAACGAGCCCAAAACGTGTTCCAAAAGTGTAGCAAAACCGGCGGCCCAACAATGCATCAATTCGGCCCATCCAAAAATTCTATGTGGCCGATCCAAACATCCAAGAAAACAACCATCAACACAACGAAGTCCAACGAAATTGTTTACAATGTATTAGTCCAAAAACGAGATAAAGATCTCGGCCCATCTTGTCATCCACATGCTACGGCCCAGCTTCTGCTTGTCCTCGGCCCAACCGCAGCTGCGGCCCATTGTGGCAGCCCAGCAGCTTCACGATCCAAAAACATCACCATCATCTAGTCCATCTCCATGGCCCGATCCAATCTTCAAGCCTTGGTCCAATTTTATCACCATCATCTCCTAGCTATTTACAAGCATCCGGCCCATCTCGAGCCCAAAAAGAGCACCTGAAATAGACGAGAGAAAAAGGATCAAAAACACGGCCTTTTTAGCGATAAAAGTGAGGTTTACACGAAAGTTACGTTAAATAATAAAAACTCCTAATTATAGCGAAAACTATATAAAAACTACTATAATTATATAAAAACTATACAAATTTGACGCTAAAAGTGACCAAATAAGGGTAACTATTTTACCCTTATCACAACCCCAAACTTAAGACGTTGTTTGTCCCCAAACAACACAAAAGACAAATATAAAGACTCAAAGACTCAATTGACTGGCCGACTGACTCTAGACGGAGCAAAAGACATGAAATGCAAAAAAATTTCGCTAAAACATTTCACGAAAAATTTTATGAAATTCCTATTATGCACTTGAAAAAGTTATGAGTTAAAAAGGCCACACAACCATGGAATACGAAATTCAAGTTTGTACATAGTCGTTATTGGATCAAGAAAAGTTATGTACGTAACCTTTTATCATATGTACCCCAAACTTGAATTTTGGCATCTATCATGAAAATAAAGCTTATCATGTTAAAGTTCCTCGAAGATCACCATAGTTGTAAACCTTGGGATGCATGCGGCTTTTTTCTTGTTTTTATGAGATACATGCACGGCCTTTTACCTCATACTCCCAATCTCTCTTTTATGGCACAATTTTCCTGCCATCTTCCCATATTGGGGTATGGTTAGTGCCTATGACACTAAGTGTATTGGTGTATGTTTGTAGTGTATTTTGACACTAAGTGTATGCAAAACACGAAAAAATTTAGAGCCTTTTTGTGGTGTCTAGCTCTCTTCCCATATTGGGGTATGTGTGTGTGCATACTTTCTTCCAAGAGTGAAATTTGAGCACTCTTGGTACCCATGTGGTGTATATGTGTATCTTTGTGCGTGTATGGATAAGTGTCAAAGGAAAGACACTCCTGATATCCATTTGAAATAGTTTACGTGTTTTTTTTGACGGTTTTACCCCCACCCCAAACTTTGAAAGATTCGTTGTCCTCAACGAATGAAGTGGACTATTTCAAATGGATATAGACCCAAATGTGGTGTACTCATACAGTGATCATGACTTGGAACTCTATAAATCAAAGCTAGACTTAAATGATGAGAGTTTAAAAGTCAAAATTGGAATACATATGCTATTGGGTGTCTGTTCACGTAAGTCTTGTGTCTGTCAAACATAACATATGTACTTATATCTTTTTGACTTAAACAAGTTCTCATACATATTAAGATTTCATGAAAAAGTAAATGAAAACTGTATGTACACCTGATTCATTTTAACCTCAAAATTTTGATTTTTAATTTTGAAAAGCTTGGCTAAGATTGGGTTTTGATGAAAATCAAAACCCCAAACTTAGCTTTTGCACAGAGATTGAAATGAATCAAAAAGAAAAATCCTAAAAATATGATTTTAATGCATGTGGTTAAGTTAACTCAACAAGTGTAGCCTTATGGCTTATTCAAGGCTTATTCCATACAAATGAGTAACTTAATGATACCTCAAAATCATGCAAAATGAAAAGACTCAAAATAATCATGTAAAACTTATGCATGAATGCAGCAAATTATCGTGCTTAATGCAATAAGATGGGATCCTCAGGATCCATTAAGCTAACCAAACAGCAGCTTAATGAACAGGGTGTTTGGGGCTGTTGTTTGTGAGTTTAAACAAGACCAGATGGCTGTTAAGCCATAAGCCAAGTCCAAACAGTCCCTGTTTTTGTTTCAGCAGCCCTATGTGGCTGAATAAACTGTCTAAACAACAGCTTAATGGTTAAGCTGAATGTGGACTGTTGTCTTAGGCATTCCAAACAAGCTGTCATCCCAGAAACAAATAGTCCTTATGTGTTTGTGCAACTCCTATTTGGCTTAATGGGCTGTCCATATGGCAGCTTAATGAATAAGCTGGATAGGGGCTGTTGGTTGGGTACCAAGATGAACAATAGGCTGTTAAGCCATCCCAAACCAAACAGTCCTTGTATGTGTCAAATGGACAGCCTTTGGTGCTGAATGTGTGCAATAAGCCAAAACTCATTAAGCCAACATGTGTATGTGTGTGTATCTATGTAATGCATGAAACTGAACCAACACACAAACAGAATCATTTCTGGTTCATTAAGCTAGCTGGACAGCAGGTGTAATGCTCAATAGGCTGTCCAACCAGTGGCTTAATGCATGGCTTAATAAGATGAAGATTTGGTAATTCAATGTGCCATTTGTTTTACATGAAAATGCTACTAAAAATAGAAAAGAAAGCTAAGTACTTGCCAAAAATAACCAAACCAAATGAATTCCATAGCTCCAAAAATGGAAATCCATTAAATGCTAACCTACAAAGTGTATACATGCATGCAAGAGTGTGTGCAAAGGAGCTTATTCACATGTGAATGCCTCATTTTAACATGATTGTAAGTACAAACTCATTAAGAAAAATTCAATCACAGGTAAATAATCCAATGGTGAATACACCCCAAACATGCAACTTACACAAAAATCTAAGACTGAATTTACAAAGCTAAAATAATTAAGGAGTTAGTATGACGAAACCTGTCCTACTCAGAGGTGAGTAGGGTGCGGCCTCCTCCCGGGCCACTCCAAGTATGGTGGATAAGTTGGGTAGTCCTTCAGAATGCTCACATCCCCCATCCGGATGGCCAGGTTGACTATCCGATCTCTCTCCTGCTCAATCCTGTAATGATCCTCCGGTCTCTCCTCGTCCATGCCATCTCATCCTCCAGATCCTCCAATTTCCTCATCATCTCATCACGGACATGTATCTGTGCTTTCAAACAAACAGCAAATTTCTCGTGAAGTGAATGCAGAGAATTGCCTATTTCCTCAAAAGTGGATGGGACAGGAGCAGTGTAAGGGACTGTTGAGTGAAATCTCAACAGTCTGTCCAGATTTTTCCTGTCCATCATCATCTTTTCAGATGAGAATACATCACTGCTGAGATGTCTAACATGGGATCTTGCCAGTAGTTTGTGGATAAAGGCCGGATAGGGTAGTTTTCCATAGGATCATTCGTTTATCAGTCTAATGTTGTCATAAATAATCCTGCCAACGTCAAACTGATATCCCTTAAGGATACAGTACACTATGATTACCCTAGCCATGTCTAATTATGTATCCTTCCTGGCAGGCATTAAAGTGTGCCTGACAAAGAATGACCAGATTCCCGCTATTGGTTTCAGGTTCTTAGACTTAAAGTATGTCTTACGGCCTCTAATTTCCCACGTGGTTCCCTCAATGGCTATTGTTTTTAAAATGTCAGACAGGTCACTATCTGACGTGTGTGCCATGAGTTCTTCGTACCTAAGTGATCTAGGTGGTGGCAGTCCCAACATTGTGTTAAACGACTCTGGTGAGTAGTCTACAGGTGCACCTCTCACAATGATTTGAAAACCTGAGGTGACAGAGACTTCCGTGTAGAAATCTCTGACCCAGTCTAGGTGGTATGGGCCAGGGACAGCACTGAGGATATCCTATTCCATAGTGTCAACTACTAGCTTAATTTCGGGTGCTTTTGTCACCTGGCTTTCAAGAAAGCCTCTAGGAGTCTGACACAGTTTGTTTTGAAACCAGGGAAAGATTTCCCTAGCCAAATCAGAACTAAACAAATCTATCCTAGATACCTGTGATGATGTGGATGCACTAGCACACTGTGCACGTGTCTGTGGACCCTGAAAATCTGAAGGTGGCATCACTCCCTTTCCAACCCTGGTCCAGGCTCCTCTCCGACTGCTACCCTCACCCCCAGTGTGCATAGACTGGTGCTGACCCTGGTTGACCACAGTAACATTGACCTGTGGTTGTGGACTCCTAGGACCTCTACTAGTTCTTTTCCTCTTATAGGTCTTTATAGGCTTCCTAGAGTCCTTTGGTGCACTCTCAACCTCCCTCTTTACCTGAATCTGGTTGGCTGTGGTGGTAGAATGCACTAGTGTAGGGCGATGTATGGTGGCAGTGGGTGGTTCATGGTGGTTCTCAGTGGGTGGATAAATGGGATGAAGATGCAGGAATGGTGGATATGTGTTTGGGTGATCTAAAATTGGCTCTCCTTGTTGGTTGAGAACACAAACAGTGGGTGTTTGGTTCTGTGGGAGTTGATGGTAGTATGCATGGGGGAATCCGGGTGGTGGGCTTATTGAATAAGCCACATGGCTTATTTCGGCTGAATGGTGGTTTGAACCAAAAACTTGGGTTCCAGTAGGTTGGGATATAGTGAGATCGAGATTTGGGTTTGGACGGTCCATAATGGGTTCGGGTTTTACCTCGCCGGAGCAATGGTTGGTTCGCCGGAGTTGTTCGCCAGAGTGAGAAGATCCTGGGTGGCCGCCGGAAGAAGCTCGGTTGATGATCTGAGCAACTTCCAGAAGCACATCCATGCTTCTCGTCTTCGGTTCCCGTTGAACCCATCGTCCATAGACCGTAGCATTCGCCAGCGGTGAAGACGAAGAGTCGTCGGACTCTACTTCTGTCGCCGAAGCTTTTCCTTTATTCATTCTCGATGCTTGCGGTGGTGTCGACGATGGTCTTGGTAGTGGTAGTGGCGGCGTTGGGTGCGGTGGCAGTTGAATCGTCAGTGGCGGTTGCGACAGTAGCGGTTGTTGTGGTGGTTGTCGGATTATTGATGGCAAACGGAATGGTTGTCGCGATGGTCGCGATGGCGGCAGTGGTGGTTTAGCCACGAACCTACGTATTCGACCACCTCTTCCGTCCGATTGCGGCCGGATATCTCCTCCATCGACGGCGATCACTGTTCCTTTTATTCCCCCGACGGAAGAAACCTTCGACGTCACCCCTTTTTGTTTTCTGCGGCTGGTGTTTCTCCGATGACAGGTGTCCTCTGTGGTTGTCAGACTTCTGTTACCAGAAGTACACTTCCAGGTGGATGATTGGTACGAGGATGGTACCACTGTCAGGGCGACAGTGTACTCTTGAGATGATCGACGGTGGGGAAGAACTTGCGTTGCTGTCGCCGGAGTTATCGAACGGTGGGGGTAGCGAACGTACAAGAGAAGCTTCTCTTCTCGCCGGCGGTGTTCAGAGAGCGACAGAGAGAGTGAGAGTGGTGATGGGATTGTTCTGACTCCTCATGTACCTACAAGATACATGTATGCATGAGAGAGTTGTACCCAAAGCTTCAAAATTTGTACCATATCCAAAATCAGATAAAGTTCAAATTTGTTTTATATATTAAATTCAAACTATCCCTTTTGTCTCCCTCTTTCTTTTGTGAATCGGTTTCAACCGATTAAACCCAAACAAACCACAATTTTTGTTAAGTTTAACCATGGGGACCAAAACTGCCAATTTCATGAAACATTTGTGGACCCAAAATGAAAATTCCAAATAAGCCAAAGATTGTTACATTTAGGTCCAAAATTTGACTTACTAACCCCAAACTTTAACGAAACTAACGCTACTACTAATTACTAATTGTTTTATTATATTACTACTTTTCTAATGTAATTAAATATATTTCTAAGTCATCATTATAAGAAAATTTAGCATATATTATTGTCTATAAAACCAGTTAAGATTTATATAGAAAATAAGACTAAGGTTTTTCTTAATTAGAATAATCAAAGTGATGATAATTTTAAACTTCTTTATTGGGATGACATTAGAAAGATGATAATGCTAAAATTACTGACAGACTAAATTGCTGATTTATTTATTTACAAAAGAGTTTTTCAAAAGTCGTCAGACTTTTGGTTAAACAAGATCCACAACCTCTACAGGTTGTTGTGCCAGTGCCACAGGATCATAGAAAGTTTCGACCCTCTGTCCATTCACCTTAAAAGTTGTACCCTTGTCCGGATCTATCAGTTCAACAACTCCGTAGGGATAAACTTTGGCAACCTGGTACGTCGCATTCCATCTAGAGTTTAATTTTCCTGGGAACAACTTCAATCTAGAATTAAACAAGAGTACTTGCTGGCCTGCTGTGATTTGTTTAGGAACAATTTTACGATCATGCCATTTTTGGTTTTTTCTTTATAAAGCTTGGCATTTTCATAAGAACTGTTCCTCAATTCATCCAATTCACATATTTGTAAAAATCTTTTGTTTCCAGCTTCATCAATACTCATATTTAATTCTTTGATAGCCCAATAGGCTTTGTGTTCCAATTCTAAAGGCAAATGACAGGCTTTTCCGAAAAACAGCTTATAGGGAGACTTCCCAATAGGAGTCTTATAAGCTGTCCGGTAGACCCATGGAGCGTCATCCAGCTTAGATGCCCAATCCTTTCTATTTGGCTTAACCACCTTAGATAGGATCCCTTTGATATCTCTGTTAGACAATTCAGCTAGACCATTGGTTTGGGGATGGTAAGCTGTGGCGACTCTATGCTGAATATCATATTTATTTAAGACTTCCTCTAGAACATTATTTATAAAGTGAGTGCCCTCATCACTGATTAGGGCACGTGGTGTGCCAAATCTGGTAAAGATTTGTTTTTGTAGGAATTTAACTACTGTCCTAGCATCATTGGTATGGCAATCCATAGCTTCCACCCATTTGGACACGTAATCAACAGCTACTAAGATGTAAGCACAGTTATTGGAAATGGGAAAAGGTCCCATAAAATCAATGCCCCACACATCGAATAGTTCTATTTCTAGAATTCCATTGAGCGGCATTTCATTCCTCTGGGAGATGTTCCCACTTCTTTGACATTCATCACATTTTTTGACAAAAATTTGTGCATCATGATAGAGAGTAGGCCAGAAAAATCCTGATTGAAGAACTTTTGCTGCAGTTCTGTTGCCTCCAAAATGACCTCCACATGGTCCTGAATGGCAATGGTGAAGAATTTCAGTGGTCTCCTCTTTCGGTATACATCTCCTGATCACCTGATCTGCACAAATTTTAAACAAGAAAGGATCATCCCAAAGATACATTCTAGAATCATGGATGAGTTTTCTTTTTGTATTTTTATTTAGCTCTTTGGGAATAATTCCACAGGCTAAATAATTGACAATGTCAGCAAACCATGGTACTGACATTGGTTTAGCAGATAAAATCCTTTCATCTGGGAATACTTCACATATGTCAGCATTTCCTGTTGTTTGGTCTGTTTTTTCTAGTCTAGACAAATGATCTGCTACCTGATTATTCACACCCTTTCTGTCAACAATTTCCAAATCAAACTCTTGCAGTAACAAGACCCACCTTATTAGCCTAGGTTTTGCATCTTTTTTAGATATATGATACTTAATAGCAGCATGGTCAGTGTGAATTATAACCTTGGTGCCCATTAAATATGATCTGAATTTTTCAAAAGCAAAAACTACAGCTAATAATTCTTTTTCAGTAGTGGTGTAATTGATTTGAGCACTGTTGAGAGTTTTACTGGAATAGTAAATAGAGTGGAATATTTTATTTTGTCTTTGCCCTAGAACGGCACCAACTGCCCAGTCACTTGCATCACATATTATTTCAAAAGGTTTTGACCAATCTGGTGTTATTATTACATGAGCAGTAACCAATGCCGTTTTCAGAATTTTGAAAGAGGTTTTACAATCTTCGTTAAAATCAAAGGCATGATCCTGTTGTAATAATAAACACAAGGGTTTTGAGATTTTTGAAAAATCTTTTATAAATCGTCTGTAAAAACCAGCATGACCTAAGAAACTTCTGATGCCTTTAACAGTTGTTGGTTCAGGTAATTTTTCAATTACTTCCAACTTTGCTCTATCTACTTCAATGCCTCTTTTGGAAATTAAAGGCCTTAGCACAATGCCTTCTTTAATCATAAAGTGACATTTCTCCCAATTTAAAACCAAATTCGTTTCTTCACATCTTTTTAAAATTCTTTCCAGGTTTTGCAAACAGTTTTCATATGATATCCCATACACTGAGAAGTCATCCATGAAAACTTCCATGGATTGTTCTAGCATATCAGAGAAAATAGACATCATACATCTCTAGAAAGTTGCAGGTGCATTACAAAGTCCAAAAGGCATTCTTCTAAAAGCAAAAGTTCCATAGGGGCACGTGAAAGTGGTTTTCTCCTGATCATCAGGTGCTATTGCAATCTGATTATATCCGGAGTAACCATCAAGAAAACAATAGAACTCCTTACCAGCTAGTCTATCTAACATCTGGTCAATGAAGGGTAAAGGAAAATGGTCTTTTTGGGTGGCTTTGTTAAGTCTCATATAGTCCATACAGATCCTCCATCCTGTTACTGTTCTAGTGGGTATAATTTCATTTTTTTCATTGGTTATCACAGTGACTCCTCCCTTCTTAGGGACACATTGTACAGGACTGACACAACTACTACTTGCAATAGGATAAATTATGTCGGCATCCAACCATTTCAGAATTTCCTTTTTAACAACTTCCTTCATTACTGGATTGAGTCTCCTTTTTAATAAATTATGTCGGCATCCAACCATTGCAATAGTGTCTTCTAAAATGATTTTATGCTGACAAATTGTAGGACTGATGCCTTTGAGATCAGCAATGGTCCATCCTATGGCTTTTGTATGTTGTTTCAGAACTTGTATCAATTGGTTTTCTTGGTCTTCCTCTAAAGTGGATGAAATAATGACTGGTAGTTTGTCTGGTTTTTCCAAAAATGCATACTTCAAATGAGATGGGAGTTGCTTCAACTCTAGATTTGGTGGAACTTCTAAGGACGGGACTAAGGTTTTCCTATCCTTGTTTTCTAATACCTCAAAAGCAGCATTTACTAATGGTGGATCTAAATCCTCAAAATCATCCTCTTCTTCACTATCAGACATAGTCATCCCCAAGATCTCCCCTATACTCCTATCCTGACAGAAAGACTCAATTGTGCTTAAGGTTGAACATTCTTCTCTTTCTCCGGGATATCTAAGGGAATCTAAGACACTGAAAGTTACTTCCTGATCCTGAACTCTCATGGTCAACTCTCCTTTTTGGACATCTATCAGTGTTCTACCTGTAGCAAGAAAAGGTCTTCCTAAAATGATCGGAATATCAGCATCTACTTCACAATCCAAAATGATAAAATCAGCAGGAAAGATAAACTTATCAACTTGGACCAGTACATCCTCAATCTTACCTTTAGGCCAAACTAGGGACTTATCTGCCAACTGAATGGAGATGGTAGTAGGTCTAGCTTCTCCTATTTCTAGGGACTTAAAAACAGATAGAGGCATGAGATTTATACCGGCTCCCAAGTCACATAAAGCTTTTCCTATGGTCTTACTACCTATGTGATAACACCAAAATTATACATGTTTTGGTTGAGCTTAATTGTATGACTTTACCCCATTTCTTACCCATTTCTGATCATTTCACTCACCGAATGAGCTTATTATTGCTTATGTAGGATTTGGAGGCCGTGAACGGAAAAGTACGAAAAAAGGCGAGAAAACGTGAAAAATGCACAAGTTCAATCCAGTAGCCATCTGGCGTCCGCGAAGTTCAGGATCTGGCGCCGCCAAGTTCGACAAAGATGAAGACCAGGGTTTGACCTAAGTGTCTGGCACCGCAAAACCAGCAGTCTGGCGATCGCCAGATGGGCCCTGGACGTTTTCTTTTAAATACCAGCCTCCTCCTTCAGTTCAGAACACGTTTAGAGAGCACGAGATACGAAGCAGAGACGGGAGTGAAAGTCAGAGTGGTGCCGATACGCTGCGGGGTTCGATCTTTGATCATTCATCGTTGTACCGTCGGTATCATGTCTACTATCATGTTTTCTGTTTACATTATGTGTAGTGAGTAGTTTTTAATAGTGGTACTTGTCATGGTCGATGAACCATTGTGTATGATGATTTTATAATTAATGTTTATTGGTTTGTTTTTGGTTGATTGAATGTGTGTTATGGTTCCGTTCTGATTATTATTGTTTGGTTATTTGAACTCAATGGTTGGGTGTATCTGTTTGACCAGAATAGATAGACTCAGATAGGATAATCACCTACCTTAACCTACCCTTAGACCAAGAGAGTTGTGTTAAGTGTTACTTGGACCGAGAATGACCGGGAGGTAGAAAACCATGCAATAGAATTAGAATTGGATTTCTGGTGTTAGTTGCCTGACAAACGACCTAAGTATTGGAGCTAGAGACCAAGACCTAGTTAAAGACCATAATCACTACATGTTAGGGTGTCCTTGACTTAATTCCTACAATAACCAAAACAACCAAACCTTTGGCCTATTTAAATCATCCACTTGGGATTCACTATACCATGATAAATGCTACTGTTTTCCGTCATATAGTTCTTGATTAATCTTTTAATCGCTTCTTAGTTAGTAGTTAATTTAATTGTCTTTTTAATGTTAAAACCTTTCATAAAAACCCCCAAAAGCTTAGGTTAATTAAACTGATTTAGATTAATAGTCTACGATAACTTGACCGTTCCCAGTGTAATACGATACCTGGACTTTCCTACACTATATACTCACGATCAGGTACGCTTGCCTGTATATGTGGTAAACAGTGGCTAGGCATTAGAGGTAAAACTTGTTACCTTTTTATGATGATAATTACCGCATCACTATGGAACATGGGATAGTAAAACTTCCTGGGTCTTTTAACTTTGGAGGAATCTTGTTTGTTACCAAAGCACTACACTCCTTGGTCAGGGCTATAGTCTCATACTCAGTCAGTTTCTTTTTCTTACTCAAAATATCTTTTAAAAATTTTGCATAATTTGGCATTTGTTCAATGGCCTCAACCAATGGAATGTTAATATGCAATTGTTTGAAAATATCCAAAATCTTTTTAAACTGAATTTCTTCCTTCTGATTCCTTAACCGTTGAGGGTAAGGTACATAGGAAGGGACTGAGGTTGGAGACTTAGTCCTAGAAGTAGCAGGTTTTGGAATAGGTGTTCCTGTGACAGGTGGTGTGGTCTTGAAATTTCCAGGATTTGGGTTTTGAAAAGATTTATCACAGAAATTTCGGGCCGCACATCACTAGAAACTTTGGGACTATCACTTGAGTGTGATGCGTCCTTAACGGTTCTTTTGAAAATCATATCCTGTTTCTGGATTTTTATTTATTATCCCGGGGACAACAAAGGAAAATCAGGAATAGGTGTGCTGGGTTTTTGTAAAGCTAAAGGAATGGGATCAGAGTACGGTATGAGTTGTGTAGAAGATGATGCAAAATGACTTTCAAAATCTTTATTTTTCTTTCTGGTATTTTTAATTCTTTTCCATTTCTTAAAGTGGCGGCCTTTACATGCTCCTTACCAGCTCTCTGAGGTGTCTCAGTATCACTAGGTAGAGAACCTGTAGGCCTGTTCTTGATCTCTAAGGCCATTTGACCTATCTGAGTCTCAAGATTTTTAATTGAAGCCTGAGTTTGGGTCATAAACCCTTTCATCATTGATTCCAAAGAACCAGATGATTCAGTTTGGCTTCTCTGATATTTAAAAGAACTTTGTGGTGGGTTCTGTGTGTGTTGTGTATTTTGAAATCTGGGTGCCTCTTCATCTTGAAAATGCACTCTTTTTGGTTTTGAAAATTAGACTGTCCTTGGTTTTGAAAGTTGGACTGTCTATAATTGTCAGTATGTGACTGACCTTGCAATTTAGGTAACTGTGGATTAAAAGTGGGACTATTCCAAGAAAGATTTGGATGTTGTCGCCATCCAGGATTGTAACGTTGGTGAAAAAGGTCCACTCCTAAAGTTGTTGTTACCTACATAATTCACTTGCTCGGGATTTCCAGGACAAGCATCAAAGAGATGGTCTCCACCGCAATAGGTACATTGAACAGGCAATTCAGTGGTTTCAGAAGAGTGGACGCTAGACACTATTGTTTTTCAGTAGTAAGTTTCCTAATGGCGGCAGCCATTATGTCACTTAACTTAGAAACAAATACTGCCTGAGAGTCTGCTTCTCTGGAACCAGAACTTTGTTGGGAATAGACCTGGGTCTACCCAATGACCATTGCTGTTAGAGATTCTCTCAAGGATGAGATATCCTTCGTTATAAGATCTTGTTGTGAAAGCTCCTCCTGCAGTGGCATCAAGCATTTGCCTGGCGCCTTCATTTAGACCATTGTAAAATGTTTCTAATTGAATGCAGTATGGAATCCCATGATGAGGACACTTTCTCAACAATTCCTTAAAACGTTCCCATGCAGTGGGAACTGCCTCACCATCCAGTTGTTGAAAAGTACAAATATCATTTCTGGACTGGGCATTCCTTAGTGGTGGAAAATATTTTTTTTAAAACTTTTCTGCCATTTGGTTCCATGTAATTACAGAGTCCGGTTGTAACGAGTTGTACCATTTGCGTGCTTTGTGACTCAAAGAGTATAGAAACAATTTTAGTTGCAAAGCATCATCTGATACACCGGGTAATTTAAAACAATCTGATACTGCCATGAAAGATCTGAGATGAGCATGAGGATCTTCATTTGCCAATCCTGCAAATTGTCCATTACTCTGTAACATTTGAAACATTACAGGTTTTAGTTCAAAATGTGCGGCAGTAATTTCTGGATTACGTATCCCTGAATGTAATTGATTTAAAATGGGGACTGCGTAATCCATCATACTTCCTTATTTGGAATTTGCAAGACGGAAAATGTTTTGTTCCTCATCCTCAATCTGTTGATTTATTAGAGGTGGTGGTTGCAAAATTCCATTTGCTAGGTTTCCTTGCAGATTTTGCAATCCAGGATCACCGGCAATTGGGATTTGCTGATTAACAGGTGGTGGATTTACAGGTTGTATCACTGGTTGAAAAACAGGTGGAATAACCGGTGGGTTATTATTATTATTGTTGTTGCCACCGCCACCATGAGGAACTTCCTGGTTGGGAAATGCCAATGGTGGTGGTCCATCAACTTCGTGAAAAGGATTCTCGTCAGCCATTGTGGAAGAAGAAGAAGCTTTCTCGGCTTTTTGCTTTTTCCGACGCAGTTTGACGGTTTTATCAATGTCAGGATCAATCGGTAGGAGTTGTCCGTGCGACAATCTTGACATAAACTATTTTAGGTATTTTCTTAACAAGGTGGTAGAAAAATCGACTTTTAAACTTCCCTAAAATCAAAAGAGTGTTCTTGCAGTTACCTCCCCGGCAACGGCGCCAAAAACTTGTCAAGTAAATACCCGATCACCAACCTACTCGGAGGAACTTAATCGACCCCTTCTCGGCTGGTTCTTGGCTCTCTCTCTCTCTTTTATCTTTGCCTATCGATGTTTCCTACGACACGCTGTATTTTCCTCGAACTATCAAAGGAACGGGAAAAAGTCAACCGATCCCAACCGTCCGATCGAATGCAACGGCGCCAAAAACACAGATAGGATTTTAATGGAAAATGCAAACAAACAGACCTCGGCCCAAGTATAAACCTCGGTCTGTTGTCGTTTTTTGAGATAAAACTTAACAAGTAATAAAAGTGGTACAAGTACCGGATATCGATCCCACAGGGAGGCGTGTGTGAAAAACAATTCTTTCGATGATGCCCAGTTATAAAAGGATTTCCGTGAGGTTTTGGAAGCAATAAGTTGATTTGTTTGTGTGCATGAAAATTAAATGAACAGAAATCAGTTAGATTAAGAAGCAAAGGGTGTAAAACTCGGTTGAGATAACATAGGTTATTCAGTAAGATTATAATAAAAATAGCATCAAGTATCTTGGATTTAATATTAAGCGTAACCTCTGAAAGATTAATACATTTTCATATATATGAATTATTATATAATTAAATCAACGCAATCTTTAATGTAACAGTTATTTCGTAAACAGCTACGTGTAGACGTTTTGAATAGTCCATCGTGGAAAGACTTGGACTCAAGCCTTAACCGGGTCAAAACTCCCGTTAAAAGCAACCTCTGAAAGATTGACTCATTTTCATGCGTTGACGTAAATACATAATAGTTTCATATATACTCTTTAATGAAATATCTAAATCCAAAATAATGATATCGTCGTTAATATATTATTCGTAAGGTTAATAGTGACTTCTGAAAAGCCAACTCATTTTCATATATATAAAATTATATAATTATATCGACGTAATCTTCAATGTAACGGAAGTTTCGTAAAAGGCCACGTGTAGACAATAGAATTATCCATCGAGGAGAAATCTGGACTCAGATTCCAACCGAGTCAAAACTTCCGTTAGTGGCGATCTCTGAAAGACCGACCCATTTTCATACGTCGAGATAAAAGTATAATATTTATATATAATCTTCAATGAAACCTTAAAAATAACATGTTAACGACGAGAACTATAATTATATCACAGTACTTTATTTCACACCCCTAGCCAGGTTGTCAGGCTGTCATGCTAGGCTTCTTAAAGTAAATGATATATAAAAGAAAGCGGTAAATGAAAGCAATAAACGAAAGCAGTAAAGGAAAGCAGTAATTGGTGCAGAAATGTAAATGTTGTAGAAATGTAAATGAGCGGAAATGTAAATGCGATGAAATTGTAAAAGCAGTTAGATGGTTAGTAAGTTGCAAGAAAAGTAAAGACGACAGGATTCGTACAATACGTTCGTTAGTTATAAAACTAACGAAACAGAGTAACGAAATCCTTATAAGTAAAGTAAGGAGAGCAACGTAACAGAAAAGTAAAAATGAAAATGTCGTCGAACCAAGTAATTGTATAATATTTTAGGCACCTTCCAGCTCAAGTAGTTATGATAGACTGGAAGGGTTTATTACCTAAAGTAATATTATTACGAGAGAACTAAAAGTAACCGGTAACCGACTCCACTCCGACACCCGAGGAGAGAGCGACTTGTGAAAGTCTAACTATTCAAATTACTACTTAAAAAGTAGTAATCTTGGTGTAAGTAACGTTTTTGGTTAATCCGATCCCGACACCCAAGGGATGAACAACCGACTACACTACAAAGCGGTAATTCTTCTAAACGAGAAAACGCAACGTTAACGTAACTAGAATTAGATAGAAAGGTGTAGAGAACAGTTTGGTTAATTCGATCCCGACACCCAAGGATGAACAACCGTCAACTAAACTAACGAAAACGCTAATTCCTCTAAACTAATAGAATGGAAAGGTGTGAAGAAAATGTCTAGCCAAGCATACATATTTAAAGGATTGAAACCGGGCTCACGGCCCGTTTCTAGAAAATTCTAATATCGGGTTAAGGCCGTAAGTTTGGTGATAAAACGAGCCCAAAACATGTTCCAAAGGTGTAGCAAAACCGGCGGCCCAAAAATGCATCAATTCGGCCCATCCAAAAATTCTATGTGGCCGATCCAAACATCCAAGAAAACAACCATCAACACAACGAAGTCCAACGAAATTGTTTATAATGTATGAGTCCAAAAACGAGATAAAGATCTCGGCCCATCTTGTCATCCACATGCTACGGCCTAGCTTCTACTTGTCCTCGGCCCAACCGCAGCTGCGGCCCATTGCGGCAGCCCAGTAGCTTCACGACCCAAAAACATCACCATCATCTAGTCCATCTCCATGGCCCGATCCAATCTTCAAGCCTTGGTCCAATTTTATCACCATCATCTCCTAGCTATTTACAAGCATCCGGCCCATCTCGAGCCCAAAAAGAGCACCTGAAATAGACGAGAGAAAAAGGATAAAAAAACACGGCCTTTTTAGCGATAAAAGTGAGGTTTACACGAAAGTTACGTCAAATAATAAAACTCCTAATTATAGCGAAAACTATATAAAAACTACTATAATTATACAAAAACTATACAAATTTGACGCTAAAAGTGACCAAATAAGGGTAACTATTTTACCCTTATCACCTACCGAAATAATACGTGGGCCTGGTGGAGCGTGTGCACACCACACATCAGGGCATATGAAATAAGGATCATAGTCCAATGAATTGATCATTTAAGGGTTTATTGATATTTATAGGAAATAGTCTATTTACAGTTGTTAAAACCAATTTTTTTTAATTTGTAGATGGCAAACACAGTAACCAACACAAACTATCTTTCTCTCCGCTCCATCCTCAAGAAAGATAAACTCACTACTCCCAATTTCCTCGATTGGGATCGCAATCTGATGATTGTGCTCAGGCATGAAAGGAAATGGTACGTCTTGGAAGAGCCTCTGGAGAGGCCCCTTCAGCAAATGTGTCGGCTGCTGTCAGGAACGCTCATAAGAAGCATTCCGACGATTTGCTGGATGTTGGTTGTCTTATGCTTGCAACCATGAGCCCAGATCTGCAAACAGGGCTCATAAACACGAATGCCTATGACATGATCCGCCAGTTGAGGGACATGTTCCAAACGCAAGCACGCACAGAATGTTATGATGCCACTAAGGCGTTCAACGAGTGCAAGATGATCAAGGGGACCTCAGTAAGTGACCACGTCATGAAAATGAAACGGCACATGGATCACCTGGAAAGGCTCGGTCACCCAGTTCCATTGCAGCTAGCAACGGATACAATTCTCAACTCACTGTCAGAAGATTACAAGCCTTTTGTAATCAACTATAACATGAACAACATGGAGAAGACAATAGCTGAATTGCACTCCATGCTAAAGACTGCTGAGTTGAATATGGGGGCCAAGAACAAAACAAAAGATGTACTGATGGTGAGAGATGGAGGGGTGAAAAAGAAGCATGGACATGAAGGCATCAGTAAAGGAAAAGGTCCAGTTCAGGCCGTCTAGAGTGCACCCAAGGTTCGTGAGAATGGCAAAGGCAAGGGCAAGGGCAAGAAGGCTAAGCCTAACAAAGCTAGGACCGATAATTGCTGCTTCACGTGTAATGAAGTCGGTCACTGGAGGCAAAACTGCCCAAAGCGTCATGAAGCAGGTATGTAAACCTCAGATATTTATGATTGCTTTAAATCTGTCACTTTTACTTGTTAATTCACAAGTATACTGATACCTAGAGCAAATGACTATTGCAGATGGTCAGAAGTGAAGAGCCCAGGAGTTGCTAAGGATCTTAAGTACCAGTTCATTTCAATTCTTGTCAAGACTTTTTTATTTTAAGCTTATGTTTTAAAACAGTTATTTTTGGATGATAGTAATTTTATATTTACATTCTATAGTTTTAAATTTAAAAGTTATTGTCTTGACATTGAAATATCTGTTGTGCGTAATAATTTGAATCTGATTGATTTAATAAAAGATCCTAGATATTGCCCATTACACTGACAAAGTTACTTCAATAGTTTTAATTAAATTGAAGTAATATGAAAACTGTCAAAAACACACGAAGTACTATCTTATAGGAATGTGTTTTTGAAATAAAACATTTATGAGTAAAGAATTATGAAAGCATTTTAAGATCAAATTAATTGCTCAAATGTTTTAAAGAGAATTTAGGATGTTAATATCAGTATTTATAAAACTAAGAAAGATTCCAAGTTTTGGAATTAAGTTAAAGGTTTTATAAATGATGAAATTCTCAAGTATGTTACTTAAAAAAGGGGGAATTGATTAATCAAAGTTTTTGACTAAATCAATAGTTAAATTTTGAGTAACAGTTGGTTTTCATATAGGTCAGTGGGAGCCCAGTTAATTCTCTATCTAGTCCAAGATAAAGAATAGATGATTATTGATTAAAAACATCTAGGAATTCATAATCCATGTAGGATGTGAATTTATAAGATGTACTATATGTCTTTCAGTCAAAAGGTAAAAGAAAAGTTTCAAAGTTTTTGAAACAAATTAAGAGTCACAAAAATGACTTTAAGAAAAATCAATAATTAAGTAATGTTGGAATAAAACTAATGATACTTGCCAGTTTGGTAAATAAATATCTTATCAGATTTCAGGAAGAAATCACTTGTCTACACAGCAACTAAGGAATGTTGCAGTCTAGTTTTGCATATTCAGAGAAACTAGGAGTTTTGTCCAGGTCTCCGAGTTCAGGGAATATGATAAAGAAAGAGTCTAATTTTTGTTTAAAGTGTTTGCAAAACAAAGATTAGCACAATCAAGTAGATTGTATCAAGAGATACAAACTTCAATTGTTTTTGGTTGTTACTTTGATTAATTTGGTAAACATTAATCAAGGAGTCTAAACTGAAGAAAGGTGATACTTCATTTTAGACCAGTATTTAACAAATGTTGAATAGACACCATAAAAGTAATTAAGAAATGTTATTAATTTTTTTATTATTACAGAGTGTAATATGGACTATATAAAATTAGTTTCTTTATCACTTTTATATTTTGCATGTTTTATTATCCAGGAATGAAACTAGTTCTCAGTTTTTCATTCAAAACTTGTCCGTAACAACTTATCATTGTGGGAACTTGATAGGGTGTTAAAGTCATTGTGAACTTTTGGGTAGTTATGATCAGTCGATGAAATGACAGCTACAAGTGTTGTAGACCAAAAGTTGCACAGATGGGATTTGCATAAGTAAAATCTCACAGTGGTTGTCCCTATCACCTGAGATATCTGGTTTGATATCATGAGGACTGTTGGATACTTGGTGCGTTCAACCGCTAGGCCGTAATAGGGTGGCTATAAAGAACGTGACTAGATTCAGCGGAAGGCGTGGTGTTAAATGCAGATATGCAAGATGGGATTTGCACCTCTTCTCAGAAGAGAGATATTTCTGGGCCCCTTGACTGACTGAATATACTGATGAAGTGCATGGTCATGCCCAAACGAACTGATTAGTTCTTTGTCGTTTACCTATCAGTAGAGGTCGGATAGTCAAGAAACAGAATCTTGAGTATTTAGAGTTGACTGATTCAAAGCTCATACTCAAAGATGAAATATCGTGATGCAAAGGGAAAAGCCAAGATATACCCGTTTTATGAACCGTAGTTTCATAAATGATATTTCCTTGTGGGAAATGTATTATCACCTATCTGGGTATAAGAGTTCTTGTAACCTGGTTAGCCTAAGTGCCTGTCTAGGGGCCTCCTTAGGTCCGTGTAATCAAGACGGCATTGCCAACTTGCACAAGTGGGAGTCTGTTAGTAATTATGTGCAGAAGTTGACAAACCAGTGATTTCACATCCAATGTTATAAAACACTTGAGGGTCACACCTGTGAGGATCTGTAAATCAAATAGGCAAGATAATCCCAGTTCGGAGAGATTGGGTTTATAATAGTTAATTATAAACCAGTTGGGTATTTTATGAAAAAAAAAAACCCAAAGATGAAGGTTTGGAATGGATTATATATATTTATTAGGTAAATAAATATATATAAGTTTATTAATTGATAAATTATGTATGTATTAAGAAAAAATAAATATATAAATAGACTATCAATTAATAAGATATAATTATCTAGCTTATTAGAGGTTCTTTTCTTTGGGAGAAAGAAAAGATAATTACCAAAAGATAATTATAGAGTTATATGGTAACTAGGAAACTCTACCTTATAAATATAAGCTTAAGGTTTACCAGTTATCATTCATTCATTAATCAAGCCACAAAAGAAAAAAAACTCTCTCTCTCTCCTCTCTCCCTAAAACCGGCGGCAAAAACCATCACCCCGCGGAGTTCGGTTTTTCGGTTGTCATCTCGCAAAACAGCTAGTTTAGTGATTTTGGGATTAGAACCGGCTATAAGGTTATTTGTCGGATCATTCACGGGTCGATTAAGATCAATCAATCCAGGTAACAACCTTGAACTATTAACTGTTAGGATTAAATAATATCAACGATTAAGATCCATGAATATTTTTGGGTTTAATTCTAAGCTTCCGCATCAATCAAACCAGTTAGGTTTGATAAAGTTTAAACCTTTTTGGTCAGTTTGACTATTAGGTTTTATCGTGTATCTTTTTTCATTTAGGATTAAGATCCACAGTGATCCTTGTGTCAGATCGATACGAGAGATCAATAAAACCCAACAGTGTAGGTGGAGGAGTGGGGTTGGTGGTGGTGACAGAGGTGGTGGCGATGGTGTTGCAGGTGCTGGCGGATATGGTGTGGGTGGTGGTGGTGGTGTAGATGGTGGTAGCAAATGTGGTTAACATGTGATTTCAATGTAAAATCATATGTGATTTAATATAACTTTGATTGGTTAATATCATGTGTGATAACAATATCATATGTTATTTCAATGAAGAATCATATGTAATTTCAATGCAAAATCATATGTGATTTAATATAAGCTGATGTGTTAAATTGTGATTTCAATGCATAATCATGTGTGATCACAAGATCATATGTGATTTCAATGCAGAATCATAGATAATTTCAATGCAAAATCATATGTATAATGGCGGTGGCGAAGGTGGTGGTGCTGCTGCTACCGGCAGCGAAGGTTATACTAGTGGTGGTTTCGAAGGTACCGATGGTGGTGCCAGAGGTACCGGCGGTGGTTTTGGTGGTGCCGGAGGTGGTTTCGATGGTGCCGGAGGTATCGGTGGTGGTTTCGATGGTGCCGAAGGTACCGACAGTGGTTTCGAAGGTACCGGCGGTGGTTTTGAAGTTACCGATGGTGGTGCCGATGGTGCCGGAAGTACCGGCGGTGGTTTCGATGGTGTCGGAGGTACCGGCAGTGGTTTTGATGGTGACGGAGGTACCGGCGGTGGTTTCGGAGGTACCGGTGGTGGTGCCGGTGGTACCCGGGATGGTTTCGAAGTTACCGGTGGTGGTGCCGATGGTGTCGGAGTACCGACGGTGGTTTCGGAGTTACCGGTGGTGGTGCCGGAGGTACCGACGGTGGTTTCGAAGGTACCGACGGCGGTGTTGGTGGTGGTGCCGACAGTAGTGCCGGTGATGGTGGTGGTGGTGGTGTGGTAGTGGAGGTAGTGGTAGTGGTGGTGGTGGAAGTGATGTGGGTGGTGGTGGTGCTGTTGTTGGTGGTGGTAGAGGCGGTGTTGGCGGTGTTGCTGGCGGTGTTGCTGGCGGAGGTGGTGGTGGCGGTGGCGGTGGCAGCGGTGGTGGTGGCGGCGGCAGCGGAGGTGGTGGTGGAGGTGGAGGAAGTGGTAGCCATAAAGGTGGTGTGGGTGATGTATTTGAATTACAAAAATGGATGGCTATGAATCATTCTCGTATTCTTTTAAAAAGCTGTCATTCTCGTTTGAATTTCCCTCTCTCTCTCTCTCTCTATATATATATATATATACACAAAATTAGGGGCAAACCAAATCTATTGGGTTGAAATTGTGTTAGACCTAACCCGACCAACCCTGTAACCGAATTCTTTTAGCAATTTCTCTAAAATTATTTGTATTTCTCCTTAATAGTATAGCTAGGTAATCTAGAATGACCGGCAACAACAAACAATAAAACTCATAAATGGACGTTATTGGAAAGTTGTGTGCAATACTTAAGTATTTGATGAACTTGTATATTAATTCTAAATAACAAAAAGTAACAAATAAAATAATAACATAACAATATTGATTTTACTTTATATCATATTTCAAAGGAAGATTTCTTTATTTTAATGTTCTCAATACTGATTTTACTTTAATGAAACAAAACCTGACAAAACCGACCAACTCGAACGGGTTGGTTGGGTTAAACTTCTGTTTGTGTTGGATTGGGTTGGAAATTCCCAAGCTGTCAATATTGGGTTGAGAGGTTCAAAGGTCCTTAACTAGATCAAATAAACACACAAATATAATTTTATACTACAATTAAAAAAGGTGCAACGTTACAGAAATATTAATCTTTAAAAAAAATGAGTAAATAGTTTATTGTAATAAAGATCACTGGCAATCTCGATTTGACCAAATATGTTCAACCAAGTCGGAGCGGAGTTGATGATGAACTCCATTTGAGCGTATCTCGGAATTTCTTTAAACATATTCTTGTAATTCATGGATGGAACTTTGAAATAGTTTTGTCGAGTTATCTACCTCTTCATCTATCCAATTGATCACCATGTCACTTCCATTCTCAACAATCATATTATACAATTATTATTTTTTTTTTGTACGGCAATAAACTCACACACGCACCTGCGGTATCCGGGCATCCAATTGGGCAGCACCGACTAATTCGCGGCGACCCAGCCCAGCCCACATAGACTGGACCAGCCCAGGCACGACTAAGCCCGACCTATGGCCGAGCCCGCATGCCCATAGACTGGCATTCCCGTTATCTAGAATAGAACCGACCCGAAGGATGGCCCAAAGTCTGGGTATCGCCGAAGTGCTACTCCCATGGTTTGAACCTGAGACCAATGGATACCATACACTAGCCCCAAGCCTTTTGCCACTTGAGCTACACCTCTTTGATTAATATATGATTCATGATTTAATTTTGATTACATGTAGAAAAATATTTAAAAATAATCTAAACATAATGAAATAATTAAAAATCAAACTTATTAAAAACAACTTACAAAATTTGTATAAGAATCTATAAAAAACAAAGAAAAGCATTTTATAATGATTATTTTTTTTATTAATATATATGTGTTATTGCACAATATATATGTTTTATAGATCTGTTAAAAGAAAATTGGTTAAGAAATAACAAAAAAATAAATCAAATAATAACAGAAAAAAAGTATTACAAGAATCCAAGTTCTTGTTCAAACACCTGGGTTCCAATAAAAACTTGTGATTGGACAAAAACCTCTATCCCACAGTGTAGCTTCTTGTGAAAACCCCAAGAAGAACCTTGTATAGAAGCTCCATTGTGGATGCTCTTAGTTTTAGGATCTACATCAACATTTGCTCAAGATCACTTTTTTGATTCAAATTCATACTGAAAGAATTAAGAAATTTGATACTTTTGATAATCTATAGTTGCAATATGATGGAGAAAATCGATAATAGATTTGCCATAAAATCGAATTTGATTTGCAAATTATATGATCAGTTTGACTTGCGATATATGATCGAGAAAGAGTTGACAGAAATCAATGATAAATTGAGATCCTTAAGCTGCTCTAACTCTGTTAATGCTAATTTCCATATTATCTTTCATTTAATCTAATGACTAAGGTCGATTCTCTATTTCTCATATATTTAGGGGCTGTTTAGTAGTTGTTGCATGGTTTAGTGCATGATGATTAAGTGGTCAGCATGATCAAAAGGCTCTTATGAGATAATGCAAATTGAAATATGGTTATTTGATAATTTTTTAGAATGAAATTAGGGCATCGAATGGTTAATGAAGACCCAATTTACAAAATAATTCATAAGCTTTTAGAATCATTAAAAGACAATTTTTTTTTGCCAAGCAATATTCACATCTTAGTGGTTCAATTGTTGAATCTTAATAGAATTATTAAGAGGTAACAATAACCCCTTAATGCTTATGATTTGAACCTTTCCATGTATATAGAGAGAAAGAGAGACAGAAAAAAAGTTTAAACAAGAAAGTTAATTATTTAATAAAATAAGAAAAACTCCGCCCATGTACAAAATCACATGTGATTTTACAATAACGGAAAAAAAACCGGACGCGAACGACTTTGGACGCGACTTAAAGCAACGTTCTAAATGGGGCGAGGCGTGGCGTGGCGGCGAGGGCATGTCGTTTTTTAAGGTATGGCTTAAGGCGGCAAATTTGTATATAATATATATGTATATATGTGTGTCTGTGTTTATGTGCATGTATAAAATGGTAAAATAGAAGATTTTCTAAATTCTAATATACTCAAATTGAAGTTTGAGATACACAAATTCAAAAAATCAAAATTAACATTTTTAAAGCCATCGCGGCGCCAAGACGCGCCTTTTAGAACATTGACTTAAAGTCATGGGCAAAGTCGCGTGAATCATTTATAATTTTGTATGTTGACGAAGTTTTTTTGTTTTATTAAATAGTTAGTACAAATGCATTTAGCACGTGTGCATACTACCAAATTAACCGTGTGCATAAGTGCATATGGTCTAGATGGAGGGCTATGAGGGTATTTACTCGATTTTCGTTTATTTTATGTTTTCCCTTAAACCTAACCCTATATTTATGTAGAGTAATCTTATTTTGCAAACTCATTAATTTATGCACACCGTGCAAACTCATGGTTGCAAACGTAAATCAATGAATTTTTTTGTAGAGTTGTTTAATATGATGAAAAATGTTTCATATACTAAATTTTTTGATAAAATTGTTTCATATGAAGGTGTTTTTCACGTAGAAACTTTTTTCTTATTCCTGTGAAACTTTTTTCTTATTCCTGTGAAACTTTTTTCATTTCTACGTGAAAAACACCTTCATATGAAACAATTGTATAAAAAAAGTTAGTATATGAAACATTTTCATCATATTGAACAACTCTACAAAAGATTTTTTACGTATGCAACCATGAGTTTGCACGGTTTGCACAAATAAATGAGTTTGCAAAATAAGGTAACTTTATTTATGTATGTGTATAAAAATAGTTTTTTATTTTATTTTTTTATAGAAAAAGGAAAAGAATACGCAAAAAGCTAAAATAACCCTTAATTTAACATAATAACCAAAGATAAATTAAATACCTTAAGGATACAATCTACAATAAACATAAAATAATTACACTACTACAAAAATTATCCAAACACATAGAAACCACACGATTCACTCTAAATAAATAAGTACTACTATGTTGTGATATTGGTTCATAATTTGTCTAGTTTTAATTTAGTTAATGAAATATTAAAAGCAAAAGATTTTATTAAACATGATTAATTTTTAAACCAAATTTTGTGTTTCCTCTATAAAAAAAAATTATTTAGGTGAGCAATACACATATTCGGTCCAATATACACCTACTAGCATGGTCATTGATTGGAAAATTACTTTGTAATGTGCTAACATTTTATTCCCTGTCTATATATTCAATGTTTGCTTATGGTAGGGTTTAATCTTGAATGTAACATTTTTTCTTTAATTCTTATGACAATGTAACATTTAAAAAAACTATTTTCTTTATCTTCTTAACTAATAGTTCTTTTAATATATTAAAAACAACTATTTTAATGATATTGAAAAGTTAAAACATATTAGGACTTTAATACACATAACTATCAAGAAGCACCACAATGTATAGGTGCAATCATTTGGGGAACACACGTTTTTTGAACTTGTACGGATATTTTTATTTAAGTATTTGATTATAGTTTAAAAAAAAAGAAAAAAAAAAAAGAAAACACGTTACCTAAATTATGTGTTAAATCAAATGGTTATACTTTCTAAGACAAAAGGAAAAGAAATGAAGAGATTAGTTTAATTGCATTTTGAAATTTAAGGTTTTTGTCAAAATAAAACAGGGGGTAAAAAGAGATATGAATGCATGTATTTATGTGTCTTATTCCAATATGGGCACTTAACAATACGACCAAATAGCAATTCTTTAAAACTTTGAAGATCCTGGATTCATGTGTAATCTAGCCAAGATTCTTGCTTTTGTGTTTCTGAAACAAACTATTAGTAATTCTAGCAAAGAACTCCAAGGTTGTTTATGTTTCCCAAATTCACATTAGATCCAATATCTTCATAGACGATGATATCTCATATTTAGGCTATGTTTGGTAAACTAGCTGATAAGGTAGCTTATGAACAAGTTATGTTTAGTAAAAACTAGCTTATAGGTATGTAAAATCACAAAAAAGGTATACTGAGATATAATAATTAATATTAATAAGAGTATAATTAGAAAAAACTCAAAAAAACTACCTCCAAGTAGTTTATTAAAAACCTAATTTTTTTAAAAAAATTTGTTCATCCAAACATGTACATAAAAAACAAGTTAATCTACTTTTGTTTACCAAAGAACGCCTTATTCTTTACCATATTTTTTTTCTATATTTGCATGATCTCCCACACATACTTTATCCATTTTAACTTGAAAAAATCCAATCAATATGTGACTTTGAGGGTGAAACATATTTAATAAATCCCAAATCTTCTTTGAATATGCCATGTTATTTCTTTTTCTATCCCTATTTACGTAAGAATCTCATAATGATAGCTAGTTGGATGATCGATTGCTAAGAAAGATATGTGGTAATGACTTTGAGTATCTAACATATCAACAAAAGAACATTTAAACCCGTGTGTTCTCGATCTAAAAGTTTTGATAAAAAGGCAAGGAGCCTACCCTCTCTAGTTGGCATGTGTTTCTATAAAGTAGGAACATGTATGCCCTTTTGTTGGCTTTAATTCGACATATTTTCAGTTTCTCAAGTTAATTCAAACAATAACTATTTTGGTTCAATTTAGCTTACAAGATCCATGTAAACTAGCATTTTCACATAGACTACACATACGTCATACCTTCTAATGCATAGAACTAACTCCTAAAACGCTAACAATACTCACAAACTATAATTGACTACATTTTCAAGACTAACCTGTTGGATTTTTCAAAACAGAATATTGTACTTAGTTTATGCAAATATGCCATAACCTGTACGTATATCGAAAAATGAAATAGCCGTTTAGAAAATGGATTTTGATTGATTGATTTTGGATACATGTGAAACATAAAAATGACAGTATAATGTAAAAAGTAAAGCCTCGCTTGAAATTAATGAATTAAGTGGGGGCAAAATGAATTAAGTGGGGTCGTTGACAGATTCAATGATTTCAACTTAAAGATGCATTATCTTAACAAGTATATAAGAAAATTCAATTAAAATTCAATATAATTTTATGCCTTGTAATTTTTTTTCTTCACCAAAATATGCACATATATACCTCATATGTCATGCAGGTCCGTTAAGGCCGAGTTCTAGTGAGAAGTGGTTATCAACCATTGGATGTGAAGTGGGTGCATATTAGGATGAAACGCATTAATATGCACAAGATTAATTTTCTTCTAAAGCACAATTCAAGAATGGACATGAGATTAAAAGAGATTAAGGGCTCAAATCCATTTCTTATTTTTTTCACCGTTAACTCAACTTATTACTTGATCTACGTCAGGTCTATCATTGGGATCTTTTATAAGCCACTTGTATCTAAAATACATACATAAAAAGACAACACAAAATTGACCATGAGGGCTTTCATTGAAATGAGATGTTTTCGGGTTCAATTCCTTTGAGTATGATTTCTTGTTGTTATTGACCATATCAAATTTATTTCAACAAGAGTTTTGCACGATTTGAATCAACATCGACAATGGACTAAAAGTTCAAGAACCAAAATAAGATACACTAATGATAAAAATACAAAAGATTTTGCAGAATTGTTATAATTCTAGTAAAATTACAACCATATTAATAAAGCTATTTTTATCAACTGAGATAAGACTTTATAAATCTAGATACAAAATACTTGACAATTTATGTTCCAAGTTATACAACCAATATTTATATTTTATAATTTATTGATTCATAAAAACCATTTCGATTTTGACATCAATTTAGGGTGTTAGTTTGACAAAAATGGTTTAATTGAGATCAATATAATAAGTGTACGAGTAATTAGATTCTCATTAGACCATGTGGATATATAATTATGAACATTTGATCAATCATTTTATATATTCTACAACATTAGAAGGAAGAGTTATAGAATATTTAATAAAATGATAGTTTTGTTTTAGCGAAATAAATAAAATATGTTATAGAACATCGTATTTAATTTATTTATTTTAAAGTACAATTTTCTCATAAAATGCGTCTTTAATTTCTTTTATAATATTTAATGTTAGACTAAATTATCAATCATTACCAACATCATGCATTTTGATCTTTGACTCAATTACATAACCGGTCCTTGTATTTTGCTTAAAATTTGGACTTAGTGCCTAAAAGAAACAATTTCCACTTAAGGTCCTTAATGTTCCCATTCTATAACATCCATGGTTTTTGAAGTTAACATCATTAGTTAGCAACTGTTATAAGGTTGTCAGTACCCTAACCCTCCCAACCCTCCCAACCCTCTCAACCCTCTGAACCTAACATGCAACATCAGCTGACACATCAGCTTTTCTCCAAGACTCCAACCCTCTCATAACCCTCTACAACCCGTACCCCAACTCTCACACAACACACACACAACATACACATACAACACACATCGCACAGCGGTGTGGGTAACCCGCCAGGACTTCAAGCCCGCTGAACCCACTTGATGCGTACCCCCAACCCGCCGGGCTTGTGAACCCGCCGGGAGGAGCCCGCCCAACCCAACCCTCCCGCTACGCTTAGCCTAAGTGACTACTCAGTCTTTGGACTAAATACAAGGATCAAAATTTAACTCATTATAAAATTAATTGTGATTAACATTTTCTAAAAACTATTTTAATAAATGTAATAACTCAAAATTTTATTAATTAAAGTACATATCAATGAAGATATTAATATGTACTTTAAAAAATCAATATTTTGACGATATGATTTTTGTATTAGAAAATCTCAAGTTTAGAAAAAAAAACAAAGAAAATCAAGAGAAATTCACATATTTTTTACTTGGTTTGGACATTCAAATATGCAAACAAAATATTGAATGTTAAGTATAATTATCGTGAACATTTATATATTAAAGTTTGTTGGTATAGATAAATATTTTTTTTGTTATGAAAAAAGTAATCACGTTTTACTCGTTAAAATATTGTGAGATATTCTTAAATCGATTAACAAATAATTCTGAATAAGGTACAACGATTAAATTGATATTGTTGGGAACCGAAGGCACTTACGGTGCGCAGCGGATAACAAAACGATTCCCAAAACCCGGACCCATCTTAAACCCTAACAGACACAATCAAAGTAGGTTTAGCAATTTTTACCTTTTGCGAATAGATTTCCGGAAAGCTGGCAGGGGTTACACCGCTACTGACACCACGCGAGAAGGTTGCTAGACCACCACCGAGGATTACCCGAAAAACGAATACGAACTTCCTTCTCTTGGAAATTCGGCGCCGGTTTTAGGGAGAGAGAGAGAGAGAGTTTTTTCTGAGTTGTAGGATTAAAACTGAATTGTCATATATCTCTGATAAACCCTTAACCCTTTATTTATATGGATAAAACTTGGCAGAGTTTTATTCCATATAAGATTCTTTGGTAATTATCTCCAAATATAATTTCCATAATTAATTCAGCTAATTAATTAATTTATAAATAGTTTAACTAACTATTTATTTTAACTCTCTCATTAAATAATTAATAATCAATTAATTATTTCTCATATAATCCAAATATTCTCATTTTTGGCGTGCAGCGGTGTGTGACCTACTAGTGTCTTATAACATTGGACACGGTAAACCCTGTTACTATCTTGCACATAATCCTAACAGACTCCCACTTGTGCCAGACTAGTAACTGTACTGTTACCATTAGCCTAAGGAGGTCCCTAGCCAGACACTTAGGTTAACCAGGTTATATGATCTCTTACATCCAGAGATACAATTCAGGTTTGAATCTGTACACAGGTTCATTCCTTTTGCACACGATATTTCTAAAGTGTTTTAAGACATGGAGTGGAGGATTCATTTCTTAAAATCAAGTATTTCTCTTGACTCTGATTCCGATTGCCTGCAGTAACGGATATTACTAAATAACACCTGTTATTCTATCCGAGCGTGGCCACGCGTTTTCTGCCAATATTAATCGTCAAGGGGCCCGGAAATATCTCTCTTTTGAAAGAGGTGCAAATTCCTTCTTGACTACTTGCATTTGGATCCACGGCTTCCGCTGCATCTAGTCACGTCCCGTATGGCTACCCTGTTACGGTGCAGCGTTAGTGCGTGCTAAGAGTACAATAGTCCTCGCGTTCCCAAACCAAGTATCTCAGGTCTAAGGACAACCTATCAAGTCAGTGCTTATGACTGAGGCTCCATGAAGCAGACTTGATAACTGGTCACTTCCAATACCCAAACACTCTGATGAGTACCTATAAATACTTGGTCACATCACTTGTGCTTTTATTCTTTACTTTGAATAAATCATCAAGTATTTATAATAGCGTTAAACTCCCTATTGAAATTCCCATTTCAATAAGTGGCTACGGAAATTTAGATTTTCATACAAAACTTTGTAAAATCATGGATACGTTTAAATATGCGAAAAATAGTTAATTTAGAACAATCATGAAAATAAAACCTCCATTTATTTCCAACACACTGTGAAATAAACACTTTACATGATTATATTGTTTCTAAATTAAACTATAGTGATAATTAATAAACTAAGAACTAGCTACTGGCTTCCAGGTACTGCATCCCAATGGAATTCGCATGTGCCTCATGCTTCACCCTTGCTAGTGGCTTTGTCAGCGGATCTGCGACATTGTCTTCTGTTGGAATCTTGCATATTCTCACATCTCCTCTTCCAATGATCTCTCGGATGAGGTGATACTTCCTGAGCACGTGTCTTGACTTGTGATGCTCTCTAGGTTCCTTTGCTTGCGCCACGGCTCCCGAGTTATCACAGAATATATCGATCGGTCTCGAGATACTGGCAACCACTCTGAGATCCGATAGAAAATTCCTTAGCCAGACAGCTTCATTTGCCGCATCAGATGCTGCAATGTACTCTGCTTCTGTAGTTGAATCTGCAATTGTGTCCTGCTTCGAGCTCTTCCATGAGATCGCACCTCCGTTTAGGGTAAAGACGTACCCTGACTGTGACCTGAAGTCATCTCTGTCGGTCTGGAAACTAGCGTCAGAGTATCCGGTGACACTAATTTCATCCTCAGAACCTCCAAAGACCAAGAACATTTCTTTCGTTCTTCTCAGATATTTAAGAATGTTCTTGACAGCCACCCAATGGGGTTCACCCGGATTCTGTTGATATCTGCTCGTAACACTTACTGAGTAAGCAACATCGGGCCTAGTACATAACATGGCATACATGATTGATCCAATTGCAGAAGCATATGGAACTGATTTCATTTTGTCCTGATCTTGACTAGAAACAGGACATTGTGTTTTACTTAACACTATGCCATGCTGCATCGGGATAAATCCTTTCTTGGATTCATCCATCCTGAATTTCTTCAGAACTTTATCGATATACGTACTTTGGCTAAGCCCGATAAGCCGCTTAGATCTATTTCTGTAGATCTTTATACCAAGTATATAAGCGGCTTCTCCAAGGTCTTTCATCTGGAAACATTTGCTTAACCAGCTCTTAACACTCTGTAAAGTTGGTATATCGTTTCCTATGAGTAGAATGTCATCTACGTACAAGACCAAGAAGGTTACTATGCTCCCACTGAACTTAGTGTAGACACACGGCTCGAACTCACTTTTGGTAAAACCAAACTCTTTGATTCGCTCATCAAAGTGTAAGTTCCAGCTTCGAGATGCTTGCTTCAATCCATAAATGGATTTTAGCAGTTTACACACTTTATTAGGATTCTTAGGATCGTCAAACCCTTCTGGTTGTTCCATATAGACGTCTTCTGTTAACTTTCCATTCAGAAAGGCTGTCTTGACGTCCATTTGCCAAATCTCGTAGTTAAAGTACGCTGAGATGGCCATAAGAATCCTAATTGACTTTAACATGGCCACTGGTGAAAAGGTTTCATCATAGTCAATACCATGAGTTTGCGTGAATCCTTTTGCGACCAGTCTGGCCTTGAAGGTGTGTACATTTCCATCCATGTCGGTTTTCTTCTTGAAAACCCATTTGCGCCCAACAGCCTTACAGTGTTGTGGCAAATCAGTCAACTCCCAAACTTGGTTGTCGTACATGGATTGCATCTCGGCCTTCATGGCTTCCTGCCATTGTTCAGACTCACTGCCTGACACAGCTTCTCCATAGGATGTTGGTTCATTTAAGTCTCCGCTATCTTGAGAGACTAGGAACCCAATATACCTATCTGGTTCTTGTCTTACCCTACTGGATCTGCGAAGGTACTGTGTTTGCACTTCCTCAATCGGTTCTGATTGAGGTTCAACATTGTTATGTTGAATTTCTGGCTCAACAACTGATGCAGTGTTTTCTTCGTCTACTACCTGTAGATCTACATCCTTTCTAGTGTTCTCTAGACTGAGAAACTTTTCTTCCAGAAATTTTCCATTTCGAGCAACAAAAACTTTGTTGTCTTCAGGGTTGTAGAAATAGTATCCCACGGTGGTCTTGGGATATCCAACGAAGAACCACTTGTCGGATTTGGGTTTGAGTTTTTCTGAGGTGGGTCGTTTGACGTAAACCTCACAACCCCAAATTTTCAGAAAAGATATGTTGGGTTTCTTACCCTTCCATAACTCGTATGGAGTCTTTTCTACCGACTTTGTTGGCGCTCTGTTCAGTATGTGTGCTGCTGTTTCGAGCGCATGTCCCCAGAATGATATTGGCAGCGTAGAGCGACACATCATCGTTCGTACCCTATCTAGTAAGGTACGATTTCTCCTTTCTGATACACCATTCATCTGAGGTGTATACGGAGGTGTGAGTTGGGATACGATCCCACACTCTATTAGATGATTGTCAAACTCGTCACTGAGATATTCGCCACCACGATCTGACCGTAAGAACTTGATCCTCTTGTCAAGTAGATTCTGTACTTCATTCTGATACTCCTTGAATTTCTCAAAGGTTTCAGATTTATGTCTCATCAAGTAGACATAACCATACCTACTGAAGTCGTCAGTAAAGGTAATGAAGTACCGGTATCCTCCTCTTGCTACATGACTGAAATGTCCACATACATCTGTGTGGATTATTTCAACCAAGTCAGTAGCCCTTTCATTTTCATTGTTGAAAGGTTGCTTTGTCATTTTGCCAGATAAACAAGATTCGCAATTATCAAAAGGTTTATAATCGAAATTGCCAAGAAAACATCCTTTTAGGAGTAGTTCAACGCGTTTCTTGTTTATGTGGCCCAAACGACAATGCCAGAGGTAAGTCTGATCCTCAATATCCTTGGATCGTTTACTTATATGATAGATTTCACTACTGTTGTCTTGTAGATTTACAGTATATAGACCATTCACGGGTGTAGCTTTAAAATAGAAAATATTATCTTTAAAGACTGAAATCATTTTATAATCATATTTATAATAAAAACCTTGGTCTACTAATAAATCAAAAGACAAAACATTCTTAATCATATTTGGAATGTAATAACAATTATCCAGTTCCAAAACTAGACCCGAGGGTAAACTAAGACTATAGGATCCTACAGCTTCAGCTATCAGCGGTGTGCCTTCGCCAACTCGTAGGTTCGAACGGTCCTTCCTCAGAGTCTTTCTTCTAGTGAATCCCTGTAAATGATTACAAATGTGGTTACCACTGCCTGATTCATAAGAAGTGATTAAGCAATCTATCATAAAGATACCTGGAGCATCGGGTAAACCGATCTCTATCTGGTCGATATTCATCGAGTGCTCGCAAATATCCTCGCTGCCACACTCTGGGCAACTCAGATCTCCCAGCTCATCAATTATATCAGTGTCCATGAGATTTGCAGGTTCTGGTACTGGCTCTAGACTGGCCAGGATATCTTCATGAACTTTATCCACGTCGTTCTTCGGTTCCTTCATGTAGGCACTAGCTGTGTCCTGAACTTCCTTTGTGAGGGAGAACCACATGAGGTACACTAACTCCTCCTGAGTCATCTTGTACCCCAGACGTGATAAACATTTAAAAGGCCTTCTTATTTCTATAAGATGGTTTTTAACTGACTGACCCTTTTGCAGCTTCAGGGAGAGAATCTCTTGCATGATCAAAAGCTTGTCCGTATGCTTGTAGAAACCTAACTGGTTTTCCACATTTCTCACAACCTCGTGACAGAATTTTACTCTTAAGTCTCCCGTGAACTCGGGTGACATAGAGAAAACTAGAATGGACATTACATCCGATTCATCTGCCATGAATCTGAAATATTCAGCAAATTCCTCTTCAGGGGCATTGCTTTTAGGTCGTGACATGGGCTTATTGATCACATAAAGCTTACCCTGGGCACTCAAAACATTCTGTAAGTGTAACTTCCAAACTGGAAAGTTCTGGCCCGTAAGCTTCCACTTGCCCGTAATAAGGCGAAGTGATTCCTCAGGTGAATAAAACGGAATGCTAATTGGAGACATCTACAGAAGAATATAAATTCCAATTTAGTTTATAATTATATAATTCTAATAAATTATTACCCTTAAAATAAATTTATTAGACTAGAATCCATATTTCACATGTGTCGGGAAGCATGTGATCATGTCAAACCGACTCATGCGATCTATGGTAGGTAAAACTATACCAATCGTATTCTTACTCGAAAAATACGACTTCTAGATCGTCGGGACATCGGATATTTATAGTCCGTGCATATTTAGTCCCTCTAGTGCATTTTGGCCTGGTACCACCCAGTGAATAGATAATTACCAAAATAGATTGCACCACCCGGGACCTGGACAAACTCTGGCCGGTACCACCCGGAGATGATTCGCAGAGTTTTATCACCCTCCAGTTTCGGTTTGAACACGGGCGTTCATAGTGTGTGCACTTACAACGCCCTATGTACCTTACACCGAAGGTGCCCCCAAAGTGGGTTGCACTTACTAATCTATGATTTGTACAAGGGTCAAAATTGCCAGTTTCCTTTTTCAAAAACTTTGAAAAACTGGATCCAAACACTAACTGTATTTGTATCCTCGTAATTTTTAAACAATTTGTTCAAAAAGGCAATTTATATTTAACAATAATTACGTAAATTAAACAACCACGCAATTATAAACAGAACTTAAGAAACTACTGTGTCATAGCTTTTGCCCTTAAAACTATTGTCAGTCAAGTGAGCCAACACTAGACTGACGGTCTTTATCCTAAGTGACAAGCAACACACAAGGAATGAAGGTACAAGGCTCCCACTGGCTCCGACATCCTTGGTTGTGCCTCCAAACTCCGTCTTTTACGTTTTCTCCGTCTTCGGCGTAATTTAAAATATAAAACAAAATTACAATAAAAGGGTTGTAAATGGCACGCAGGCCTCCCTTACCAAAACAGAGTACAATAACAAAAATTATAAAGACGAAACACAAACACAGGTTCAGGGCTTGGCTATGACACTCGCAACTAACAGTTAAACTAAAATATATACAGTTACGATAAACCAGGATTTAAAAGAATTACAAAACCTAACTGATTTTATAATTACTTAAAATTAATTTTTAATTTTATAAGATAAGTATAAAAATTAATTTTATCCGGGGTTTTAGCCTATTGGGCAGAAACAACCATATCCACACGAAAAACTTATCCGATACCATTACTGATAGCAACAAAAGTAACAAATGGTTACCATCGTTACTACCGGTGATCAACGACAACGTAGCCGAAGCTATCATCACCGCCGATCGTCGGCGACCTTCGCGAAAACACCACCGGCGACAGCAGCGGTAACCTAGGTCACCACCGCCGCCACCGCTAGGCCGATCGACGACAACAGCAGCCGAGGCTGCCATCGCCGCCGTGGCCGACGGCTTCATCACCATCAGACGCCATCACCACCGTACGGTGGTGTGGCCTGCGATCGCTCAATTAAAACAGCTACCGCCACCGCCCGGCGAGGCCGTAAGGCAGCCGGCGGTCGGCTTGGTGGCTCGCGGTTCGTCTGGCGACGACGGTCACAGCCGCCACCACCACCCCGATCCTGTCGCCGCTGTCGATTAACACCAACGCCATCACCACCATTCTTTGGTGGTTCGGTGATAACCTAAACAACCACCGCCGCCGCCCGGCGAGGCCGCAAGGCAGCCGGCGGTTTGGCTTGGTGGTCTGCGGTTCACTTGGCGACAACGGCTATAGCCGTCGCCACCACCGCCTACAGCCGCTCGATGACGGCAGCGGTACTGCCACCATCACCGCCAGCCTAGCGATCGGCCACGATGGCCAAAACCACCGTAACCGCCGCCCGTCTTCTCGATTATCAGCCCCGACGCCACCGCCGTGGGCGGCCTGCAGTCGGACCGATGCCGCTGCCACCAATCGTGGTGGCCGGCGATCGGTTTGTGGTTTCAATCGGCAAACGGCCGTGATTCCACCACCGATGATCGCGGTTTCGTGTGAACAATGATAAAAATCCAATTTTTAATATAGACAAAGAAAAAATCGAATTTTTAACCAAAACCAAAAACCAGTTTATCGCAAACTACAATTTAATCCTGATCTGTAGGTTTAAGAAGTGGCTCTGATACCACTGTTGGGAACCGAAGGCACTTACGGTGCGCAGCGGATAACAAAACGATTCCCAAAACCCGGACCCATCTTAAACCCTAACAGACACAATCAAAGTAGGTTTAGCAATTTTTACCTTTTGCGAATAGATTTCCGGAAAGCTGGCAGGGGTTACACCGCTACTGACACCACGCGAGAAGGTTGCTAGACCACCACCGAGGATTACCCGAAAAACGAATACGAACTTCCTTCTCTTGGAAATTCGGCGCCGGTTTTAGGGGAGAGAGAGAGAGAGAGTTTTTTCTGAGTTGTAGGATTAAAACTGAATTGTCATATATCTCTGATAAACCCTTAACCCTTTATTTATATGGATAAAACTTGGCAGAGTTTTATTCCATATAAGATTCTTTGGTAATTATCTCCAAATATAATTTCCATAATTAATTCAACTAATTAATTAATTTATAAATAGTTTAACTAACTATTTATTTTAACTCTCTCATTAAATAATTAATAATCAATTAATTATTTCTCATATAATCCAAATATTCTCATTTTTGGCGTGCAGCAGTGTGACCTACTAGTGTCTTATAACATTGGACACGGTAAACCCTGTTACTATCTTGCACATAATCCTAACAGATATGATAATTAAAATATAATTAAAGAGGAAATAACTTAATAGGATCTTATATGGTGCGTTGATACGCTAGACATTGTGGAACAAGATAGAACAGAACAACCATTTTCCAATGTTTGGCATCCTCATACGTGGGACACACTAGAACAAGGGTGGACAAGGTTTGGACACATGGAACTAAATAGAACAGAGCAAGCTAGACCAAAACAGCCTCTAAACTAATCTCATTGACGTTGTATCTCAAACTCTCGTGTAATCCAATGCATTTTCTAGGTTTGTCTTCTGTCTCCGTAACAAATGGTCCATTTGTTGATGGGCGAACGACGGGGATTGAACCCGCGCGTGGTGGATTCACAATCCACTGCCTTGATCCACTTGGCTACATTATGGACTCTCTCATCGGCACTGTATTCTTGCTTCTCGTCTCTCCCTCTCAATTGTTGCATCTTGTCTAGGTAATCCGTTGTTTACAACGATTTCTTGTAATATCTCAAACCCTGCATCTTGTAATCAATTTTCTACACATCGATTGCTTGTTTATCGAACTTTTGCACATCAATTTCCTCTAATCGATTTTCTGCACATCAATTGCTTGTTTATCGAACTTCTGCATCGATTTCTTGTAATAGATTTTCTACACATCGATTTCTTGCTTATCAAACTTTCGTATATTGATTTCTTGTAATCGATTTTGTGCAAGTCGATTGCTTGCTTATCGAACTTCCACACATCCATTTCTTGTAATCGATTTTCTACATATCGATTGCTTGATTATCGAACTTTCGCACATCGATTTCTTGTAATCGATTTTCTACACACCGATTGCATGCTTATCGAATTTCTGCACATCGATTTCTTGTAATCGATTTTCTAATATAAAAGTCATAATGTCAATTTACTAGCTCTTAAATAAATATATAGATTTTTATTTGATATGTAATTTATTTAAAAGAGAGATAGGTCTCACAACTTAATTTTAGATTGAAATTTACTTTTGAATCTTATAGTTTGTTTAATAACTAATTAGTTTTTCATAACGGTTGTTAACTCATGACATTAAAATCAGAGACTCAAAATGTTATAAAATTGAAAAGTTACTAAATCCAAACTTTAAGCAAACCACAAGGACCATTGATGACTCAATTGAAATCTTTTAATGTTTTAATTGTCTTCAATTTTTACTATATTTTTTTTATAATAGTAATAAATGTAATAAAAAGAGAGAGGCATAGAGTTGGTGGAAGGTTGCTTTCAAAACGTATTATTATTTTTGTCAAACTTTATAGAATTGCTTTTATTATTTGCTTTCCGAATGAAGTGGGCCCCACTCCCACTAAATTTTAAAAGGGTAAAATCGGAATTTTCAAATTGTAAAATATAGTATATTGAAAGCAACCCCACATGTGTCTTTTTCATTTTTAGTTGACCCTACATTTGTCTAATCTACTATTTTTGGTATTTTATATTTCAATAATTTTCTTTATCAATAATTTTAAGGGTAAATACAAAAATCTCCCTTAACTTTGTCAAAAATCCCATTTTTGTCTATAACATTTGGAAATTACAAGAATGGTCATCAAGACTTCATTTTCATTTAAAAGTCATTAGAGCCCGTTAGCCAATGTTGTTGTCAAGTGCTTGCATGCAAGTCATGTAAGAGGCATTTTGGTCTTCTTTTGCTTTATCAAAATAAAATTAAAAATAGTGAACAAGTCTTTTATATTTGGCATATGCTATTAAAGCATTCAAAAGGAAAAGGAAAGAAAAAAGAACCCTAACATTTGTAAAACTAGCTAACTCGTCACCATAACATCTTCTCATCCAACAAAGATTCACTCGTAGATAAAATAAAACCCTCCCACCTAATACAACCACTCCCCCTACCACCTCTAGTTCCATCACCATCATCAATGAAACTTATTTCACACCATCATCAACATCGACGAATGATGATCACCACTCCACGAATTAAACCACTACAATGGGGGGAAGCATGCAAATCTATCACTAGTTGCCACCACAATGCAAATTATTATCATAAAACCTTCTTACTCAAATCAAGTTTCAAACTACTTCAATTTGAAACCAAAAACAAAGGATTAACATGTACTTCAAGCTAATCCATGTGTTCAGTGACATCAAAGGACCCAAATTTTTATCAAACTAGTGTACCTTTAAGGTGGATCAAAGGCTCGCAATTTCTCTCCATGTGTTTTTTATTCGATTCCACGATTTATATGGAATTTTATTTTTTGATTGATTTTGATGGGCTTTTTCATTTTTTTGGTTAACGTTCCTTCTATTTTTTAATATCTCAGAGCATTCCTTAAAATTTAGCCAGTGCACCTTTCATACCCCTCGTAAAGATCTACTAACAGAAACAAGTTGAGCAGGTGCATGACACCCCGCTAGAAGATTCGAATGCCACCCTTGTTCAACATCCCAATCGCAAAATCAAGAAACTTAATTTATGGGGGAGGGGATTTGTTTGGTTTTATGGTCATGAACAATAACCATGAACAATTTTATCTAGGTTTTCCGATTCACAACAATGGCATAGGGGTGCCGTACATGGAAGGGTGGAAATCCACGGTTCGTCCACAATTGTTGATGATTCTCTATGTAAAATGAGAGTTGCTGGAAAAATGGTTGATTGATGTAGGAAGGGACTTATAGTCGCCTTAGATAGGAGATGATAGTAGTTGAATTTAGGATTAGGGGATTAAGTTAGGTTTTTTATAATTATTTCATTAATAGGCTTATACTGATGGTTTAAAGAATCATATAATAAAGTTTTTTTTTTATAAATACCATGAAAAATGACTGAAATGTCCGTCACGTGACTTACACGTGGGTCACTTAAAAACATAGGGTAACGAGCTCAAACAATCAGGGTTGAATATCGTAAAAAAATGAAACCTTGATGACCATCCTTGTAATTTGCAATATTATGAATCAAAACCAGCGATTTGACAAACCTTAGACACGGTTTTTATAATTTACTCATTTTTAAAAATCATTGTATATGATATTCGACTGATTAGATTTAAAGAATCAAAAATCCATCGTCACATATATTTTAACCAGATTTTATTTTATTTACTAAATATTGACATGATTTATGACACCACAACACATCGATAACTCGCAACAAAATCAAATCCCAATCTCCTAGACCTCTTACTCACGAAATCAACCGTGCAAAAGAAGCCAAACATATGGATCAAAACAAAAGAAAATGTTAGTAGTTTATGACGATCATGAGTTGCAGAAAGAATTGGTCTAACAATATATCATAAATTAGAAAGGTATAACATTTAAAAAGATTTAAGAAAGTATTAAATATTTAAACCAACTTAATTAAAAAACAAGTATGTTATTAGTATCTTAAATGACTTTTATTATAAACAAGTGATGATTTTATTATAAAATACATGTCACAATCATTACAAGATATACATTACTTTATATCTACATTTCTAGGGTGTCTTTTTCAAATACAATGTCCGTATAAAATATTGCTAAATAAGTATTAAATTACAATCTTGGAAATATTAAAAATTGGATGCGTGTGACACCAAATTTGTTGAGAATTGTTCATTTATCATTGGAGATGCATAATTTTATTGCAAATCTAGAGTCAAAAATTAATACAATATATTCACGTTAAAAGAAAAAGATAATTTAAAACTTAGGTTGGACATAAACGACGAAATGTGTAAATTTCATTTTATTTTTGTTATTATCTTTTGTTTTTTAAAACAAGGACTTTTTAGAAAATCACTATATTCTCATTATAATCACACATAGTAATATACAAAACCAGGGGCTTAGGGCCGACTAATTAAGAATTAACTGCTATTTCGTGTACCTGCCTACTTATTACCAGAATAGCAAAAAATTTATAAGTTTTGAAAACTAAAAACATTTCGAAACCAAATTTCCAACATGAATCAGATTTGATGGATGGTCTAAATTGAGGAATTAAAGCTCTTTATTCAAATTTCTATCCTTTACGGTTGCTCTTCAACCCAAACCAACCCAATGTCACATTAGTGTCACATAAGTTTTTCACTACTTTGTCCAAACCAATCCAAATCATCATTTATACCCAAACTAATCTTACCCACATTTTTATTATATTAAATAATTAATAAAGAAAATGAGAAAGAAAGAAGAGAGAGAAAGGGGGTGAGGGGTGGGTTGAGGGTGGGAAGTTGCCTTTCGGCTTCTGGAAACCGAAGGGGGGGTGGGTGTGAGTGTTTGTCAAACCTTCCAAGATGGTGTTGTCGATGAACTCAATGAAGCCTATGCATAACCCGACGCCTTCGGGTTGTGCATAGTGGCCTTAGGTTCAATCTTGATTTAAAAGATGTGATTTGTTTTGTTTTGTAAATTATCATTTTTATTGATCATTAACTTTTCATATAATACGGGTTTTACTTCTTGGTTTGTTAATATTTGTATTTTGTTTTAAATGTTGATTTAATTAATGGTACTTAAAATCCTAGATATATAAGGAAGCAAAATAAAATACACATAATTTTGATTTGTAAAACATCCCATTTATCACTAGAAGTTTTATACGTATACTATAAGGAAACAAATTGAAAACCAAGAAGAAAAAAGGTTGAAATCCTTTATGAAATCAACAAAAAAGTCGAAAAGTTCACTATAACGGTGGAATTCAGCTGACATAATACATAGTTTTGTATTTTGCTCAAAAAGTCAAGGTCGATTTAATTTGAAAAATTAGTATTATTCGCAAAACAGACATAATTGATTTTCCAACGGATCAAATCGGGTTGACCTTTTTCTCCAATCAAACCCTTGAATTTGTAGGTCTTAGCTTTACCTCAAAGGTGCATTCACTCAAGAAAAAAACTTTTAATCGTACGCTCTCTAAAATTACCGCCAATTACACACATATCTTAAATGATTTAACTCATTCTTTGCGCTTACAACAAGAAAACAATAATGAAAATAGCCGAATACTTCAAACAAATATGGAATGGAATAGAATTGGAATGGTGAAATCTTTTGACCATATTCCATTCCATAATTTGGTTTACTTATGGGGTGGAACGAAATAGATCAAATGCATTTGAAATCCATAAATTGAGGAATATTCTATTCCTTCCATGTACCCAATGATTTCAATTCCGACGATAATAAAAAGACTATTTCACCCTACCACCATCACCACCACCCAACTACAAGCACAACCATCACGTTAAAAGGATTGTAAAAAGAGTACGTTGGTTGGATACCATTTTCTTTTTCTGAATCCAAAGCTATATTATGTGGATCAAGCATATACATTATACTAGTAGTTTATTAGACATATTCTATTTAGTTATTGTCTACATGATTAAATTCATTTAGATTCAATTCCAGTTCAATCATACTCTATCATCTTATCTTCTTAAATTTAAAAAATTAATTTAAATATTTCATGAAATAACATAAACATAATGAAAAGTTGATTTAAACTCATCCCAAATAAATGTACAATTATTCAATAATTGAAGAATGGACCATTTCACCATGATTGCCATGGTGTGTTGAGTATGGCCATGGAGAAAGGAATGCATTTATTTTAATTAGTTAATTAATTAACTATTTTATATGTACACGTCTCAAACTAACTTTAAACAACGTTCAAGAATTAAATATGATAATCAGTTTTATAAAATTTGTTATGATTGAAAACGATTAAATAATTTATATTTATTTTCATAAAGGGTTTTGTGAAGCAACACTTAATCTGCTTCTTATACTTAGATTATCCAAATCTTATACAATTGAATGTATGAAGTATCACAAAACAAATTATTAACTAATTAAAGTGTAAAAATCATATTGAAACATCCCTTGGATCCATTTAAAAAAAGTAGGACACATGACACATGTGAGAGTTTTTTAATGTTATCTTTTGTTTCAAATAGAAAACACAAAATTATATAGAAAATTTGGTCATTTATTGGAAAATGTGTACAAAATTAAAAGCTTATTAGGATAAGCAATTTACCAAAATCATTTACCTTATTGATTGAGCATGACAAGAGAAAAAAAAACTTATTTGTAAATGTGGCAGTTACCACGATAAATGTGGGAAATGACTCTTATCTAGTAAGCCTTTATCGAGTTTAAAATGCTTACCAACAATCCGTTTTCAAGGCCAAGGATGTTACATGATAAGGTAATCAAAATGTGAAATTTTTGCCAATAAACACTTACCCAGTAAGAATTTGATAAATAACCCCCTAAGTCTATTGATGTCTTTTAAAGACACCTTTGAACTTTCTTATTTCTAAACTTTGTCTTAGAATATTTCTTTTGGAATACATTAACTATTGAGTTTAAACACATCCAACTAAGAAAGGGTTTAATTTAAAGTAATCAATTATAAATTTTCCAAATCGTCTCATCATCGTCCGCTACCACTCGTCAACGTTGTTGGCCGCTGTAAATCCCTCTTTTTAATTGATAATTTTTTGTATTTCAATTCACCTATTACGTACTCCATGAGATTGTAGTAAAAGAGGGAGAATTAAAAGACAAAGAAAATAGATTAAAAGGTGAGATCCATGCCATGGGTCACCGACGATGATGACCGACATAGAGAATGGACAAGGATGGGGCAACAAGGGAAAGTGATATCGTTTGGGGCGAGGGTTTGAATGACGTAAGGTTTAAGAATGATAAAATTGGTTTAGTTTTTTTTTTCAAATATTTATAGCCGGTTATTGTTAAACTCACCTGCATGATCCTAAGAAACCCGCACTGTGATTTTGATTTGGCACCATTAAACCAGGAAACCAAAAGATGGTGAAGAGAGGAGCTTTATATAAGAAATCCACATTGAGACTGGGAAATGAGACCTTATTATCTATCCTAGCAATATCACTTTGAGAGAGGTGATAAGGTGCTCGTTGTAACGGGTCGCAACATTCTCATCCGTGATTTAGAGGATATAGGCAACCAATTTCTAAAAGTTAAAAATTTTATTTATTCAAAACAAATTCAGGGTTTAAGCATTTAAAATGAGAAAAGTTGAGTGGTTTAAAAACTTAATCAATCAAAATTTAAAAGTTCAAGGGTTTTTTCCTAAAATTTCTGATATTCTTTTATACCTTTTGTCATATATTCAAATAAAGATTTATTACATATTTATATGTCTATAATTAGATATATTATCTATCTAGTTGGATATTTGGTCTTCTTATTCCCAATTCAGACCAAGGATTGATCTTCTTGGTACTAGTCTAGACCAAAAAATGCTTCGCTCTGTTTGTTGAAAACTATGACCGATTTTAGTTTAGCGGTTATCACCTATTCTTTATTGATGTCGACCAAACCTTTTTTTATTTTCAAAAAGTTAAAGCAAGGAAAAAGTTCGAATCTTCAAAAAGTAGTTTTGATTGGACATCGACGATTCTTATTTAAAAGTCATGTCTTGATCTGATCTTAAACTGGTCTATGGATTAAAATCAAGGTCGATCTAAGCAAGAAAAAGCGGACTAGTCTCTACTCGTCCTTTCTGGTCTTGTCTATCAGTCTAGATTAAATTTATAGATCTTTTCATGCGCGCGCACACACACACACATATCTATATATATATATATATATCCATAATCATATTTTTATGTGTAAATTTAATCAAGTTACTTATCATAAATAATAAGGGGAGTATTTATAGGGGATTAATCATTTTAGAACTTTAAAATGTATGAGATTCATAAGAACTTTTATTTTACGACTTTGTTTCACATTATTTTTTCTCATATCTGTGTAGTATTAAGCGTATTGATTAGCATATATTTATTTCATAATGTGATTATTTCATATGCGTTCGATTCACAATGTAAAAATCCTTTTATGTATATTTTTTTGTTTCATAAACATGTAAAATAGAAAATTAACTTTGCTTTCCTTCTTATTTTGATGCACCAAATTTCATAATCACAATTTTGGGAACTAATTTTCACAACCTCTCATTTATGATACCATGTGATTATATCCGGTTTCTTTAAAATAGAAAGTAGAAACTAAGACAAAGATGGCTTCAATTTGGAGCCAAAATGACAAATTCAAATACTTGGTGCAGCATACTAAACAAAGACTCAAGTATAAAGGCTAAAAGTGTCATATACCAAAAGTAAAAAAGGAATGTTTGGTACTAAACCAATCTTAAAAATCAATACGTGAACAAACCATGAATTTAGTTTAATTCGTTCTTGCTATTGGATCTATCCAGAAAATTTAGTTTATACATGACTAAATGAAAAAAGGGTTTAGTTCCTCAAAATGTATTCAACTTCTTACCTTTTGCTATTGTATGTATTGTAATTCAAAAACTACCATTTAATATACTGAAGTTTCAAAATTTTGCTATTGTATGTATTGCCACCTTCAATAGCAAGTCACCCCTTTTTTAGCAGGTTTGGTCCCTGAATTTTATTAAATCTTACGATTTTGGTCCCCAAGTCACCACCACCACCTTCCTCCACCGCCTGCCACCGCACCACCATCGCCACCATCGCCGGCCACCATCATCACCGAAACCACCACCGCCCACCATCACCGTAACCACCATCGCACACCATCGCCGGAGAAGATGACCGGACTTCGCCGGAGAAGATGGTCGGAGTTCGCCGGAGACGATGACCGGTGCGGCAGAAGGAGGTGGTGGTGCGGCGGCAGGCGGCAGAGGTAAGTGGTGGTGTAAGTTTGGGACCAAATTCGTAACATTTGATAGATCTCATGGGACAAATTAGTAAGTTATTTTAATATTTTAGAATTAAAAAAATCAAAAATCAAAAATATAACTTGCAACCTGTTTAGTAGGTCACCCAATACATACAATAGCAAAAATTTGAAACTTTAGTATATTAAATGGTAGTTTTCAAAGTTGGATACATACAATAGCAAAAGGTGACAAGTTGGATACATTTTGGTAAACTAAACCCATGAAAAAACATCCATATAACCCCTAAAGTATAGAGATATTGGAAGCTTGATCAAGAAATTAAGGTAAGAATCCACTCATAAATTTTTGTGTAATTCATGAGGAGGAAGCCAATAACGTTCCTAATTGGTTAGCATAAATATGTCATGGACTCAGACCTTTAGACCAAGAAATGAGTTAAAACAGAGGTTTTATGTTCTGAAGTGATAAGTGGGTTTGTAAATCACAAAATTGATGCGTGATATACTACTATATAATTGTTGTTTATGTTGAAATAAGTCAAGTAATCATATCCAAAAATAAGTTGATCTCTACCGAGATTAGTAGGTTTCAATTAGGGTGTTTATCTTGGGAGATTTCCTTTCCTTTATTTCTTTTTGTATCCTTATAAATTGCTTCTTGGTGTAATCGTTTGATTAAGTGTGAATTCAAAGAGAATTATTAATCATCTTCTTTTACCATGGCAAACATGGTATCAGAGCATGGTTCATGATTCTGGAAAATTAGCTTGTGTTCTTTAAAATTTCGATCTTCTTTTAAATCGAAAAAATGAGTGATACAGATAAAAGTATTGTCATACCAGATGATTTAACGCTGAAGATTGCAGCCTTGCTAAAAAACGGCCTTGGAGCACAACCTGCAACTACGAATTCTGAAAACTTATCTATTGGGATAAAGTTGAGTGGAGACAACTATTCTTTATGGGCTACTCTCATGAAGAAAGCGATCGGTGGGAGGGGATAGGCTCTCATCTTACAGGAAAACCGTCACCCCCATCAAAAACAGATCAAGCCTATGTGCGATGGGAGCAAGATGACTAGTGTGTGTTCACATGGTTGATTCAGAATATTGAATCAAGCCTCGTGAACAATGTTTCACAATATCCCACTGCTAAAGCTCTTTGGGATGGGCTAGCGGTAACATACGGGTCGGGAACCGACTCTCTGCAGATTTTTGACCTTCACAAAAGGGCCAATTCATTAAGACAAGGGAAGGACACGTTAGAAGAATGCTGGAACAAACTGCAGAACATTTGGATGACGATTGACCGAAGAGATCCAAACCCAATGAAGGAGGCCGAAGATATACGAATTTACAATAAGAAAATTCAGGAGCAGAGATTGTACCAGTTGTTGATAGCCATAGACGATAAGCTGGAACCAATCAAGCGAGATATATTGAAGCGAGATCCTCTTCCTTCGGTAGAAACCGCGTATGCCGCTATACGTAGGGAAATTGCAAGACTCAATATCTTGCAGACAACATCCACTTCTGAGACATCTGAAATTGGGTTAGGACTGGTTGCTCGCGAGCCGGTCGGAAGAAATAAATTCCGATCAGAATCACAAAAAAGGGAGAAGGAGGATAAATCGAAACTATATTGCACCAATTGCAATATGAAGAAACACACCAAAGAAACTTGCTTTAGACTGGTGGGTTATCCGGATTGGTGGGAGAAACCAGGACAACGGGGCAAAGCGGCTGCTGTCGTCGGGGGACAGAACGTCGGCGACAAACCAGCATCACCGACGTCATCATCGGCTGCCGGCGATAAATCGGCGACGTTTTCTGCTGGATTTGGAGGTGCAACTGTGGGGATGGAATATGTCAAGGAAACAGGTAAAGGGTTTGGAAGTTACACTCCAAACCCTGCAATTGCTAATCCTAAATATTTTAAACCCTGTTGTTTTGATATTAAAAAAAATGTCACCACCATGAATGAAACACCTAAAGGTTATGAGGCCCGATCCCCTATTCCCAATCTCATAAAGATGACAGACTGGATTTTTGATTGTGGAGCCACTGATACAATGACATATGACCCAAATGATTTTTTTAGATTTGGGATCGTCATCAAAAACTTATATTGAAACTGCTAGTGGAGAACGTGTTGAAGTTAAAGGAGGGGGTGCCATTGAATTCTCAAAGAATATGAAGCTAAAAAATTGCCTTTATATTCCAGCCTTATCCTCAAAACTATTGTCTATTAGTCAAGTCACAAAGGAGCTAAATTGTGTGGTTCTAATGTATCCAACCTTTTGCATTTTACAGGACATTCTTACGAGGGAGATAATTGGGCGTGGTACTGAGCGAGGAGGCCTTTACTATGTTGATGAGGTGACACACCAGGGACATGCCATGCTTGCTCATGGAACGGCTGATAGACAACTTTGGTTATGGCACCGTCGCCTAGGTCATCCTTCGTTTGGTTATCTTAAGATGTTATTTCCGAGTCTTTTTTTGAATAAATCCACTTGTATCAAGTGTGAAACATGTGTCCTTGCTAAGAACCATAGAGTTTCTTTTAATTCAAGTAACACGAGAGTTAATTCTGTTTTTTCATTGGTTCATTCAGACGTTTGGGGTCCTGCCCCAAATTCCAAAAAGAATCAGTTTAGATATTTTGTATTATTTGTTGATGATTTCTCTCGTATGACTTGGGTATATTTTATGAAACATAAATCAGAAGTGCCAGATAAATTCTTTATGTTTTATAAGATGATTCAAACTCAATTTAATAAAAAAATACAGATTCTTCGCTCAGACAATGGTGGAGAATTTGTAAATCAGACCATGCAAAGCTTTATCCAGGAAAATGGGCTCATTCATCAAACTTCATGTTCTAACACACCTCAACAAAATGGTGTTGTGGAACGAAATAATCGAATTTTACTAGAAAAAACTCGTGCTATGATGATTGAATCTCAAGTTCCTAAGTCTTTTTGGCCCGAAGCCGTTGCCACATCTGTATATCTCCTTAATCGTCTCCCTACTCAAATTCTTGGACATAAAACTCCGTTAAAGACTCTAGAAAGCCAAGTTACTATCCCTTCTGTCTTAACCCTACCACCACGTATTTTTGGATGCTCTGTATTTACTCACATTCCAAAAATTCATAGAGACAAATTGGGTCCATGTGCAGAAAAATGTGTCTTTGTAGGATATGGTCCACATCAGATGGGATATCGGTGTTATAATCCAGTGTCTCGTCGCATCCATGTCACCATGGATTGTGATTTTTTAGAGTCGGAATTCTACTTCGATAACCAACCTAGAATTCAGGGGGAGAGCATTAGGGAATCTCTAGATTGGTTGAGTTGTTCTGAGGCTGTTCCGACAGAGCAGGTAGATGGAGCCACCGAGTCCCTCACAATCAACATAGGAGGGGTTGACGAACCAGTTTACACAACCAGTGAATCGATCTCAAAAGATGTCCAACAAGAGATGAGTGAATCTCAACGTGATAGTTATTTGCATGCTGCTAATGATGATAATTCAGTTCCAGAAACCGAGCCAGACGAAACAAAGCCAGAAGAACCCGAGGTTCGTGTTTTACCTCCAAGAAAAAATAGAGGAATCCCACCAAACCGATTCTCTCCAGAACACAAGAAACGTGAATCTAAATATCCAATTGATGGAGATCGGGGAAGAGTTGGTGAAGCTGCAAAAGCCTTCTCTGTCACTCTTCTTTCAGAAAATATTCCTAGAACGGCTCAAGAAGCAAGTGAGAAACCTGAATGGGGAGAAGCTATGAGTACAGAGATGAAAGCTCTTGAGGAAAACAACACATGGGAAAAGTGTGTGTTACCAGAAGGTAAGAAACTGGTTGGGTGCAGGTGGGTTTTTACCATCAAATACAAAGTTGATGGAACAATTGAACGGTATAAAGCAAGGCTAGTCGCGAAAGGATATACACAAACATATGGTATCGATTACTCAGAAACTTTTTCTCCTGTTGCTAAAATTGATACAATCAGGGTGTTATTGTCGATAGCTGCAAACAAAGACTGGCCACTTCATCAATTTGATGTGAAAAATGCGTTTCTTCATGGAGATTTAAAAGAAGAGGTGTATATGGAGGCTCCACCCGGTTTCTCAGAAGAATTCAATAAGAATGAAGTTTGTAGGCTTAAGAAAGCCTTGTATGGTTTGAAACAGTCTCCACGTGCATGGTTCGGGAAGTTTACAATGGCTATGAAAAAATATGGTTATAAACAGAGCAATGCCGACCATACCTTGTTTTTAAAAAGGAGAGGAGAACTAGTCACTTGTCTGATTATATATGTCGATGACATGATCATTACAGGAAGTGATAAAGAAGAAATTACTCGGCTTCAGGAAAACCTCTTTAAAGAATTTGAGATGAAAGATCTTGGGGGGCTGAAATATTTCTTGGGAATTGAAGTTCTTCGATCAAGAGAAAGAATTTTTATTTCTCAGAAGAAATATATACTCGATTTGCTTGTTGAGACTGGAATGGTAGATTGCAAGCCTGTTGATACTCCCATAATAGTCAACCATAATCTTAAGATTAACGAAGGGGCTAAGCCAGCAAATAAAGAAAGGTACCAGAGATTGGGAGGAAAATTAATTTACTTGGCTCATACGAGACCTGACATTGCCTACGCGGTGGGAGTAGTAAGTCAATTTATGCATCAACCGCAAAAGGAGCATATGGAAGCGGTCATGAGAATAATCCAATATCTCAAGGGTACTCCTGGAAGGGGAATTGTTTTCAAAAGAAATGGACATCTGAATGTGGAGGCTTTTACGGATGCTGATTGGGCGAGTAATCCAAACGGGAGGCGGTCAACTTCGGGATTTTTTACCTTGCTGGGAGGCAATCTAGTGACTTGGAGGAGTAAAAAACAAAAGGTGGTTTCATTGTCAAGTGCAGAATCAGAATTCAGAGGAATCGTAAAAGGGGTTACAGAGATTCTATGGCTTAAAAAACTGATGAAGGAAATTGGTTTTCCTATAAGACTTCCAACTCGGTTGTTCTGTGATAATGAGGCTGCCATAAGCATTTCAGAAAATCCTGTTCAACATGACAGGACAAAACATGTGGAGGTAGACCGACATTTCATAAAGGAAAAAATTGAAGATGGTACTGTGGAGCTTCCCTACGTGAAATCTGAGGAACAACTAGCTGATATTCTTACCAAAGCCATTCCAGGGAAGGTTTTCAAATCCGTTCGTGCAAGTTGGGTATTGGAGATCCCACTACACAACTTGAGGGGGAGTGTTGAAATAAGTCAAGTAATCATATCCAAAATAAGTTGATCTCTACCGAGATTAGTGGGTTTCAATTAGGGTGTTTATCTTGGGAGATTTCCTTTCCTTTATTTCTTTTTGTATCCTTATAAATTGCTTCTTGGTGTAATCGTTTGATTAAGTGTGAATTCAAAGAGAATTATTAATCATCTTCTTTTACCATGGCAAACAGTTTAGGTGTGAAATGGTGTCAATATTCATAAATTGGTGTTTTAAAGCAAAAAAGAATAAAGATAACGAGTTAGACATAAAGGAGAACGACTTGATAGTCAAATTGGTCATTCTCAATATCGTCAAGGTAACCTAAGGCGATGACCTTTAGTTGCCAGGTTTACGTTGTGAAAAGAAAGTGGCTAGTAGCAGGGGCGTAGCCAAGTATTTTATTTAGGGGAGGCCGAAAATTCTCAAATTTAACTTGTCACGCATCACTCTCTTATTTGTCTCTCAATTCATAGTCGAAAACCTAATTAGTAATTGAATTTTCCCTATAGGAATGAAAAATATAATTTATAACTTGCATGACAAAAAATAACATTATAAAACCTATTATGCAATATGTTATTTTTAAATCTTAACTTATATATTTTTGAAATGTATATATTGATATAAATATTGTACATAAGTAGATTCTAGCTTTTTAATGTAATAATATACTTTTTATAAAATTTTATTAATGAAAAAAAAATAAAAACATAAATTTTAAAAACTACATGAACATATTTTTTATAAATTTAAAAAGAAATTAATTAATTAGAACATAAAATTTTTAAAAATCAGAAGTTAAATAAAATTTTGAAACTACATAAAGTAAATAAGTATGAGAAAAAGGTAAAGAAATGAACTTAAGAAATTAAAAAAAAAAGCAAAAGAAATGAACTTGAGAAATTAAAAAAAGCAAAAGAAATGAATTGAAATAAAAAAAAACAAAAAAATGAATTGAAATAAAATACATATGACATACTCGAATCTGAGCTTTGGGGTATTCACAAGCGCGTCTAACCACTAGAGCTACAAAAGCTTTTTATGTTATGTTTTCTACAATATAATACGTAAAATAGTTGGGGGGGGGGGGGGGGGGGGTTGAGCACCAGCCTGCCTGCTGTCTCTGCCACTGGCTAGTAGCCATAGGTTCTTGGATAAACATAAACCTAAGTATCAACCCTTGTTGGTCACGCAAGGAGGATGGAGGGTAGAAGGGATGTAAGTCAGAGCTTGCATGTCAGGTTGCCACGACAAAGCAGCAGTGAGTTTAGGCAAGTTATTCAAGTATTATGCAGATAGTACAAAGTACTACCAATAGCCTAGAAACTATCATTATGGATGTCGTTGTTGGCATGTCTCATCAAAGGTTACACTTTGAAGCATGTGCCATTTGGTCTAATTATCACTAACCACCTACCAAAGTTTTGCAATTGTTCAGCCATACACAACCGTCATTTATAGGGATACAATGTCGTAAAGCTTGTAGCCCCTTTTCAAGAGACGTTGTGCTTACAACAACCTATCAGATCGTCGCTACTTGATTTAGTAAAAGGAACTACAACCGTAGAGCTAGTGTTACATGCTCTCGTTCCCGTAGTTGTGTGTGCACTACACCATTTTGGAACCCAAACCATTTCCATAACTATTAACTTGATCTTAAGAATATGGTTCCTCTTATACACTTGCAATTATTTCATATTTTCATATACGTGGAACAAGACGAAAAACATAAACCAAAACCCTTTTGTTTTCTTACTACCCAATTTTTACATTTTAGCAGTCCCTCCCGGGAATAAAGTTGACACAAAACAAGATTATTTATCGAAGTGATTAATAGCTTAAGATGTTTTGCACCGTATCTGTACGTATCTAGTATGTAATAAATAAGTAACTAGCATACGACGTGTCATTCGCTGGTGAGGCGGTTTCAGTGTTTTCTCACCTAAACATGTATCTAGACGCAGTTTACATTATCTGTTCAATAAACACACAAGACTCACTCCTTAAATCTCCTCTTACTAATTATTTTTTAACTTACAAGTTATATTTACTACTCTTATAAGTGGGTATGTAGTTTACTTATAATCTCTTATTTTTTTCTCATTTATCATCGTAGACTCTTATCATATAAACATAAAATAATGTATATGGACTAAAATGCATTAAAAATCAATTATAGTTTTTACAAACTATACAATTATAAGCGTTTCATTAATACCTTCGAAATGAGCTCAATATTGAATATTTTTTGCATTTAATTATATTATTAAATATCATAAATATATATATATATATATATATATATATATATATATATATATGAATTCATGTGTTTTATATGTCTAACATTATATTTTGAGTTAAATGCAAATTTGGTCCTAGTGGTTTACAAAAATTAATGACTACGGTCCCTCTACAGAATTTTCAACTAACAAGGTTCCTATAGTTTTGGTTTTTATAACACATATGATCCTTCTTATAAAAAAATTAGAATTAAGAAAGGGTAATTTTGTCCATTCACTTTTCATATTTCTTTAATCTTAATTTATAACATATTTAGTCCCTCTTTAATTAATCTATCAAGTTATATTTATTTGGCCCATTTTAAATATATTATATTATATTACTAATTTGTAAAGTAATAAATATAATTAGAGGTGGTATTAATATTTATGTCTTCAATATAAAATAATACATGCATGTTTTTTTTGGCATAAAAATAATATAGTATAATATATTTAAAATCAAGTAAATTTAATTTATTATATTAACCAAAGAGGGACCAAATATGTTATAAATAAAGATTAAAGAATAGGAAAAGTGAATGGACAAAATTACCCTTTCTTAATTCTAAATTTTTTTTATAAGGACCATAATGTTATAAAAACCAAAACTATGGAGACCTTGTTAGTTAAAAATTCTGTTGAGGGACCTTAGTCATTAATTTTTGTAAACCACAAGGACCAAATTTGCATTTAACTCTTATATTTTTAATTTTACACCATCATCATGTTAAAAATTAACTAAAATACATTTCTTTTTTCTTTGTACAAATTATACTATTATAATTCTCTCATCAGTGTTTCTTAAAACAAGTTCGTTGTTAAATATTTTTTAACTTAATAATATTATAAAATAGTATAAGTACGTATACAGATTATTCAAAAATGAGTTATCGAGATCTTCTTAAACTTGTACATCCTATACCGTAATCTATATTTATCTAAAATGTACAAATCTTGATACATCATGTAAACTACAAAAGCTTCAAAATTTTCACGTTAAAAATGATAATAAAAAATAAAATTATTTTTATTTTTAAATTACACTTTATATTCGTATAATTAGTTATTTAACTTTATTTTCTATCATTTCATTTTTCATTTTTTATATCCTTATCATATTAACATGCATAATTGTATATTAACTAATATATATTAAAAAAATACGTTTTTTTACTTTTTTATAAGTTATATCATATAATCATTTCATTTAACACTTATAGTAAGTTAAAATTTAATATTTTTGGATTTAATCATATTGTTAAATAACATTATCTACTAATAATATTTAGAACTTACATTTTCTACATTTATAGTTATATAATTATTTTGTTGTGAGTTTGAAAGCTCTATTATTTATTCGAGTTCTCAGTACACTTAAAATATTTTTTACCGCAACATACGTGTACGTATCTAATATATATTTAATTTTACACATGTATATATATATAGGTGAATTTTATCCCCATCCCCTTGTAAGGGCAAGGGGGTGGGAGTAGGTGATGTGAGTGTATAGGTGGGTCCCAGTGGTGGGATCCACTATATTTATGTGAGTGAAGGGGTCCAAATAGCAATCCCCTATATATATAGTGTGTGTGTATGTGTGTATATATATATATGTAGGTCAGGTTCAAATGTGAAGTCATTTTTCATTATGAACGTGAGAACCAATAGTATTGCGCCACATGTCAATATTCAGCCTGAATATTCATGCTTTATTCAGACTGAATAAAGATTGTATTCGGTCTGAATAAATAAAGCATTGAATACTTAGACTGAATGAATAAAACTTTATTCAGTCTGGATAAAAGTTATGCGTTAATTCAGATTGCCACGTGATACGATTTTGTTGGTCTTTACGTTTACAATGAAAAATGAGTTTATATTTAAATTTTACTTTGTATATGTATTTTATATGTATGTGCGTGTATTTATATATGAGACCAATGCATTTTGTAGCATGTGTGGAAAAGCTTTATGTTCACGATTTTTTACATCCCACCAAGAAAATTTGTTGCTCTCACCTACCTACCCACCTATAGTCCCATACACACCCTCAATTGTGTGGTCAAACTAAAAAGTCACACGAAAAGGAACACCCAGAATCAACTTTCTCTAAAACTACATTTTAAAATATGAAGTATAATGTTATTTAAAAGATATTAAACCATCTGTTTAAACATCTCCCATAAAGATTATATAATAAATTCATATATTTAAACTAGTTATTAACCGTACCAAGTTATAAACTGTGATAAATTTTATCATAAGTAGTAACATGAATTTATATGAAACATAAAATTTGTACATATGTTATCATACGAAATGTTTAATAAAATAAATAAAAAGTATTAATTTTAATAGATTTTAACCTAAAACTTTGAAAAATAAATATCATGTACTTATTAATAGTTTAATAAAATTATTTAATTATTTTTTATTAAATTTATAATAGTTTATAATTAACCAATAAAAGAAAGTGTCTTAATAAAATAAATAAATAAAGCAAAAATTAACAAAATGTGAATAATGTATTTTATGAATAAAAATATAAAGATGGTCTACTATAAGAACCAAATATGTAGTTTAATCAAACATTTTTTGGATAAGTTAACCACTTCATCTAACAAAGTTGGATGGAGGGATGAAAATAAAACCACAAGAATGAAAAAAAAACAATTTTTACCCGGGGTTAGAGTGTCTCCGCCAGAACACACTTTTTGGAAGAGATCATCAGATTAAGGACCAAAAACGTCATAAATATCAAACCATAAGGACCACAGTCGTATTTTATAAACATTATTGTTCTTCTCCCCGATAAATGTCATATATTATAAGAGCATCCACAATATATGGGTCTTTTACTAAGCTTTTTTAAAGTTTTTTCTTACGTATTGTTGTCATCTCAACAACATAAAAACCTCTGCATACTTTCATTATGTGAAAAACCTCATCCAAGTTTTTTCAGAATTTTCAGGATCTCATCATTTTAACTTTATACCATTTATATTTTTATTTATAAAAATAAATACATTAAAATTAATACAAATACATATTTATTTATATCGAGAAAATACAAATATATAATTAATTTAATATTTTTATTAATATATAATAAAATTTAAATATGAAAACTTTATATAATAAATATAACTAATTAATACAAGACATTTATAAAATTTTATAAAGTTAACAGATAAAATACGAAAAACCCCTGAAAAAGTAGGTCGTGCAGTTATAACCTATGAAGCAAAACCTCACGAAAAACCTCATCCAAAAAATCTTTACACAATGTAAAAGACCTCAAAGTGATATTTTTGGTTTTTGAAAAACCTCCTAAAAACCTGCGAAAAACCACATTATGGATGCATCTAAAAATTGAAATTTTTAGAAGTCGTTTCTACTTTCAATTTTTTTTTTAATTTTAATTATATTATAAATCTTTTTTATTAACTGTATAATCTCATTTTAGAAAAAAATCTAATATAAATAAAAATAATAATATGATCTCATTAAAAAAAAAAGAATAAAAGGATCTAATTTTTTTTCTTACAGTAAATTTTAACAATTATCTAAAGTTGGAGTTTTTATATTTTTTATATTTTATAAAATTATATAGAGAATTTATTTGTTCAAAATAGAGCTTCATTTTGTCTCTATTTCAGAAAATGAGTCGGAGATGTTTTTACATTGCGAAAAAACCTACGTATACATTACAACTACAACAAGAGTTGCAGGACATGATGTTCATACCTAAATGTATATATGAACTCCGTTTTTTTAACTTGTCGATATTTTGAAAAATCATTTAAAGACTTTATGATGGATAACTATAAATCGAATAGGTCTACGGGTCCTGGTCTCGAATATGGTTCATCGTCAAGTAGGGGCCTCACACTAATACACAATAAATAAAAATATAATGTAGTTGTAATATTCATTCCTTTTCTATTAATTTTTTGGCTTCAAACTGCTGGTGTCAGACCTTTCTTTGGGTAAATCCATGATTTATGAGTATGCAACTACTAAAGAAAGGAATTTAGATGTGTGTTTCAAAAAGTTACCTACAAAACTTAACCATCTTATTTATTTCTACTAAAAAGTTACCTTGTAAAGCCATGTGTACCATAGCCGGGTTCACAACGGGTAAGCGCTAGCGGGTAGGGTGGGTATATCATATATGTACGGGGTTCACAAGGTAGCATAGGGCGGGTAGGGTGGAAGGGCTTCCAAGCACGATGAAATCGACCTCCCTCGTTCCTCTTTCTTTCTTTCTCTCTCTTACATATATATTAAAATAATAAAAAAATTCAGAGAATATGTTAGGATGTCTAACTTCAAATTTTGTTTTGAGTTACATAATAAAAGAAACTACAAATTTCGTCCATGTGGTTTGTCAAAATAACACTTTTCTTTTTCTGCTAGGAAATATGATCACATCCCCGTCGTAACGGTGAATCGAAGATTTATTTTTCTATTTGTGTGAGATATTTTAAATCAAATGTAATATGCACCACGTTAGATCCATAATGGTCCATGTTTGAACCTCACATATTCCGATTTTTTGCTTTTCTAAACTATCAAATATTCACGTATGAACAAAATCAAAACTTCATACATAATTTTTTGAATAAAATAAGACTTGTCAGAATATATATAAAGAGATAGTCAAATACTCTTCTAAATCTAAAAGATAGTAAATCTAATTATCTATAAATAATATATTTAATACTAAATATACAAAATAAATTTAAAAATAAAACTTTAATATATGGACAGGGCAGAACAGTGATCACATTGCCTGGTCATGTGTCCATTCCTGATTTTTTTTTGGGATCTCCATCCCCACTCCTCGATTTTGCAGGGAATCCTCTGCCTCGTCGGGTACATTTGGTTCTCTTATAGGGCGGGGCTGATTCCCATACTTATGAGTCATTTACTAAACACTTACTCAGGTAGGTGTTCACCAGTATTACTTACCCTACGCTTCTTGTCAATTGAGCATGAAAACCATCAAAAATTTTATTTGGTAAGAGCTATAATAAGGACTAAGAGTCTTATTTCTAATGATGAAAATGACTCTTACACGGAAAGAGATTACCGGGTTGAAGACGTTTTCCAACAATCAATTCGATGTCCAGAAATTTTATATGATAAATTGAGGATAAAATCCTTGCTGGTGAGCGCTTAGAGCATCTCCAACAAATTTTCTATTATTTCTACAAAATATAGAATGAAAAGTCAAAATCTCTTAAATTTTTTCCCTAATTTCAATAGCTTTAAGATTTCAAAAGCTATTTCAAAAAAATTTAAGCAATGAATTATGTTATTGGTAGAAGATATTAAAATAATGTTTCCCTCTCCTCATTAGAGATTTTAGAGAAATCTCTGTATTTAGAGATTTTTCTATATTAATTTATTTTCGAAAATAGGATAACGAAGCTGTTGGAACACTTTAGAAATCAAAACACCACTTTTTCCTACTTTAGCAAAGCTATTGAAAATTCTTTTGGGGTGTATTTAGTATGCAGACTGAAAAGAACAAGACAAGGCAGAACATGACATGACAAGACACAACAACTGTTCAACGTTTGGTAAAACATGACAAGGCAGAACATGACATGACAAGACACAACAACTGTTCAACGTTAGGTAAAACATGACAATGCAGGACTGGATACAAGAGGACTGATTAAATGACCATTTAACCCATGATGAGATTTTTAGTGTTTTTTTTACCTAATAATCAATCTAAATGAAAATTAACCCAAAAAAAATTACAATCTATGTATGAACAAAACTGTAGTCAAGTATTATAATAAAAAAATCATAGTTTGCAAAATAAACAGTAGCAATATACATTATTAGTTGGATTTTCGATTGGATTTCAGATATGAAATGTAGTCCCCCAAAATTAAAAACGTGTGTGAAGCATTTTGGACCATATCGGATTCAAGTTTAATTAGGTTCAGGTTCGGGTTTTAACAATATATGTTTTTTGTTTTCTTTTCATTTCCCACCAAATTAGTAGAAAATAAAAATAATATGCAACAAAAAATTAAAGATGAACATATATATTGTAAGTAACAAATAAAAAAAAATATCAAATGAAAATTGCACTCCTATATTAGATATATAATAATTATCAATTTAATCTTTAACACTTCGTTTTGCAAGCTTAATCATTAATATTAAAATTAATTCAAACTTTTCAAACATTAAAAATTAAACTAAACATTAAACATTTACACTAATAAAAATAAAGTTCAAACCACAAAAAAACTACATAAAAAAGTTACAAAAAATATTAATAAAATGTTTTATTTGGATTTCGGGTGAGTTTGGGTGATGGGTATGGAGACTATAGCCGAACTGAGTAACTCGTCCAAAAAGTCGGATTTCGTAGATCGAGTTAGTTTGTGTTATGTGGGTCGGGTAGATTCGAGGTTTTTTGGATTGGATTTTCAGTTTTTCGGATTTTGGTCGAGTTTTGTTTACCTCTAAGTATGAGGACATTATCGTGAAAGAGAAAATCAATCTGTATTTTAGGGGGTATAATTGTGCATCTGACCTTGTTCTACTTAGTTCCAAGGGAGGGTAAGATGGAATTGGCTTGTCCAACTCTTGGTCAGAATGATTAAGAGGCTCTTAGGTTACAGTGTAAAATAAAATATGGCGGTTTGGTAATTGTTGAGAATGAAATTATGGCTCTTAATGGTTAAAGGAGTCCCAAGATGCAAAATCATTCAGATGCATTTGGAACCATTAAGAGGCAGTCCAAGTTTTTGCCAAACAAGATTTACCTTTTAACGATTCAGAAGCTCCCGCTAATTGAACTGCTAAGAGGTAAACAAACATCCCCTTAGTTCTGGTGTGTCTCAAATAGATGTCTGCCAAACATAGGACAAGTTTGTTCTGTTCTGTCATATTCCACCATGTTCTGCATACCAAACGCCTCCTTACGTAATAAGCATTTGGTAAACAATCTATCATGTAATTTCAAAATTGTAAGTGCTATTTTTAACAAACGAAAAGGACCAAATTTGTATTTCACTCTATATAATATAATAAGAAAACATGGGAAAGTGGTCAAAGTAAAGTTAAAATGCATAAAACCAAGCTAAAGAATATCACGTTATTCAAGTGACCGGAAAACACCACTAACCACCTTGCCTCCTCCGCACGGCGGCCGAGACACCACGAGAGCCACTGCCATCCCCTTCTTGATAAAATACAAGTGCAAAAGAATATTTGTTTAGAAATCACAAAATGTTCCCTCTCCGAATCTCTATCACAAAATCAATCTGATAACTTAACCTGACGTTTACTCGAAATTCGATACCTTGGATGTCACGCGATATTATATAGTATATACAATGTAGATTTTATTTGTTGAACCTTTTACTTATTGAATAAAACAATTTGTCATAACATAACGTTGGATTGAAAATGGCCCACGATTGATGTTTTGTTGTTTGTTTGTGCAGTAGTGGAATCGGAAAATCTACAGAAAAGAAGAATTTATGTTTCCGTTACGAACTTTTTTAAAAGATATAGATTATTTGATGTTTGATATTATATTATATTTTTTAAACAAGTGTATTAGACTATTAATTATGAACTTTGGAAAGTATATGACAGTAGTTTTATGAAGTGATATATAATATTCTAGTTTTAACACTTGGGACATTGTATATAGTTTTATGATATTTTGGAATTGGTCGTTTATTTATAATTACTTGAGAAGTATAAATAATTATATATAATAATATTGTTGCTTTTTAAAATGTATTTATTCAACATGATAAAGTTTTATCATGTGATTGATTTAATGACAATAACTTTTAGTATACAATTGATTTTTGACATTTCATTAATTGTTATATCATTTTTTCCATCTTAGCATTACATCATTTTTTTTCTTTCCTGCCTTTTGGACCTTAAAATGGAGTACCGTAAACATTTGATATCATTTGAACTTTTATTACTATTTTAATATATATATATATATATATGATAAGAGAGAGAAAGAGAGACTTCAGCTTCATTCGGCTTAGAAGCCTTGCGGTGTACCCGCCGTCCCCTACCTTCGGACCACATAGCATCAACCCGTTGTGCCCTCCCTACTTGTGCCTTCTACCCGCTCCCTACCCACTTTGTGCTATGCATGGCCTAAAGATTTAAGTGTTTTCTCATTGACGAGTGATTTGACTAGTCAATATTTTTTTACACTATCAAAGCTAAGAAGTGTTGTTATTGTATACAACATTTTTTAATGCAAATTCTTGGGAGATGTTTTCTCATTAGGAAAAGGTTATTGTGTTGGGGAAAAAAATCTAAAAGCATTTTTCAATCCATTACTGATGATCATTTTTCCACCAATCAACCTAAATGAATGTCAAATATTATACTATTTCAATTTTTATGAATAATATAACACCAAAATTGCCACCAATCACCCTAAATGAGTGTCAAATATTATACTATTTCAATTTTTATGAATAATATAACACCAAATTTTCCACCAATCACCCTAAATGAGTGTCAAATATTATGCTATTTCAATTTTTATGAATAATATAACACCAAATTTTCCACCAATCACCCTAAATGAGTGTCAAATATTATACTATTTCAATCTTTATGAATTATAACACCTAATTTGGCATTCTAATATTCATTAACACCAACTTGTTGTAAAAGTATTGGTGGTCCCATCTAGGGCTGGCAATGAGTGGGTATGGGTAGGGTAAGGGTTATTCCGTTATCCAATCCATTTAATATAGTGGGTAACGAAACGGGTAATTATCCATCTCAAAAAACTCTTATCCATACCCTACCCTACCCATTAAAAATAGTGGGTAACGAAACGGGTAATGGATAAATGGTAAAACAAAAAATATTATTTTGATCAATAAATAATATCGTAAAACCACAAACATATAAGTAAAATAAAAGCTCATAAACAATTTTTATATATGTAACTTGTTCTACTAACATTTAAATATTACTAAACATATTCATATTAAAATATTTTAAAAGGAATATAGAAATTATAAGAAAACATTTTTTGTGTATTTAATTTTTTGACTTTTAAAACATTTTGCTTGATAAAGATCAAATAAAGTACAAATTATACGACAACGTTATAAAATATACTAATAATATAATTACTATAACTATTTGAATATTAACTTTATATAAATATACATGTATATATATATATATATATATTTTAACGGGTAACGGGTAATGGATAACGAAAAAAATCATTTATCCATATCCTATCCACTAAAGTTTCAGGTAAACGGGTAATGGGTAAGTGGATAAATGGATAAATGTTTCTTCATCCATACCCTTATCCAACGGGTCGAAACATAACGGGTAACGGGTGTACCCTTATCCATTGCCAGCCCTAGTCCTATCAAGTTTTATAGTTATGTGCTTCTTGTTTATTTTTAATTAAAATTATATTTTTGTGATTTAGTATTTATTAATATTATACTATAAATCATATTTATAATGATTTAGTTATATGACTTTGGATCATGTGATACCAAGCTGTTTCCGTGAGACCGCGTGAGACCAATACCTAACGTATGAAACTTCACAAAAAACGTTGTGAATGTACATAAAACTCGAATACGTAGACCTAAAAATCACTTTCGATGCAAAAAAAATATCCAAAACAAGGTAAAAAAACGAAACCTTTACAACTCAAATTCTGTGAAGGTTACATATATATAATGCAAACCTTCACAAAGAAAACTGATGTGAAGGTTTCGTTTTTTAACCTCTTTTTGGAATTTTTTTCGTTAGTGTTTTTTAGTATGTTTTAACGATGAATGTTCAATTTTTTTACCTTCACAAATGTGTTGATGTGAAGTTTCAAATAAAATATGTTGGTCTCACCGGTCTCACGGAAAATGTTTGGTCTCACCAAAACTTAAGGTTAAGTTCTGGTGAGACCAAACTGTTTCTGTGAGACCGGTGAGACCAACATATTTTCCATGAAATTTCACATCAAAACATTTGTGAAGGTAAAAAAATTCAACATTCATCATAAAAACGTACTAAAAAACAGTATCGAAAGAAAAAAAAATCCAAAAAAGGTAAAAAAACGAAACCTTCACAGCATTTCCGTTGTGAAGGTTCGCATTATTTATTTGTAACCTTCACAACATTTGAGCTGTGAAGGTTTCATTTTTTTACCTTGTTTTGGATGTTTTATTGCACCGAAAGTGATTTTTAGGTCTGCGTATTCGAGTTTTATTTACCTTCACAATGTTTTTTTTTGAAGCTTCATACGTTAGGTATTGGTCTCACGCGGTCTCACAAAAACAGCTTGGTCTCACCGGATCCTAAGTCTATATATAAAATCATGAACACTATCATATAATATTTTACGAATAATACGGATAACATGTTAAATAGTTTTGGATATGATGGATTAATTGTTAATAAGATAAATTTTGAAATAATTCAAGTAGATAACGATAAATGTTAAATATAAATTGTTCAAATTTTTGTAGAACTCCTTTTCCCCCACTAAACAATGGTTCTAAAAAGTTATGGATATGTAACAACCATAACTTCAAAGTAGACATAAACTAGTCAAACCTAAAGTAATACTATTGAGATTTATTACAAAAATTAAATTCTAAGGCTAACCAATTACCAAATTAATAGATGATGTCCCTCTCAATATTTCATGGTTGTGATTTATAAAATAAGATTAGATTGAAGGTCTAGTGAATACTCTCCATCACAAGATTTCACACAATAAACAATGATTTTAAAGCATAGAGGACATAAACAAATCCGAACACAGTTGAGCGGGCGTTTGGTTCATTTCAAGGAATATGAATCGAAATGAACATGGGAATGTAGGAGAATGGGAACAAAAATGAGCATTGTATTGATGTTGTTTGGTTAACCCAATATAATCAATAAAAAAAATTCATATTAAAAAATATATTTCTCCAACTTGAAAATACACAAGATATTTCATTTAACATCAAGAGATGCAACAATGCATGAAAAAAGAACCAAGTGAAAATAAAATTTTCATTCATCCCAATTTGATCAGGAATGGAAATATATGGATATGCATGAATGATTTATTATATAATATCAAACTAAACAACAATTTTCATTATTATTCTCATTCCTAACCCCGAATACCACTAACCAAACGCCCCCTGAATAGTAAAATGCATCTGTACCTGTTGCAACAATTGTATACACTTAGGGTCATATACACTTATGACCATCCCCACCAGGAAACACAACTGCCCTTTTCTATTAGCTACATAACATGAATTCATGTGCTCCATATAGGTATACACCTTCCATTGATCAAACCATCTCCGTAGACATACACACCTACATACAAAATAATCTTAGTTCATAACCATGAGTTCTTGAATATAAAGTGGTAATCAACCTCAAGAACCAAAATAGATATGAAATATAAACCATATGGACCAAAATCATAAACATAAAATCCAAAATTTTTAACAAATCATAGGGGACTAAAAACGTAATATACTCTAAATAATAAGATGTCTATTGGGGTGTGTTTGGTATCAGGACATGACTGAACAGGACAGAACAGTACAGGATAGAACAGAACAGAACAGGACAGTGTTCGGTGTTTGGTAAGACATAACTAAAATGGACAGAACAGAACATAATCAATCAAATGACCAATTTACCCTTGTTCATGGTCTATTGTATTTTTACCAAGTATAACCAAAAATTACAGGTCTCAAATTGATGGAAAAAAAATCATATATGAAATGGAAACAAAAAAAGTTCTGGAAACAAAAATCATATATGAAATGTAAACAAAAATTCATACATGGAAACCAAAATCAAATATGAAAACAAAAAATCATATCAGCGATTTGCTTTAAACAAAAATCAAATATGGAAACAAAAATCATATCAGCTCTCCATTGAAAACAAAAATCAATTGCAGGTCTCTAATTAAGAAGCGATTTGCAAAAATCATATATAGAAACTAAATCAGTTGCAGGTCTCTAGTTTAGAAGCGATTTGCAGCTCTCGATTGAAAGAAAACCTTTCTCAAGATCGAAATTAGGAAATCAACGATCTTGCAGGTCTCGATTTTGCAGGTCACGATTTTTAGGTCTTGATTGATTGAGAAGGAAATCAACGATTTGCAGGTCTGGATCTTGAAGAAAGGATACATTTGCAGGTTTCGAACTTGAGGAATCAGGCATTTTTAGGTCTCGATTTGTAGTTCTTATTCTTGAAAAAACATGGAGTCTGACTGATGTTGAAGAAAGGATACAATAAAATTCTAGGTGTATTAGGTTTATAGAAAAGAGAGGGTATTTTGGTAAAAGTTGGCTTGTTCTAGTTTGTTCCATGTATTTTCTAGTTAGTTCTGTTTTGTTCCACTATAAGTCATGCCAAACGCAGGACACAAACCCCTTGTTCTTATCTGTTCTGTCCAGTCCCAGTACCAAACGCACCCTTGTGGATGTTCCGGTACAACCATAACATTATTAGGGGAAATTATAAATGGACCCTCCGTATGAGATGTATGGATAGGTTTATGTGTGCATAAGTAGGACCTAGTATAAGAAGTCTATTTTTATATGAGTGATAAAAAATTTATAGAGAGTCCTGATAATAACACCCTCTTATTAAACATTCTCACAATGTATAAGTTTTTCGAAGGAAAAATATTTTCCATATTGTTTTCTAATCAATCATTGTTAAAAATATTGTGGTGTTTAGATTATCCATTAAAATTTCTTCCAAAATATTATCCACAACAAAAAATTTAATATAAAAAAAAGTTAATAAAATATGATAAAATTGAGTCAGAAATTTTGCTACTTTTTGAAGCAAGCATCAAATAATTGGCATTTGGGTTTACAGAAATTGTGACCAATGAGAGTCCATCTGGTTGTTGGATTTCATTCCACGCTTTCTGAGCTATGTATTATTGGTTTAGAGCATCTTCCATAAAAGATTTTTATTTCAGCAAAAACTGTGGGTCATACAGATAATTACAACTGAAAGAGAGTTCTTCATATATATTTTTTTGAGTTTTTGTTTTGAATTTAATGTGAAAAGAACTATTTTGTTATTTTTTATATTGATTTTATAATTATTAATAATGTAAAACAAATACATTGAACTCTGAAAATGAGTTATTATCAGAACTAATATTGTGTAGTTTTATGTGGATACTTAAGTTGACGACGTAAAAAATGACGTGATAATCAAAAGTATAAAAAGTTGTTCGAACATCAACTCACGATGCTCTTAAAGTATTTTGCAAATTTATATGTATGTAATCAGAATTATCTTGATCGTTTCCCAGTTCAAAGCATTGATAATCTTTCGTTAGTATCCTGATCATGATTAGATTAACCTTTATGATTTTTGTAAATATATTAATCGGTTGGTTTGTATATATTAGAACATTTGCAAATGATCGAAAGTCTATTTGTTTAACCCAAAGTGGGTATTGGTCAAACATCATGTGAAAAGTTGCGTTAAACGTAAAAAACATGAGAAGTAAATCTGAACTGTTGATCACTTTTAGGCATTGTTTGGTAAACACATCAAATTATGCTTTATAAAAGCTAGCTTATTTTTGGTGTACGATGTTTGAATGGACAAAAAATAGCTTATAAGATAGCTTTTTGATAAGTTACTTTGAGGTAGTTTTTTGTAGTTGTCAATTATACCCTTATTAATATTAATTATTATACCCCAATATATCTTTTTTAGTTAATTTACATACCCATAAGCTAGTTTTTACCAAACATAAATTTGTTCATAAGCTAGCTTATAAGCTAATAGCTAGTGTAATTAGTCAACAACTACTTATCTGTTAATTTGCCAAACATAACCTTAATCTCATGTCTTCTCATAAACTGTCCATTGAAAGTAAGTTGATTCGATGCATCTAGGTATATTTTACCTCGGTACAGCTAGTTATATTTTAAGCCAATACATCTCATTTTAATGTACAACACTTTTCGTCCAACGTTAATTTTGTGATTCTCACGATAACTTCAATTTCTCAAATAACCCAACCTGGTTAAAAGTTATGTTTAAATTTTTAATTGCTCTTAATAAAACAATAAATGCAGAAAAATTGTTATATAAAAACAAAATTAAAAATATGAAGTTGGATGAAAAAAGGAATTTTCCTCATAATATCTGCATTCTTTTTATATAATACTATTATTTTTCATTTTTTAACACTCGTGGAAACGAGTAAAAAAGTGGAAAAAAGAAAGAAAAAAACAAAGAAAAAAATAATTCCAAAATTTGTTTATTATTCTCCTTCATACTTTCTCTTTGAAAAGAGAAGCTAATCCGGTAACCACTAATTTACCCCCTCTCTCCACATTCCTCGGTTTTATCGCCGGCGGCTGCCACATCACCACCACCTCCTCCACCGCCTCCGCCGGCGTCTCAAAACCGTCATCGGAAACTTGACTCTTCTCCGGCGCCTGCGACGGCGTCGTTTCCTCTCCAAACACCATCTCCGCCGTAGACCTTCCGTCTCCGGCGGTGGCGTTCGGCGTCGGCGGCGGCGTCGGCGGCAGAGGAGTTAACGGAGCCACCGGAGACCTGACGTAAGCCGAGAGCCACTTGGATCTCATGTACTCGAGCTTCCGCCATGGCGGAATGTGCATTCCTTTCTTCTTCAAGCTCAGTTTCGCCGCCTCAGATATGATGGACAGAATCTGTTGCAGGCGATCGGCTTCACCGACGAAGATGTACGGCAGCGATTGAAGGATTGCTTTGTACTTCCGGTCGGCCGAGCTATCTCGAACTCCGATCTGAAGTCTATATCGATCAAAACCCTATCTCCGCCATTAACGATCACATCTAGGTATTCATATTCACCTGTATAAATTCAAAACCACCATTAATACCAAATTACGAACTAAAATCGATCTAAAACCTCCATTGATAGCACGATTATGAGCTTGAATTGAAGTAAAATTGAAGGATTTAAACGAAATTGAGATCGTGTTTTAACGTACCGGCGGATAGAAGATGATTTCTCCCAACGAGATTTACAAATTGAAGCATCGTAGCCGATTAGGAGTAATTCTTCGGCAACAAGTTTCCTCAATTCGTCTTTCGGTTTGCAGTTTTTGTTCTTCTCGACGATGTTAGAGGTGTCTGCTAAGAGATTTCTCTGGATAACATTCGAGCATGGCGTCAAGCTCTACACAATCACAATCACACAGTTTTTTTTTACTTCAATTTGATGATAATTTGATGAGATCTAAGGTGAAGAAAAGCAAATTAGGTTTTTGAATTTAGGAGTTTTTGTTACCTTGAGAGTTTCGGAAGAATCTCCATTCCAGAAGCTAGGGTTAGTAGAATCGGTGAAAAACGAGAGATCGAATTCGTCGTCGGAGATGTCGTTGATGTTTCCGTTGAAACAATTGCAACGATTCCGCCGCACTTCGGCTTCTCCGGCACGGCGGCGTCCTCGATGAAGTTCTGAACCATTTTAGCCAAACAGACAGAGCTCGGTTCGAATTCTCCATCTTTGACTTCACCGGCTCCGGCTGTTTTCTCCGAATTGCTCTTCAGAACGCTAGGAAACTGCCGATCGAAGAGCCTCTTCAGGCGAGACTTCAACACCGGCTTTGTCGCCGTCGCCGGTGATTCGAAATGAATCGATTCTTCATACGTCTGATTATCGTCGATCGGCTGAATCTTCATCTGGAAATGCATAGCTATTTACTAAAACTATAAATTACTCTTACTCTTTACTACCCTTAATTATACAGTCAGATCTAGAGACAACTGTTGATGAAATTTAAACCAAAACTGTCTTAACTCACTAAATGCTCTACAGAAATCAGAAAACCTTCAATTTTTTACAGAAATTGTTGATGATCGATGGAGAAAAGTACAATCGCAATCAATACATCGGAGTAAGTTGTACGTTATCGCCGGATCAGAAAATCAGTTTGAAGGAAGAACAAAATTGATACCTTTCCCCTAGGTTGGTAGAGCCAAAAGGAACGAATAACTTTGAAATAATCTGAAATCTGAAGCTTGTTTTCTAGTGTTTTTCATGGAGAATGTGACGGCGATGAACAGGAACTCTAGCATTCGGAAGTCGTTCGGAGGAGAAGCACTCGATTGCCGGAATATTCATTTTCCGGCGAGGCTACGGTTGCCGGCGATTATGGTGGTGAAAAAAAGTTGGTTTTTCTTTTTTTTGGTTTGTGAATTTTGGGGGTGAGTGAAATTTATGGAGTCGGTTAAGAGGTTTTTATACAGGATTGGTGGATTAGAGAGGTGTGCTGACGTGGATAATAAGACAGATGGATGCTGACGTGGATTGAATTATCCAATAATTTGAGAGTGGGTCACGTGCTATGTGGCTATGTGGGCCCTGGTGTCAGTACGATGGACACTTGGATTGTTTTTACTGGCAGATTGAAACCATAATTACTACTACATGCCTCACAAATTACGTAAATGACCTTTGAATTTCAATGAAATGTCATTTTTTTACCCTTAACTTTAATTACCCTCTATCCTTATAGTACTCGGACATAAATATGTACTGACGAAAGGACGAGTTTTGTGGAAGGGTAATGGTGACCGGAAGAGAGGTACGAGTTACGAATTTGTTTATTAATGCACACGCTCGTGGGGTACGTTTCTGTGGAACGATTGTTTTTTTATGATTATGTGTCCTACTTGCTAATAGATTGAGATATGCCAACGAGAATTGTAGATTTACTGGTGTTGATTGTAGAAGGTATTTAAGTGCCATATCGTTTTCCAACGAACATTGAATACCATAGAATGTGATTATTATATGCACGACGGTAGGATTTGTTTGGATCATTTTTGCCTTTGTTAAATAGTCCGTTAACAATAATGCAAGAGTGGATAGGTCAAGATCTAACAATTTTGCCCATGCAAACATTTGTTAAGGAAAATAAAAGCCTTGAAAACACTCCATACTCTTGCTAAATTTGGAAGATCACTAGTTGAGGAAATTTATAGATTATTTAGCACTTGAAAATACATTGTTATACCATGGTGAATTTATGTGGTGGTCAAATGCTATCGAATGTACTAAAAACTAGTTATTAAGAGCCCGGGCTTCGCACCGGATTATAAACGGATATATTTGATCACAAGTAGTAACATGGATTTATATGAAACATAAAATTTATATATATGTTGTCATACGAAAAGTTTAATAAAATAAATAAAAAGATTTAATAAATCAAAAAATAAAAAATTTTAATTTTAAGAGATTTTACCTAAAGTTTTGGGGGAAAATATCATATACTTACCAATAGTTTAATGAAATTATTTGATTATGTTTTTTTATTAAAGTTATAATAGTTTGTAATTAACCAATAAAAGAAAATGTATTAATAAAATAAATAAATAAAGTAAAAAAGTAACAACATGTGAATTATGTAATTTGAAAACAATAAAAATATAAAGATGATCTATTATAAGAACCAAATATATAATTTAAACAAATATTTTTTGAATAAGTTAACCACTTGATTTAATAAAATCAGATGAAGAGATTAAAATGGAATAAAAATAAAAATTATAGGGGTGAAAAAATTAGATGAGGACGAAAAATGTTAAAATGTCATATTATAGGGATGAAAGTTGTACATTAGTTGTCAAATTTACTATTCACCATTCCTGCTAAATGTATGTATATATAATGACAGTGTTTCAACAACTTATAGATGTGGAATTTTATCAATGATATTAGATTAACATATATGGACTATTAGTAATGGATATTGACATCATATGCCTTGAAATGAATGTATCTTTTATAAAGTTGGGTTGAGATTAATTAAAAACAATGATCTAATTTAGTTGCTCTGGGAGCTTTTTGAAGTTTATTTTGTAACAACTAACAACCCTTTAACTCCCATTAAGTTCATAGGTTTGCCTCACAAAATCTATTTGCTTTGTTTTTAGTCCTTGAGCTGCCAAAAATCCCTAAAAATAGTAACATTTAAAAAAAAGTTCTTAAATAGAATTTAAACTTTCTTAAGTTAATAATCATCAACTTAAATTAATAACTTCAGTTTTGATTTAATATTTTTTTTCTTGACTTTAGAATTATGATACACGTTTTTTGCAAAACAACATTTGTTCATGCCGGATATTTTACATAAGCTTTATATCATGAGGTGATTAGAACCGCAAGAACATTGATAAAGAAAACATCATGAACGGTTTGATTGTAAGTGAACACATGAACTTTTGAGATGTTATGCATGAAACATTTTACGTAATTATGGGCCGTATGTCAAGACACCAACACTGATTTCAGAAAATCACTTTGAAATACGAGTAGGACACATTTCTGGACTAGGTAAAACGATGGATATTGATGTATGAACTAGTAAGTGTATCACACAACATACCTTTATATTCTGTGAATAGGTTTAAGATCAATATTTGTCCCATACATCAACTACGTTGATAATTAAGATTGATGCGGTCTGCATGCATGCACACAACAATGATATATCTAATTGTTATGATAAAATGTGCAGTTTTATTGTATTTATCTATAAAATCTAAGAGTTGTTATATAAACCATGAAATCCACTATAGGTTGCGCTAACTATTAGCATGTATCTCAAAAACATGTCAGGATCAATAATTCCAAGGGACAAAAAAAATATCTAGTTGGAATTTCTAAGACAGTATTTGAAGATTACAAAATTGTAAACTTGACTTTATGTTCTCAGCCATGTAAGTTTGATATGTGATGCTTAATTGTATTGTTATGGATAGAATAGCAGGGTGTAACAAAGATGTTTGGTCAGTTTGTATTCATAGATGTTGAGAACAAGAATTGTGTACCAATTGTATTTACTCTTTTATCAAATAATGATTCAGAAACTCTAATCATTTTGTAAGTATTATTATTAAATTCAGTGACTAACATGAAAATTAAAATAAAATTAATCATGTTAAAACAAGATATCTAAAAATTGAAAATATAACCTTTTTCAACTTGCATAACAAAGAAAACATATTTATAATCATGTAATTAAATTATCATACTTGTATCAATTAAAATATAGTTGTTAGAGATGCTCTTACGTATCTTTTTATATATAAGATACAAATACAATAACCTTAAAAATAATGTTTAATACACTTAATAGCATCTTTTTTAAGTGGATACACAAAATAACATTTTGGGTATAGTTGAATATATTTCAAAGAAGTAAACCCATGTTATAAATGTAAATGTCCAAATTAGGTCCTTGCTATAATTGACAAGCCTTGACCTCATAATACTTTGACTAATTAAAAGCGGCTAATATTGACTAACAAATGTAATGAAGTATGATTAATGAGAATAATATAATTGATATGAACGTCAAATCGAAACTACAATAATTACATTTCTAAATATTTTTATAAGTTAATTACAAAAATGGAAATCCAAGTATTTTTTTTAGTTTTCAACGACGTAGGTAAAAAAAATTCAACAACATAGGTAAAATTTTCTTGTGGTAGGGATTGTGTCTTTTCATTCAGTAACATTTTGATGAAGTAAATATACCTGGAGAAAAGTTGATTTATTAAGCCACAAATGTTTAAATTGGAAAATTGAATACCATTCTTATGGATGAATTTATTTATGTTAAAATTTTCATATTCTAGTTCTACCCTATATATCTTTCTCGTCCTTATTGTTGTCTCATCCCTTACAAGTCGCTAGCAAAGGTTAGGTTTGCATACTTGAAGTACATGAATACTGTAAAAAAACCATAAGACATTTATAAAAAAACCCAACTTTCCAATTTCTATGTAGTGACAAATTCTGGTGAGAATGAGAGATAAAGAGATATGACGGGCATAGAACGGAGGCAAGTCAGGACAAAGATTGACTTGAAGGTGATGGCAAAGGTAGATGATCAAGATGAAGTATGCATGGGAATTGTAAGGGGTAGTTTTGGTTAACAGTGAAGTCGATGGTCAAGAAAATACAAAGATAAAGGCAGATAAAGACTAATGACTAAAGCCAATTGTGATGATGATCGCGGTGGACATATAAACATATACATACATTCAAATAATTCATGAAGTTTGTTTTTCAAATATTTGATTGGTCTATAATTTAACATTCAAATGTTGTCTCTACGTTATTGAGACTGTTATTGAGACTGGTTAAACAAAATCCAATATTTAAAATTAGGCATATGTTTGACAAACTAGTTGATATGTTGGATGTTGGATAATATGTAAATTAGTCACAAGTGGTAGAAAATATATGGAAAGATAGAACATAGTGGAACAAATCAGATTAAACGTGTCTACAGCTACCCCATGGAAGGAACTTGTATTTTACTACCATAACTTCAAAATAAAACTCAGTTATCTTCTAAAACATCAAATACAATTGTCTATAGACATTCTATCAATCCTTTAAGTTTATTTATTGTGTTTTGTCATCTTTAAACTTTCACTTTATTGTTTTAAAAATAATATTTTTATATATTTTTGATATCTTAATTAATTTATGTAATGTATAATAATAATAATAATAATAATAATAATAATAATAATAATAATAATAAAATAATGATGTAGGAAATGAAATAAATACGAAGGTTACATAAACTTCATATTTTTGTATCAGAAGTTTTATGTTATTTTCTTAGTATCAAATACTTTTGGGTTAATGACTTGTGAGGGTAACTAACTATTCGATTTGTACAAATCTTACCATTAAACTATTTTTTGTACTCAATTGACCATTAAACTCTTTTTGACTGTACACATACTACCATTATGACCGGGTATAACCTGTAAACCACCGTGAACCACCGGTAACCACCATCACCACCACCAAAACACCACCACCACCGCCACCACCACCTTCAAACCATCACCACCACACCCACTACCACCAAAGTTGCTGCCACCACCAAGACCACCACCTTCAGACCACCGGTAACCACCACCACCACCATAGCCACCACCCACCTTTAAACCATCACCACCACCACCACCTATCGTCGGCCACCCGCAGATCACCATCTCCGATTTCCGGCCTACCAGATCACGATCTTGGATCGTTTCCACCCTACCAGATCACCATCTCCGATCATTTCCACTCTACCAGATCACCATTTCCGGCAACATCACCAGCTCCGATCACCATCTCCGATCACATCTCCTTACCAGATCTGATGAAATTCAAACCAAATCGAGAAAACAACTACCATCACCAAACCTACTGCCGCCACCAAACCGCCACCACCACCACTGCCGCCACCAACCTGCAACTCGAAAACCCTAACCCCAACCTGCAAATCGAAACCCCAAACCCTAAGAAATCATGAGCCCTAACCTGCAAATCGAAAATCGCATCTGGTGGTGGTGGTTTGGTTCTGAAAATCGAAAATCGCATCTGAACCTTCCTGAAAATCGCATCTGGTGGTGGTGGTTTGGTTCTGAAAATCAAAAATCGCATCTGAACCTTCCTGAAAATCGCATCTGGTGGTGGTGGTTTGGTTCTGAAAATCGCATCTGGTGGTGGTGGTGGTTTGGATCTGAAAATCGATGATGGTTGTGGTTTGGATCTGAAAATCGATGATGGTAGTGGTGGATGAATCTTGCAGGCGGCGATGGGGGAGGTTGCAGGTGGTGGCGGGAGTTGAGATCTGGCGATGATGGTTGGGGGTGGCCGCCGGCTCGGAAAGGTGGTGGTGGTGGGTGTGGTGGGTTTGAAGGTGGTGGTGGTTGTGGTGGTGTTTGAAGGTGGTGGTGGCTGTGGTGGTGTTTTGGTGGTGGGTTTGAAGGTGATGGTGGCTGTGGTGGTGGGTTTGAAGGTGATGGTGGCTGTGGTGGTGTTTTGGTTGTGGTGGTGGTGGTTTGAAGGTGGTGGTGGTGGGTTTGAAGGTGGTGGTGGTCGGTTTGAAGGTGGTGGTGGCTATGGTGGTGTTTTGGTGGTGGTGGGTTTGAAGGTGGTGGTGTTTTGGTGGTGGTGGTGGTGGTTACCGGTTGTTTACGGTGGTTTACGGGTTATACCCGGTCATAATGGTAGTATATGTACAGTCAAGAAGAGTTTAATGGTCAATTGAGTACAAAAAAAAAGTTTGATGGTAACATTTGTACAATTGGAATAGTTGGTTACCCTTATAGGTCATAAACCCAATACTTTTCTATAAAAAGAACAAAAGGAAATAGTAGACAGGTCACCAAGGACAAAATGCCATTATGTGCAAGTGTAAATTGTAAATTTATATTTTTCCAATTAAAAAAAAAAAGAAAGTCTCTCCTACTATTATTAAAATATTATCCTTTTTCTCTATTAAACTCCACATTTTTGGCCAACTAAAAACCATTTGGTATGTACAAGTAATTCAACTAAACCACCTAATCTTGAACTCCTAATTATTCCATTGTTTTGTATTATAACTTTATTATATAAATATTTATTCTAAAGTCATTTGTCTTTTTCTCAATTTTAAATTGAGAAGATAACGTATTTATATTTGATTTTAAATTTTATTATTAATTTATCAAGATTGTTTCTAATATAAAAATAAACCATGACGATCACTTATAACTTATTAGTAAAACATATTGCAAGGATAAAAATTAGACATGGCAAACGTGTCATGTCGTGTCGAGTTCATGTCGGGTTCAAAGTTAAACGGGTTGAAAATGCTAAACCTAACCCGACCCGTTTAATAAACGGGTCAGAAATCTCAACCCTAACCCGACCCGTTTAATAAACGGGTTGACCCGTTTAACCCGTTTAACATTTATAAAATTAAAATTTATAAATAAAATTTCACAAAAATTTAGGAATCCAAATTTTATAATTCAAACTTATAAGCTTGAACCAAATCCATTAACATTATTATATTAAATATCCAAATATATCGTAAATTGGTAATAAAAAATATAAAGAAAACTTTATATATACACACAAACACACACATATATGTATAAACGGGTTAGTCGGGTCATTTTCGAGTTGATATGCTTGACCCTGACCTTACCCGTTTAACTTTCGTGTCGTGTCGTGTCAACCCGTTTACTTAAACGGGTTGAAATCTGTTACCCAAACCCGTTTATTTCGTGTCGAGTTCATGTCGGGTTAGCGTGTCGTTCAGTTTTTGCCAGATCTAATAAAAATGGTCATGAAAGGAGGTATAGTGAGTGTCTTTGATGGTTAGATTGGAAACTCGGATTATATATGAGAAATTTTATTTATTCAATAAAATGAATAACACATGTAATGAATTTTTTTGATTAGTCTAAAAAAACCAGGTACATTTATTATTGCAACGACCATTAAGTCTCATATTTAATTTAATAGTTAACGTCTTTCTTCTTTAGAACTTATTTTAATTATTTTCAAATGTTGTTTTAAATGCATCATGACTAGAAAAAGAAAACTTAACCGATCAAGCTTTGGTGCTCAACAAATTGATCGAGTTAACACATTAATTTATTAAGGAAAACTTGAACATATAATTCTCTTTTTTTTGTGTCTAAAAGAAAGGTTATTAAGCAAAATGGTTGATACATTGAACAAATGATCACGATCAAGGAAGAAACCGATTTTAAAATGATGAAAACTTATTATTATTAATGTTATATTTATTAAGCTAAAGTTTCTTTTAGATACCTTCTATAGTTGTATTACCGTTCCTTTTGGCTTATGTTTGGTCGGTTCATTGCGGAATTTAATGGCCTTATATCGTTTAACAAATATATGCATTTATTAATGCAGATGTGATCATAAAACAAAAACTAGTAATAATAGACGTAATTCATCTAGTTTTCTTAAAATCCTTTAAAAATATAGACTTCGATATCAAAATTGATAAAGTTACATTTTTAATTATGTTATTCATTTCAAATGGCTATGTTCTTAAGAGCTAACTATAATTTTGGTCCCTGAGGTATGCTTGAAACTATGAAAATGGTCTCTCAAACACAAAAATTACAAAAATAGTTTTTGTGATATGCATGTTGCTTTAAATATGGTCATGACGCCTAACTCCATTAGTTGGATTGTCGTTAGTTAAGGGTATTTCAGTTATTTTATCCTTTCTATTGACAAAGTTAGTGTATAAGTGCAAACGTGCAATTAACATTTAAATCGGTAAATGAATAAACCCCTTTTTCCTCTCTTTCGCTCCCACTTCCATAACCGAACGTTTATATAGGACTGAGGAACAACTTAGGCAAGCTTCCCCATACCTCTTCTCTGGTCAACCCACCACTTAATAATCATCATCAACAATTTCATCAATCGTCAACAATTCAAGAGTCGGGTAGAATAGTCTAAATCAAAACCGAAAACCTCAATCACAAACTTAAAACCAATACCCAAAACCCTAAATCAAACCTAAAAGAAAGACTTAGATTAAAAATGTTAATTACATGGTTTTAGAATCAAAATCTCTAAAACTTTTGATAAAATCAAAATCACAAAAACCTTTCAATAAGGGACCTAGGATGATTTCAAATCAAAATCATCATTGAAGAACAAACCACCTTAAAAAGGGAAGTGCAACAACCTTTTTTTTACAGAAGATAAGAAAGAGTTCTACCTAGAAATAGATTTGTATTAGGCATCATAATGGTGAGGGTGTTGTACCGGGTACGACTAACATCGAGCGACTAGAAAGTAGAAACTGTGTAATTTGTGGGATTTTCTCTTTTTATTTTTAATATTAATGAGGGAGTTTGGACGGTTAAGATGATTACATGTAAGGTTGAATATGTGGCGTATTGGAAAAATGGTATAGGTACGGTTAGATACCTTGGGCTAGACAATTGGTAATCGGGTGTCATATTCTGTCACTATAACCAGCTGCTCGAAGCTTTCTAGAAAACTCAAAACTTGATTTAATTTAGTAAGGATTTATCACAATATTTTCTTTTCATTTCTTTCATCATAATCAATGGTAAGGAGAGTTTCATAGACGGTTGTAACAATCCATCCTACATGGATATAGAGTAGAACTTGTAAGCACCTTATAAGCCTCAAGTTACAGGCTACCAATAACTTCCACATGTACTTTGGGGTAGTACAGGTGGTATCAGAACCGATCTTTGTACCATTGGGATGATAGGGCAAACCTCATGTCCTCAAGGGGGATGTTAGTAACATGAACATTCTAGGTTAGTAACATCCCAGGTGAATCCTACATCGCCGAGGACAAGGAGAGTAAGATTCTGGGTAAGCCTGACGAGGACGTCAGGAGTTCAAGTAGGGGAGTTTGTAACAATTTATCCCACATGAAATAGAGTAGAACTTGTGAGCACCTTATAAGCCTCAAGTCAGTGACTACCAATAACTTTTACCATGATTTTAAGTTGAACTTGAAGTTATTGGGCCAGTCTGTAGCTTTAAACTTTTGGGTATTACAACGATTGTAGCGATGAAAGGCGAGCTTACAATAGCATGTAAGGTATACACATATAATATATAATATAACAATAACATATGTACTTTCTTGTTTAAAAGAAAATTAAAGTGGTTAAAAAGATCATAATGCCTGTCACATAGCAACCATCTTTAATAGAACTAGGTATAATGATCGTCTTTAAAGCAAAATACACACCAAACGAATAATTATTGTACTTTTTTGTATTTTAAGGATCTCTTTCATAGTTTTTAACAAACTCCAAGGATCAAAAATGTAATTTACTCTTTCTTTAATATATTTGTTATAATCATAAATAATTGAGTTTCATCCCTATGGTTGTATGTTTCTAACCATCCTTGTCCATTTTTAAAAAATTCCTGTTTTCACTATAGTTGCAGTTTTATAACGAGTTGCTTCTTTAATACAACAATATAAACAGTGGCGAATCTAGAACACAAAACCACGTGGTTTCCCTAATTAAGTTAAGCCGAAAAAATAAAAGTGTTAACTATACTTTTGTCGGGTCGTTAAAATAAAAAATCAAACCTTAAAGTCGTGGTTTCGTTTTTTTATTTGGTGTGGCTTCTTTTGTTTGATATTTGGGTCAAACTTAAAATTGTTAGACCTTAAACAAAAAAATAATAATGTGCACAAAAGCCGTGGTTTCATTTTTTTTATTTGGTGTGGCTTCTTTTGTTTGGTATTTGGGTCAAACTTAAAATTGTTGGGTCTTAAATAAAAAAAGAGTTAATTACATATTTGGTCCCTGTGGTTTACACGAAATTACGATGGAGGTCCCTGAACCCTAATTTTCATGCCTACGGTTCTTGTGGTTTGTATTTCGTTACGATGGTGGTCCCTCGCCCTAACGTCCGTTAAAAACAGCCGTTAAGGCAGGGGTATTTTGGTCTTTTCAAAAAAAATTTGTTTTCTTTTAATTTTTCTTTGTCTTCTTCCCTAACACACCTACCACCAACACCCACCACCTAATGCACCAACTCCACCACCACCAACAACCACAACACCACCATCTTCATCCTAACCACCACCAACACCACAACCACCACCATCTTCACCCACAACCACCACCAACACCCCAACCACCACCATCTTCACCCACAACCACCACCAACAACACCCACAACCACCACCATCTTCACCCACAACCACCAACAACACCCACAACCACCACCATCTTCACCCACAACCACCACCAACAACACCCGCAACTACCACCATCTTCACCCACAACCACCACCAACAACACCCACAACCACCACCATCTTCACCCACAACCACCACCATCTTCACCCACAATCAGATCCAAATCACAAAAAAAGTTCATAACTCACCGCCTCCCCCATTAACAGCACCCACAACCAACACCACCAATCGTCGCCTCCCACCTGACTGTTATTGCACGATGCCACCACCACCCACCTGACGAATCTGTGACCACAGATCTGGAACGAGAGAGTGTGACAGATCGTGAACCACCGCCAGAGAGTGTGACGGATCGTGAACGAGAGAGTGACGAATCTGTGACGACGGCCATTGAACGACGGTGATAGAACAGATCTAGGGTTGTGCAGGTGGCGACGGCGTTTGCGGTTAGTAACGACGGCGATAGAACGACGGCCATAGATCTCGATTTGGTTCGTTAGTTTTGCCATGGATATCGATCTGCCAATCTTAATCGGAGTCCGACACTCGATTTCTTCTTTTCCGGCGGCATGGACCAGTATACCGGCACCAAGAGTTCGGTTAGCAGAACGGTGAAGATTCCGAGACTCATCACCGGAAAGGCGTAATCGTCGCCTTTGCGATGCGCAGAGAGTGGATATCGATCTAGAACGACGGCGGTTGTGCAGGCGGCGACGATCTGCCATGGATATCGATCTGCCATAGAACGACGACGTTAGTTTTGCCATGGATATCGATCTACCACGGCGGCCGGGTTGTGCAGGCGGCGACGACGTCGGCGGTGGGTTGTACAGGCGGCGACGGCGACGGTGGAGGTGGCCGGCGGTAGAGGCTGATGATGCATCTAGGGTTTGGGGGTGGGGTTTGGGGTTGGGGAAGAGGGGAAGGGAGGGTTAATATATATTTAGGGGTATTTTCGTCTTTTACCCATTTTTTAACAGCTGAATTTAACAGACGTTAGAGCAAGGGACTACGATCATAGCGAAATACAAACCACAGGGACCGTAGGCATGAAAATTAGGGTTCATGGACCTCCATCGTAATTTCGTGTAAACCACAAGGACCAAATATGCAATTAACTCTAAAGAAAATGATAATGTGCACAGAAAGAATTGAACCTGTGACCTCCAATATATAAGATGGGGTGTTTTCCAACACAACACCTAGCTTTCTATTTCTTATAGGCTGCAAAATAAAATTTTAAGGTAGTTTCTCTAAACTTTTTAAGGTAGGTCCAAAAAATTAGTCTATACAACTTCAAATACAAATAAAAGAATTAGGTAGGTCCCGGGAACTACCTAAGCTAGCCTTAAATTCGCCCTTGAATATAAACACTTGTTGATTTATTTAGAGATAAAGCTCTTTACAAAACTAAAACCATAGAGATCTAGCTCACTAAAAAAAAGGCAACCATGGGATGTAACTTGTTAAAATACGTAACCACAAATATATATTTCGTTGAGTTTTCAAAAAATAAATAAATTAGCAAGGATCGTTCAAAACACCTGACTACAAGGATGCAAAGTGTAATTTACTTTAAATAATTTAATATTTTAGAGATTTTATCCACTTTTTATTTTGTTGGCCTACTTAAGCTTTATCCATTTTGGAACATAAGAAGTATATATTCAATATCAAGATAAATTTATCGGTGTTCTTTAAAAAAAAACACAAATCATTTTGCTAGAGAGAATTAAATTATTATATGTTTTTAGGGTCGTTTAGGTATAAAATTCTTAATAAGATCTCAATTAAATTCAAGACCTATTTATTTAAGGGTTAACTACACCAAAATGTATCTAAGTTGTCATCTTTTATCATTGTGTGTACCCAACTTTAAAACATACCAATTAATGTACCAAACCTGCTAAAATTGTCATTTAATGTATTTCTGGACAAGGTGGATACACTTTCGTGACAAGTTGGATACATTAAATGATAGGTTTTGATAAAGTTTGATACATACAATAGCAATTTTAGCAGGTTCGGTATATTAACTGGTAAGTTTTAAAGTTGGGTACACACAATGATAAAAGGTGACAACTTGGATACATTTTGGTGTACTTAACCCTTTATTTAATTAAAAAAAGGGTTAACTACATGAAAATGTATCTAACTTGTCACGTTTTATTATTGTATGTACTGAACTTGTAAACTTACCATTTAATGTATTGAACTTGCTAAACTTGCGATTGTATGTAGCAGGTTACCTACTAAAAAGGTAACAGGTAAAATTGCCACGTAGGATGACATGTAGGATGACACATAGGATGCCAAGTCAGTAGTATTCTTTGAGTAAATTACAAATTTCATCCCTCTAGTTTACTGATTGGGTTCATATAGTTTCAAGGACCTGTTTTGACACTTTTGAAGAACCAAACCCACCACCACCACTCCCACCACCTCCTCCACCACCACCACCACCACCACCTCCACCACCACCACCTTCACCACCACTACCACCACCATCACCACCACCACTGCCTCCAAACCCCAACACCACCATCGCCGCCGCCCTACCACCACCACTTCCGTTGCCCCCAAACCACCACCGAATAAAAAAAACCATCAAATCTTGTAAAACCGGATCTAGAAGGTGGAGGTCACCGGATCTGGAAGGTGGAGATCACCGGATCTGGAGGTCGTCGGTCTGGAGGTCGATGAATGAGAGAGAGAGAGAGAGAGAGAGAGACAAAGAGAGAGAGAGAGAGGTTGCCGGAGAGTGGAAGATTGGAGGTCGCTGTCGCAGGATTTGGAGGTCGATGAACGAGAGAGAGAGAGACAGAGAGAGAGATTACCGGATCTCTCTCAAGGCCACGGTTCCTGGATTGAATCTGTGTGGCTTCTTCACACCTTCGGTGTAACGCCAATATTTTAAAACACAATTAACTATTAAATTTTAAAGAAAAATATCTAAATTATTACAATTTAAATAGAATTAAGCGTAAAGGTTTAATGAATGTAATAAATAAAATTATTACAGTCATCCCGAACTAAAAAAAAATATGATATTCCTAAAATATCCAAATTACTATCGGAACTGATCTCGCCACTAGAGTCAAACCGGGGCCTTGCCCTTATCCACACTAGATCCCGAACCTGGAAAAAGGGGAAACAACGAAAGGGTAAGCTATAAGCTTAGTGAGCAAGCACTATACGTACCTACCATTATCATGCACGCACGCACCATAACGGTGCCATCAAGTTCGCAACAACAAATCAAATACCATATATCATATCAAAATATCATAACAATTATTCTCATAAGAACATAATAATTTTCCGCCAGCTTTGGACACGGATCTGCCCCCACAACTCATCAAGGCCGGTGTACACACCCCATCACCGGCTGTCGCCGTCGCCGACCAAAATCACTACTACAGCCGGCCGTCGCCGGCGCTATGCAAAAAAACCACCACAACCGGCCGTCGCCGGCACGGGATGCGAACAAACACCACAGCGGCCGTCGCCGGCGTGGGACGCAAGAAAACGACCACCACCGCCGACCGTCGTCGGCGTTACACAACAACCACCGCCGCAATCTCTCTCCGGCTTGGGCCGGCGAGATCTCACAACAACAGCCACAGCGCGGCGTCGCCGGCGTGCTAGAGCGACGCCACCGCTCCCCGGCCTTCGCCGTCGACCTCGGCCGCCACAGCAGCCGTCGCTGGAAACCCTAACGCTACTACAAGGAGATCAAGAACCCTTACCTTGCTGGTCGAAAACGACCTCCGATTCCTCTCCCCGACGGCCTCTTTCCGACGAGCTCTCTCTCAATCTCCGGCGACCCTTCTTGATAACTCTCCACTCTCTCTTTCCTGATAACTCTCTCTCCCTCTTAACTTGTTTCCTAAGCTAGAAGGTAAAAAGAATAGCTAGCATATAGGCTTTTAAAATATATCTACCAACCCTATCCATCCCAACTAGACCTCCTCAAAAGAATCACCCTTATCTGATAAAAAAGAAAATAAAATAAAATAACAATATTTACCAAAAGAAAGAAAAATTAAATTAAATTAAATTAAATTAATGGGGTGTTACAACTCTCCCCCACTTACCACGATTTCGTCCCCGAAATCAGTCTGAGAAGAGCTCCGGGTACCTCTCACGCATCTCTGCCTCCGGCTCCCAAGTCCACTCGGAACCCTTTCGATGCTGCCACTACACCTTCACGATTCTGATTTCCTTATTGCGCAATTTCTTCACTTTCCGCTCCAACACTGTAACTGGCCTTTCGACGTAATTCAGGCTCTCATCCACCTGAATGTCGTCCAAAGGTATGTGCGCCGTCTCGTCAGCGAGACACTTACGCAACTGAGATACGTGGAATGTGTTGTGGATCTGGCCAAGCACTTCCGGCAACTCTAACCGGTAGGCCACCTTCCCAACACGAGCAAGGACCGTGAACGGTCCAATATAACGGGGCCCGAGCTTGCCTCTCTTGCGGAACCGAATCACCCCCTTCCAGGGTGAAACCTTTAGCAAGACGCGATCACCTACCTGAAACTCCAAGTCTGACCTCCGCTTATCAGCGTAGCTCTTCTGCCTACTCTGAGCGGTCCGTAACCGCTCTCTGATCCTCTGAATAAGCTCGGTAGTCTGCTGAACCACCTCTGTGCTCCCAAGAACACGCTGACCGACCTCACCCCAACAGATCGGGGTTCGACATCTCCTCCCGTACAGCATCTCATATGGAGGCATTCCGATGCTCGAATGATAACTGTTGTTATACGAAAACTCCGCCAGAGGCAGATACGTATCCCAACTACCACCGAAATCCAAAACACAAGCTCGGAGCATATCCTCCAAGGTCTGGATCGTACGCTCACTCTGTTCGTCCGTTTGCGGATGGTAAGCTGTACTAAAATGCAACCTAGTACCCATGTCAGCTTGGAACCGCTCCCAAAATCTCGAAGTAAAACGGGTGTCCCGATCTGAGATGATCGATACCGGTACCCCGTGTCTCCTCACTACCTATTTCACGTACAGATCTGCCAGCTGCTCAGACGTAAAGCTCTCTCGAATGGCTAGGAAAAGAGCACTCTTAGTCAAACGGTCAACTATCACCCAGATCGCATCAAACTTCCGCGGAGTCTTGGATGCGGACTAGCTGCTCCGCGCAAACTACCGTGCCGTGGTTCCGAAACATCCAGTCAACTCCAACTATCACGTCGATCCCATTCATGGGGGTGGGTATCAAGTCGATACTAAAAGGCACCCCTTGAATCACTATAGTGCAGCCTCGGTAGACGTCCTCACTGACTCTCACCTCCTCAGCTACTATATCGATCGCCAAAGGACTGGCTAGTTTGCCCCGCTCTAGCCGAAAGTCCTTGCAGAAAGCACTAGACACAAACGACCAGGTAGCTCCCGAATCAAAAAGAACCAAAGCAGGTTTTTCGTTCACGGGAAAGACGCCTAAGTTTAACAACAAGCGTTTAAAAAGAAAACACAGAATATTACAAGCGCATTTAAAAGCAAGCCATAAGCAATTCACAACATCACAACAGTTTAACTGACAAAATGTAAGGAGTACATGTAACCACATCCGATGCTGTCTGCGCCTCCTCGGCCGTCATCTGAAAAACTCTACCGTGGCTGGTCGAAGATCCACCCTTCTTCTCGGTGGAGCCGTCGGAGATGCGGAGCGTGGCAGGAGCTGGTGCCTGAACCTGTGGCTGGGCCGATGCCAGCTTCGGACAGTTGGGCTTGATGTGCCTGTTAGGATTATGTGCGAGACAGTAACAGGGTTACCGTGTCCAATGTTATAAGACACTAGTAGGTCACACCGCTGCACACCAAAATGAGAATGTTTGGATTATGTGAGAAATAATTAATTGGTTATTAATTATTTAGAGAGAAAAAAGAAATAGATAAATAATTAGTTAAATTATTTATTTGTAATTAATTAATCAGTTAGGATTAATTAATAGATAATTATCTGAATTATATAATTAATCTATTTGATTAATTATAGAGATAATTATAAAAGAGTTATATATGGAATCAAACACTGCCAGGTTTATCCATATAAATAAAGGCTTAGGGGTTTGATTGATAATTCAATTCTAAGATCAGAAATTTTTCCCTAAGAAAGCCTTTTCTCTCTCTCTCTCTCTCTCTACCCAAAACCGGCGATCAGATCCAGGAGGTGATCGGAGTCGTTTTTCGGGATAATCCTCGGTGGTCTAGCAACTCTCTCAACCGGTGTCAGTAGCGGTGTATCCCTCATTAGCGATTCAGAGTTTTTCACGATAAGGTAAACACACCTAAACACCCTTTATTGTATCTGTATGGTTTAGGATTGGATCCTCGATTGGGAATCAGATTTTATTATCCGCTGCGCATGTTTATGCCTCCGGTTCCCAACAGTGGTATCAGAGCCACTTCCTAAAACCTGCAGATCAGGTTTATCTGTTAAATTAGGTTTGTTAAAAATTCGATTTTTATGTGTTTATATAATTGTAAAAATTGGATTTTTCGTATAAACCTAATCGGTGGTGGAACGGCGGCAGTTAGCCGACCGAACCACCAGACCACCAAAAACCATCGCCGGTGACACCACAGTTGGTGGTGGCCGGCGGCTGACCTCACGTTGCACCACAGCGCCGCACCACAAATCGTGGTTGTGGCTGTGGTCGAGAACAACCACCGCACCACCAATTGTGGTGGCGGTGGCGATCGAATAAACCATCGATCGACGGTGGCGGTTGTAACCGTTGCCGATCGACGGTGGTAACGATGGCGGTGGTGGTGTTTTGATTCAACCACCGAAGCCGGAAACGGCGACGGTGGTGGTGATGTTCATAGAAAGCCGCAGGAGGCGGCGGTGGTGGTGGCAACTGCTGCTGCCGTCGTTCTCCGAATCGACCGCCACACCACCGATTGTGGTGGTGGCGGCGATGGTGTTTTGTTGACCGCCGAGAGGCGGCGGTGGTGGTGGCGTTACGCTGCTGCTGCCGTCGTACTCCCAATCGACCGCCACACCACCGTTTGTGGTGGTGGCGGCGATGGCGTGATTGTTGTTGAACGCCGGCGACGGCGACGGTGGTGGCGTTGCGCTGCTGCTGTCGTAGTTCGGCTTATGGTGGCGGTGGTATTTGTGGTAATAGCGGTGGTCGAAAACCGCCGCAAAAGGGTGTCGGCCACTGCCGATTTTAGGTTTCCGATCGAAAGAAAGGGCGGCGACGGTGGCCTTAGGGCTGCTGTCGTCGTCGAACCTTTGACAACCAGCTCGCGCCGCGAACAGATGTTTCGCGCTGCGAGTAGAGGCCTCGCGCCGCGAGTAGTGGCTGAAATTGATGGTTGTTGTTTTTCCGGACACCGACCAGTGTGGGAGCGGCGGCAGGTAGCTGTTGCTGTTTGCGGTGGTATCGAATAAGAGTTATCCAAACCAGATAGGTTTGAAACCCTAAGGATAATTTTTTATCTTATCTTAATCCTTTAAGGAATTAAAATTAAATTATCCGTTTTGTCATAGTCAAACCCTTTGACCCGTGGTTGTATTTTTCGTATGTTTTATTTATTTAATTTATTGTTGGTTACGAGAGGCCTGCGTGCCATTTACAACCCGCTTTTATTTTGTAATTTTTAATAAATAAAATAACCAAAGAAGCCGAAGACGGAGCACGGATTCAAAAGATGGATCTTGGAGCCAGTGGGAGCGCCAAGAAGTTCATGCCTTGTGTGTTGTTGTCACTTAGGGTTAAGACCGTCGTTTTGTGTTGGCTCACAAAACGACAATAGTTTTAAGGGTTTTTGACTATGACATGTCTTTTAACTGCGTGGTTGATTTTATATTTAATTGCGTGGTTGTTTATATTTAATTGCGTATTTGTCCGATAACGTTTTAAAAGAAATTAAATATAAACCGAATGTTTTTTTTAAAGACAAAGATGGATACAAATACAGCTTGTGTTTGGATCTAAGTTTTAAAAAAAACTGGCAGATTTTGAAACCCTTGTTAAAAATCATAGATTAGTAAGTGCAACCCACTTTTGGGACACATCCGGTGTAAGGTACGTAGGGTATTGCTAGTGATCACACTTCAATTGCCCGCGTTCAAACCGAAATTGGAAGGGATAAAAACTCTGTGAATTATCTCCGGGTGGTACCGGCCAGAGTATGTCCAGGCCCCGGGTGGTGCGATCTGTTTTGGTAATTATTTATTCACCGGGTGGCACCGGGCCAAAATGCACTAGAGGGACTAAATATGCACGGATTGAATGTCCAATGTCCCGACGATCTAGAAGTCGTGTTTTCGTATTAAAATGCGATTGGTATAAGTCTTTACCTACCGTAGATCACATGAGTCGGCCTGACATGATCACATGCTTACCGACACATATGAAATACGGATTCAAGTCTAATAAATTAATTTAAGGGTTATAATTTATTAGAAGTTTTATAATTTTAAACTAAATCGAAATTTTATTCTTATGTAGATGTCTAAATCTGTAATCCCGTTTTATACACCTGAGGAATCGCTCCGCCTCATCAACAGTAAATGGAACCTTACAGGACAAAATTTTCCAGTCTGGAAAATGCACCTTGACAACGTCTTGGATGCACAGGGTAAGCGGTATGTGATAGAGAAACCCATTTCACGACCCAAAAGCAATTCTCCTGAAAAGGATTTTGCTGAATACTTCAAATACATGGCAGATGAATCTGATGTGATGTCAATTCTGTCCTTCTCTACCTCACCCGAGTTCACGGTTGATTTGCAAGCTAAGTACTGCCATGAGGTCGTGAAGAATATAGAAAACCAGGTAGGTTTCTATAAGAAATGTGGGAAGTATCTGATCATGAAAGAGATCTATTCTCTGAAACTGGAAAAGGGTCAATCTGTTAAAGATCATCTTCTAGAAATGAGGAAACTCTTTAAAAGTTTGTCACGCATGGGATATAAGATGGTTCAGGAAGAGCTAGTACATCTCATGTGGTTCTCTCACGGATGAAGTACGTACCACAGTTAGTGCATACATTGGAGAACCAAAGAGAGACGTGGCAAAGCTTCATGAGGATACTTTGGCCAGTTTGGAGCCAAAACCTGCAGCAGCTGCTGAACTCATGGATACAGATTGGATTGATGAGCTGGGAGATCTGAGTTGCCCAGAATGCAGTAAACAAGATATGTGCGAGCACTCGATGCATATCGACCAGATTGAGATCGGTTTACCCGATGCTCCAGGTATCTTTATGATAGATTGCTTAATCACTTCTTTTGAATCATGGGTAATTGATACAGGCAGTGTTAACCACATTTGTAATCATTTACAGGGATTCACTAGAAGAGAGACTTTGAGGAAGGACCGTTCGAACCTACGAGTTGGCGAAGGCACTCTGCTGATAGCTGAAGCTGTAGGATCTTATAGTCTTAGTTTACCCTCGGGTCTAGTTTTGGAACTGGAAAATTGTTATTATGTTCCAAAGATGATTAAGAATGTTTTATCTTTTGATTTATTGGTAGACCAAGGTTTTTATTACAAATATGATTATAAAATGCTTTTTGTCTTTAAAAATAATATCTTCTATTTTAAAGCTACACCTGTGAATGGTCTATATACAGTAAATCTGCAAGACAATAATAATGAAATCTATCATATAAGTAAACGATCCAAAGATATTGAGGATCAGACTTACCTCTGACATTGTCGTTTAGGCCACATAAACAAGAAACGCGTTGAACTACTCCTAAAAGGAGGTTTTCTTGGCACTTTTGATTTCAAACCTTTTGACAACTGCGAATCATGTTTATCTGGCAAAATGACAAAAGAACCTTTCAATAAAGATAATGAAAGGGCTTCTGACTTGTTAGAAATAGTTCACACAGATGTGTGTGGACCATTTAGTCACGAAGCAAGAGGAGGATACCGGTACTTCATCACATTTACTGACGATTTCAGTAGATATGGCTATGTCTACTTGTTGAGACATAAATCTGAAAGCTTTTAGAAATTCAAGGAATATCAGAATGAAGTACAGAATCAACTTGACAGGAAGATCAAGTTTTTACGGTCAGATCGAGGAGGCGAATATCTTAGCCAAGAGTTTGGCAATCATCTGATAGAATGTGGGATTGTATCACAACTCACACCTCCATATACACCTCAGATGAATGGTGTGTCAGAAAGGAGGAATCATACATTGTTGGACATGGTACGATCGATGATGTGTCACTCTACGCTACCAGTGTCATTCTGGGGACATGCGCTCGAAACAGCAGCACATATACTGAACAGAGCGCCAACAAAGTCAGTAGATAAGACCCCAAACGAGTTGTGGAAGGGTAAGAAGCCCAAAATGTCTTTCCTGAAAATTTGGGGTTGTGAGGTTTACGTCAAGCGACCTACCTCAGAAAAACTCAAGCCCAAATCCGACAAGTGTTTCTTCGTAGGATATCCCAAGACCACCGTGGGATATTACTTCTACAACCCTGAAGAGAACAAAGTGTTTGTTGCTCGAAATGGAAAATTTCTGAAAGAAAAGTTTCTCAGTTCCGAGAACACCAGAGAGGATGTAGATCTACAGGTAGTGGACGAAGAAAACACTACACCGATTGTTGAGCCAGAAATTCAACATGAAAATGTTGAACCTCAATCAGAACTGATTGAGGAAGTGCAAACACAGGACCTTCGCAGATCCAGTAGGGTAAGACAAGAACCAGATAGGTATCTTGGGTTTCTAGTCTCTTAGGACAGCGGAGACTTGAATGAACCAACATCCTATGGAGAAGCTGTGTCAGGAACTGAGTCTGAACAATGGCAGGAAGCCATGAAGGCCGAGATGCAATCCATGTACGACAACCAAGTATGGGAGTTGACTGATTTGCCCCAGCACTGTAGAGATGTTGGACGTAAATGGGTTTTCAAGAAGAAAACCGACATAGATGGGAATGTACACACCTTCAAGGCCAGACTGGTCGCAAAAGGATTCACGCAAACTCATGGTATCGACTATGATGAAACCTTTTCGCCAGTGGCCATGTTAAAATCAATTAGGATTCTGATGGCCATTTCAGCGTATTTTAATTACGAGATCTGGCAAATGGACGTCAAGACAGCCTTTCTAAACGGAAAGTTAACAAAAGACGTCTATATGAAACAACCAGAGGGGTTTGAAGATCCTAAGAATCCTAATAAGGTGTGTAAACTGCTAAAATCCATTTATGGATTAAAGCAAGCATCTCGAAGCTGGAACTTACATTTTGATGAGCGAATCAAAGAATTTGGTTTCGCAAAAAGTGAGTTCGAGCCGTGTGTTTACACTAAGTTCAGTGGGAGCATAGTAACCTTCTTGGTCTTATATGTAGACGACATTCTACTCATAGGAAACGATGTTCCAAATTTACAGAGTGTAAAAGGTTGGTTAAGCAGATGTTTCCAGATGAAAGACCTTGGAGAAGCGGCTTATATACTTGGCATAAAGATCTACAGAAATAGATCTAAGCGGCTTATCGGACTTAGCCAAAGTACGTACATTGACAAAGTCCTGAAAAAATTCAGGATGGATGAATCCAAGAAAGGATTTATCCCGATGCAACATGGCATAGTGTTAAGTAAAACACAGTGTCCTGTTTCTAGTCAAGATCAGAACAAGATGAAATCGGTTCCATATGCATCAACAATTGGATCGATTATGTATGCCATGTTATGTACTAGGCCCGATGTTGCTTACTCAGTAAGTGTTACGAGCAGATATCAACAGAATCCAGAAGAACCTCATTGGGTGGCTGTCAAGAACATTCTCAAGTACCTGAGAAGAACGAAAGATATGTTCTTGGTCTTTGGAGGTTCTGAGGATGAAATTAGTGTCAACGGCAATTCTGACGCTAGTTTCCAGACCGACAGAGATGATTTCAGATCACAGTCAGGGTACATCTTTACCCTAAACGGAGGCGCGATCTCATGGAAGAGCTCGAAGCAGGATACGATTGCAGATTCAACTAGAGAAGCAGAGTACATTGCAGCATCTGATGCGGCAAAGGAAGCTGTCTGGCTGAGGAATTTTCTATCAGATCTAAGAGTCGTTTCCAGTGTCTCTAGACCGATCGATATATTCTGTGATAACTCGGGAGCCGTGGCGCAAGCAAAGGAACCCAGAGAGCATCACAAGTCCAGACACGTGCTCAGAAAGTATCACCTCATCCAAGAGATCATTGGAAGAGGAGATGTAAGGATATGCAAGATTCCAACGGAGGACAATGTCGCAGATCCGCTGACAAAGCCGCTAGCAAGGGTGAAGCATGAGGCTCATGCAAGTTCCATTGGGATGCAGTACCTTTACACCAGTAGCTAGTTTTTAGTTTATCATTATTACAGTAGTTTAATTTTGAAACACTAGATCATGTAAAGTGTTATTTCACAGTGTGATTGAAATATTGGAGGTTTTTAATTCATGATTGTTTCAAAAGATAAACTGTTTTAGCATATTTAACATATCCATGATTTTACAAAGTTTTGTATGAAATCTAAATTTCCGTAGCCACTTATTGAAATGGGAATTTCAATAGGGAGTTTAACGCTATTATAAATACTTGATGATTTATTCAAAGTAGAGAATAAAAGCACAAGCGATGTGACCAAGTATTTATAGATACTCACCAGAGTGGTTGGGTATTGGAAGTGACCAGTTTCAAGTCTGCTTCATGGAGCACCAGTCATAAGCATCGACTTGATGATAAATTGTCCTTAGACCTGAGATATTTGGTTTGGGAACACGAGGACTACTGTACTCTTAGCGCGTTCTAACGCTGCACCGTAACAGGGCGGCCATACGGGACATGACTAGATGCAGCGGAAGCCGTGGATTCAAATGCAGATAGTCAAGAAGGGATTTGCACCTCTTTCAAAAAAGAGATATTTCCGGGCCCCTTGACGATTAAGATTTGCAGAAACGCGTGGCCACGCTCGGATAGAATAACAGTTGTTATTTAGTAATATCCGTTACTGCAGGCAATCTAAATCAGAGTCAAGAAATACTTGAATTCGAGAAATGAATCCTCCACTCCATGTCTCAATTCACTTTAAAAATATTGCGTGCAAAAGGAATGAACCTGTGTACAAATTCAAGCGTGAATTGTATCTCTGAATATAAGAGATCTTATAACCTGGTTAACCTAAGTGTCTGGCTAGGGACCTCCTTAGGCTAATGGTAACAGTTCAATTACATGTCTAGCACAAGTGGGAGTCTGTTAGGATTATGTGCGAGACAGTAACAGGGTTACCGTGTCCAATGTTATAAGACACTAGTAGGTCACACCGCTGCACACCAAAATGAGAATGTTTGGATTATGTGAGAAATAATTAATTGGTTATTAATTATTTAGAGAGAAAAAAGAAATAAATAAATAATTAGTTAAATTATTTATTTGTAATTAATTAATCAGTTAGGATTAATTAATAGATAATTATCTGAATTATATAATTAATCTATTTGATTAATTATAGAGATAATTATAAAAGAGTTATATATGGAATCAAACACTGCTAGGTTTATCCATATAAATAAAGGCTTAGGGGTTTGATTGATAATTCAATTCTAAGATCAGAAATTTTTCCCTAAGAAAGCCTTTTCTCTCTCTTTCTCTCTCTACCCAAAACCGGCGATCAGATTCAGGAGGTGATCGGAGTCGTTTTTCGGGATAATCCTCGGTGGTCTAGCAACTCTTTCAACCGGTGTCAGTAGCGGTGTATCCCTTATTAGCGATTCAGAGTTTTTCACGATAAGGTAAACACACCTAAACACCCCTTATTGTATCTGTATGGTTTAGGATTGGATCCTCGATTGGGAATCGGATTTTATTATCCGCTGCGCATGTTTATGCCTCCGGTTCAAAGATGTTTATTATCGCATGTTTTTTTCCAACAGTGCCCAGGCTGGAAACAGTGAAAGCAGGTCTTCGGGCGACCCCGCAATCCCTACTCTTGTGGCCCGGCTTGCCACACTTAAAACACACCGACTCAGGTAGTCGGCAAAACTCTCCTGCCATCAGTCCTCGGCCCCTTAAACTTCTTCACCGGTACAATCGACTGCTCCGCCTTTCGCTTCCCATGCTGCTGCTCCTCGAGGAACAGCTCCCGCAATCGCGCCTTCTCGACCATCTCCTTGAAGCTTTTGCACGTTGTCGTGCTCACGAACTCTCTAATCTCGGGCTTCAGCACCCCCTGGTAACGGTACATATTCATCGTCTCGTTACCCACATAATCAGGACAAAATAAGGATTTCTCCAAGAACTGATCGGTGATTTCGTTCACCGTCTCCGTAGTCTGTGCCAGCTTCAGGAATTCCGCCGTGATCCTCTCTCTCTCGATCCGCGGTGCAAACTGCTCCTCAAACAGTTCTCTAAAAGCCTCCCAAGTCATTGCCGATATCTGTTCCTCCGTGTGGCTCTTCAGTATCAGCCCCCACCAATCCTTACCAGCATCTCGTAGCAGATTCGCAGCGTAGAACACTTTCATCCCCTCTGGACAACCGCAGGTACGGAAAGCGCCCTCGACCGCGGCAATCCAACGAGAGTATGCGATAGGGTCCTTCCGACCCTCGTAGTGTGGCGGTTGACACGCCATGAAATCCTTGAAAGTGCTGGAACGACTCTGAGCCTGATTGTTGCTCCCCGACGTCGACCCACGAGAAGCAAAAGCCGTGTCAATCCTCTGATCCATAGCCTGAAGGACCTCGTCCTTCATCTGAGCAAATAATCCTGGCAGAATCTGCTGCATAGTCTCAGTAATCTGCGAGGCGATGATATCCCGCAAGTCTGGAGTCTCAGGCTCCTCGCTACCCGAATTTCTTCTGGTAACCACCATACTGAACGTTTAAGCAAAAATTTAGGAACAGTTTATACCTTGGGTCACGCAGTTAACCCTAGATAGAGTGTCTTACTACACTCCCTAATCACACATATAACGCTTGCACACTGCTTACTACTGGTCGTTAGTGCGCATGCAACCCTAACGACTAATAAGTGTCTCTGCTATATATATATATTTGACTTCATAGTCATCCTAACCATTACATGGCTACAAATTCCCAACCCTAGTCCATTTATTGAGTTTACCAAGATTTAACCAAATCCTAATCCATACAGGTGTTTATAGTAGTACTATTATTTGGGCCCGTACTACTATAACCAACCGGTAATGACAATTGGTTCGGGGTCGCTAGACAACAATCCGACGAGAACATGCCTAGAGATCCCTTACCAATTTATCATTGTATAGACTGGGTTCTGGTACCATCCTCAAAGTCCCAATCCAAGGACTAGTGCAACAGTTAATTTCACAAATATTCCCATTTTACACATAGCATGCCACACAATTATTAGCATGAAATTCAACGCTCAATTTAGCGCCACAACAATTTGTCAACAATATAAAAAAAGTAACGTAAGTATTGCTCACCCCCGTTTTGAAACTCTAGCCGATGGTTCCGACTCTTGTTAAAGTTTTCTTTTAAAAAAAAACTCCTAGTTTAAGTCGAACCACACATAGACTCGCAAGCGTGTGTGCTGATTCTCTTAAACCTAGGCTCTGATACCAAGTTGTAACGCCAATATTTTAAAACACAATTAACTATTAAATTTTAAAGAAAAATATCTAAATTATTACAATTTAAATAGAATTAAGCGTAAAGGTTTAATGAATGCAATAAATAAAATTATTACAGTCATCCCGAATTAAAAAAATATGATATTCGTAAAATGTCCAAATTACTATCGGAACTCATCTCACCACTAGAGTCAAACCGGGGCCTTGCCCTTATCCACACTAGATCCATAACCTGGAAAAAGGGGAAACAACGAAAGGGTAAGCTATAAGCTTAGTGAGCAAGCACTATACGTACCTAGCATTATCATGCACGCACGCACCATAACGGTGCCATCAAGTTCGCAACAACAAATCAAATACCATATATCATATCAAAATATCATAACAATTATTCTCATAAGAACATAATAATTTTCCGCCAGCTTTGGACACGGATCTGCCCCCACAACTCATCAAGGGCATGTGGTTCCCTTTTTCTCGCCAGCTTAGGACGCGAGTCCACCCCCACAACTCATCAATGGCATGTGGTTCCCTCTCACACACAATTATGCATACATACATCCATAATAACAATAATACATATAGTGAAACTCACCTTGCTAGCAGTTAAGGCAACAAGCAACCAATCACCACAATAAATCTGTAAATAATTAACCGGAAGTTACGTTTCTATCTCGGTCTTAAGACTTCTCGAAAGTCACTAACTCACACGGTCAACGATAACGTGACTGACCCTCACAATTAAATAAACGATAAAACGAAAGGGTTTCGCACGGTTTGACCGCGACCCGTCTCTTACCATTCCTTAACTCCTAACCGGACAGCTGCCAAGCAACCGTCGCGCAAACACCACGAGATCTGGCCGGCGAACCGGCCTACCGGCAGCAGGTCGCCACCGCCGCGCAAACACCACGGCAACAACCGCCGCGCACCAGCAACCGCGTCGGCCCTCCGCCGCCGCGTCGCTAGAACCACACTCAGCAACAACAGCAGCCGGGAGGCCGGTGTACACACCCCATCACCGGCTGTCGCCGTCGCCGACCAAAATCACTACTACAGCCGGCCGTCGCCGGCGCTATGCAAGAAAACCACCACAACCGGCCGTCGCCGGCACGGGATGCGAACAAACACCACAGCCGGCCGTCGCCGGCGTGGGACGCAAGAAAACGACCGCCACCGCCGACCGTCGTCGGCGTTACACAACAACCACCGCCGCGATCTCTCTCCGGCTTGGGCCGGCGAGATCTACACAACAACAGCCACAGCGCGGCGTCGCCGGCGTGCTAGAGCGACGCCACCGCTCCCCGGCCTTCGCCGTCGACCTCGGCCGCCACAGCAGCCGTCGCTGGAAACCCTAACGCTACTACAAGGAGATCAAGAACCCTTACCTTGCTGGTCGAAAACGACCTCCGATTCCTCTCCCCGACGGCCTCTTTCCGGCGAGCTCTCTCTCAATCTCCGGCGACCCTTCTTGATAACTCTCCACTCTCTCTCCCTCTTAACTTGTTTCCTAAGCTAGAAGGTAAAAAGAATAGCTAGCATATAGGTTTTTAAAATAGATCTACCAACCCTATCCATCCCAACTAGACCTCCTAAAAAGAATCACCCTTATCTGATAAAAAATAAAATTAAAAAACAATATTTACCAAAAAAAAGAAAAATTAACTTAAATTAAATTAAAATTAATGGGGTGTTACATTCGGTGGCCGGAGCGGACTTCCTGACGAGCTGCTTCCTTGGAGCCTTTCCTCCGGTGGATTTCATGGCGGTTTGCTTGGTACGAGACATTTTTGTAGGGTTAGGGTTTTTGTTTTGGAGAAGAAGAAGATGGGTTAAGTACAAATGTAACCCTTCTACTTGCATTTTTGTTAAAGAAAAGTTCAGGGACCAAATTTGTAGTTTACTCTTTGTGAAATAAAAATAAATAAATTCCATGTCAGATATAACTTGTTCCACGTCAACATTTTGTAGGTAACAAGTTATCTGATACATACGATGGCAATTTCTAGCAAGTTCGATACATTAAATGTTAACTTTACAAGTTCAGTACATACAATTATAAAACGTGACAAGTTGGATACACTCCCATGTAATTAACCCTTAAAAAAGCTATGGGTTTAGTTTCCCAAAATGTATCAAAGTTCTTACCTTTTGCTATTGTGTGTATTGTATTTAAAAATTTATCATTTAATGTACTAGAGTTTCAAAACCTACCGTTTAGTGTATTGGGAACTTGTTGAAGACGATCCAGTCATTCCGGCCATCAGACCACCTTCTCCGGTGACTTTTCCGGCGACCATACCACTCCGGCGACCACACCACTCCGGCGAATATCCCAGCGACCACACCATCATCTTCTCCGGCGACACATCACTCTGGTGTCTTCTCCGACAACCACACCACCATTTTCTCCAGCGACCTCCATCTCCACCATACCACCATCTTCTCCGGCAACCACACCCATCGGAACTCATCCTATCTCTCTGCCACCTCTCCCTTGTCGGAAACAACTTCTCCAAATCCATCCCCGATCACCTCTTCAATACTGCCGGTCTAAACTCCGTAGACCTCTCCCACTACTCGCTCACCGGACCCAGGTCGCATAATCGTTTCACCGGCAAAATTTCCGGCGAATTTTGGAAGTTTTCGACAACTATTTGTTTAGGTCCATTGGAAAAAATGGAGGGTGGTGGAGATGGAGGTCGTCGTAAAAGATAGTGGGTGGCGGAGATGGAGGTCGCCGTAGAAGATGGTGGTATGGTCGCTAGAGAAGACGCCGGAGTGGTGTGTCACCCGAGAAGATGGTGGTGTGGTCGTCGGAGAAGTCGTCGGAGTGGTGTGGTCGCCGAAAAAATCACCGAAGTGAGGGTGACCGTCTGGTAACCTTCTATAAAAGGCCACGACACACTAAACGGTAGGTTTTGAAACTTTGATACATTAAATGGTAGTTTTTAAAGTACAGTACACACAATAACAAAATGTGACAACTTGGAAACATTTTGAGGAGCTAAACCTAAAAACTTAATTATTATTTAAAAATATTGTTTTATCTTACATGCTTTTTAATTGTTCTTAAACCATCTCTGATGAGGTGATTATTTCTTACATGAAATACCTTTTCTTTAACACCAAATTACTCTAATCATGTTATCCTTCAACAAAACTTACCATTTACATATAAATCTTCATCGTTTTATGGTAATATGATAATATGTTGTAAGATATGATTTTAACTATTAAAAATATATTTATTAAATATTATTTTGTTATGATAATACATTGTAAGTATTCACTGTTTATGTAAAAAATTACACAACTCGATGTCGTAAGAAACTTGTGTGAGGCTTAACCGTCGAGAGAAAGAAATTACAATCAATGATAAGTGCGGAAAAGTAAAATGAGACAAATAATTTGATGACGCAGGAAAAACCTCACGACGGAGGAAAAAACCTGCGGTCGACCTAAAAGATAAGTCGACAGAGCACTATGTTCACCAATCAGGGGTGATGTCCTTCAGGTATACAGCTTTGGTCGTACGATTACAACTGAGAAAACTATGAAATCGAATGTAAATTACAGATGATTCTCAAGAATAATTGCTATAGAACTTGTGAGTTTCGAATAGACTTCGTGTGTTGCAATGCTGGCTTGATTCTTCTTTTATAGTGGCTTGAGAATAACGGTCCAACGGTACTGTGGCTCATCAATGAGTGAATCGTAACCGTCCAACGTTATTGTCTTTAATTAATGCTCGGAGAGTAACTGTCCAACGGTATTGCTGAGAGTTAATGTCTAGATTGTAACTGCTGCGAGAATCTTGCTTGTAACGGTCGATCTTGATGCTGTCGAACGATGCATAACTTACGACTTGTTCGTTGTAGTGATGAACTCCAACAAGCATAGCATAGTACTCAATCTCGGACTTTCTCAAAGGTGGACAATTGTTAGATATGATAATCAGCTTGCCTGCATCAAACATATAAACTTTGTATATTTATTCGTTAGTATTGTCGTACGATATTGTAGTTATCGTTCGATATGTTCGATGCTTAGTGATCTTTGTTCGATAGTCCTCTTAGGTTTTATCTCAGGACCTTATCTTAATACAGGATTATTGTCCTAACATTTGTCTTACGATTATAGTCGGTCGTCGTGCGATTGCGGATTTTTACCCTAACAATTTGCCCCCAAGATTTAGAAAATAATTTTAATTTTATCTAAATCTTTAATTCGCTGGTCAAAGAGTAAAAATACGTTGTATAACGGTCGAATAAACGTTGATAATATAGCCGTTATCTAGCCGTTACCCTGGACGCGTGTCTTTCTAACGGCTAATTGTTGACGCGTGGCGCGATTATCTTGGATTACTCATATGATTTAGTTGCTATAAATATAAGTATTCAGATGAAGGAAAGATTTTACAAAATCTTCTCTAATTTTCGTTTTGTTTCACAAGATTGTAATCCGACTATTTTTGGCAAAGATTTCGTGCGACTAGGCTTTATAAAGTACTCATTCTTCTCTGTTTCATGCGTCTGAAATCGATAGCATATACGAGTAATAGAGGTTTAGATAATCTTAGGTTCAACCGTTTGAGAAATAGTTTAGGTCGATCGGAGTTCATTATGTCGAGTGAAGTTAGGAGTTCTATTACAGAAAGTCTAGAAGTAGGAGAGTTGAGGGAACTGGCAGGGCTTCCTGAGAATGCTCTGGTGAGGGTGGCCGGAGAGATCCGTCCGGCGGATGCTCCGAAGGGCTTTTTTGCTCTTTTCGAGTATCCGTTTAAAGTCGGATTTCGATGGCCATACTCTCCTTTGGCGAGGGCGTTCATGACTCGCTTCGATGTGTCTCCGGGACAGTTGATGCCCCAGTTTTGGCGCGTCGTTCATGTAATCGAACGAGTGACCAGAAATTGGGATCGTCCACCGTTCTCAGTCGACGATCTCCTCTCGGCGTACAATGTGATCCGTTCTCCCTACAACCGTTTTGGGTTGTTTCCAAGGGGAAGAAGCGATGCCATGTTGGTTCATGGTACCCAAGTAAACGATCGAGGATGGAAGGCGAGATACGTCTTTGTCCAAACATCCTCGGTTATAGGCGAGGAATCGTGGGTCGTTCCTGAATGGAACAAAGGCGGTAATATAGCTTGCCTTGCTTTTCTTGTTTTCTTTGATCTCTGAATTATTTTCTCTTATTAATCATTTGTTTCTCTTTTTGTAGCGATCGATTTCTCGTTTGAAGAGACCACCGAGGCGATCGAACGTTTCTTGAGCTATAGCGTGACCGATCGGAAGTATCGAACGTCGAAAGGAGGTGACGAGAGCGACGTCGAGCCTGAAGTACAAATAATCGAGGAAACAGATATGGAAGGTAGATATCGTATATCAGTATTTTCGTTCATAATAATTTATTTTGATTCTAACTTCTTCTTTCTGTATAGGCTCAGCTTCCAAGAAGGCGTCAACGATGGAAGCAGCTGCTCGTGCTGCTAAAAGGAAGGCTGCCGCCCAGGAAGGTTTGGTGGCTAAACGTACGAGATCGTCGTACGTTTCTGTGGATACCCCACCTAAGGATGCCGCACGCAAGGCTGAAGGTGGGATAGAGGCTATTCCTCTTAGCTTTGCTCCTCCTGCAAAGGGAGCGGGTGCTTCGAAGGCCGACAAGGGGAAGGAGAAAGAGGGATCTGGTCTTACGACCATGACAATCCAGATCCCTTCTGACTTCATGGTGGATGATGTGATCAGGACGGCGGCCACTTTTCCAGTCCTGGAGCAGTTTCACGTCCCTGCTCAGAAGGCGCGCATGGAGGAGGCCGACATCGAAGACCTTGATGCCTCCATCGCGGGTATCTCCTTCTTGGTAAGTCCCTGTCGTACGTTTGCTTTCACTTTACTTTATTTGTACAGCTTCTTCTAATCTTTTTCTTTTTTCTTTGTATAGGCCCTGCAAACTAGTCTTAGCCTCCATACACGGATGGCTAAGATTAAAGAGGAATTAGCGTTGAATCAGAACGACGCTAAGCTAGCCAGGAAGGAGGCCGACAAGGCCAAAAAGAAGCTGAAGCAACTGACCGACGAGGTTAATGCTAAGTCGGTCCAGATTGGGGACTTGGAATCCAAGCTGGAACTCAGCGAAGGGTTTCAGGTCCAACAGCGAGAACGGCTGAAATTGGCCTTGGACCATGTGAAGGAGCTGGAGAAGGAGTTACTGGTCGTTCGACGGGAGAAGGCTGAGAGAGAAGAAGTGCTGTCGTCCAAGATTCAGGAACTGGAAGATGACGCCGCCTTAGTCCGTGTGGTCGCACGTACTGCGGTCATGCGACGCGTAGCTGCTGGGACCGTGACTTCTCAGATGGCGAAGGACGAGGTGGCTTCTTTCGTTCAGGTGATGGGCTCTGAAGATCTTCTCGACGAGGAGGATCTGAAGAATTTGGACGAAGAAGTAGCAGCCGAGGTCAAGGACGCAGGTATCGAGGAGGAGATTCCTGAAACCTCTGGATCCGTTCCTGCGCATCCTAAAGAGACTGAAGAGGCCCCTGTCGTAGATCCATCTTCCGTTGACGCTCCTTTAGAATAATTTTCCTTTTGTAATCGTAAAAATTTTTTGTACTCTGCCGTTTTTAGGCAAGAAATGTTTAATGAATGAAATTTTGTTTGAATATCGTGCGTTATCATTGTTGTTATGACTTACATATCGTGCGTTTTAGCTTGTATCGTGCGTTTTAGCTTTTATCGTGCGTTTTAGCTTTTATTTTTGCATGCGTTTGTTTTAAAGTCCTTAGACTTATTATAGAAACGTTTCTGTTGTACTCATGAGAGTATTCGTGCGACTGGCGGGTTAACTTGCGCTCTTGCGATATAATCGTGCGTTATAGCGGTTTTCTTGCGATCCATGCGATTTTTGTCGTGCGATTCCTGCGATAAGCATGCATTTAAGTCGTGCGATACTTGCGTTAATCGTGCGATTCATGCGATTTATCGTGCGATACCTGCGAACAAACATGATTGCTAGGGGGTGGCCGTTGGTTTGACCAACGGCGCTCCGACGCTCAAGTCAGTAATCGGTTCAAAGAATAAATCATATGTAAATAGGTTTAGAAGTAATACCTTTTAAGGTGATGGGCGTTCCAGCTTCGTGGGATTTCCGTACCTTCTATCGTCGTAAGTCTATATGCTCCGTTTCCAATGATTTTGGAAATTATGTATGGTCCTTCCCATTTGATGGAAAGTTTTCCAGCGTTTGGTTCTTGTGTGTTTTGAAACACATGTCGTAAGACATAATCTCCAACTTGAAAAATTTTTGCCTTTACCTTTTTGTTGAAGTGTCTTTCGACAATTCCTTTCTGTGCAGCCATCGTTCGTAGTGCTTTTTCTCGGAGTTCTTCTAAGGCGTCAAGGTCGTAAGATAAGTTTATTGCATTTTGATCATACGTGCGACTTCTGGCAGTTGGTATTTGAGCTTCGATTGGCAAGACTGCTTCGCATCCATATACCAGAGAATATGGAGTTTGTCCAGTTGATGCTCTAGGTGTCGTACGATTTGCCCATAATACAGATGGCAATTCGTCTACCCATTTTCCTTTTGCTCCTTTCAACCTTTTTCGGATTGAATTAATGATGACTTTGTTGCTTGACTCTGCTAATCCGTTAGATTGTGGATATCTCGGAGTTGAAGTGATTAACTTGATTCCTCGTTTTTCACAGAACGTACGAGTTTAATCACTTATAAATTGTGAGCCGTTGTCGCACATAATTTCAGCTGGTACCCCGAATCTATAAATGATATTTTTCTGAATGAAAGATATGACTTCTTTATCTCGGACCTGTGAGAAAGCACCAGCTTCTATCCATTTCGAGAAGTAATCGGTGAGCACAAGTAGATAAACTTTTTGTCCGGGGGCTGGAGGTAATTTTCCCACGATATCCATTCCCCATCGCATGAAGGGCCATGGAACTAGAACAGAATGTAAAGGTTCAGATGGTCGATGGACCATACTTGAATGTTTTTGACATGCGTCGCATCGCTGGACGTACGTTATGGCGTCTTCTCGTAGAGTAGGCCAATAGTAACCTTGTCGTGAGATTCGGTTAGCAAGACTTCTGCCCCCTGTATGATTCCCACATTCTCCGTCGTGCATCTCTTGGAGAATTTGATTGATTCGTACCTTACTTGTGATGCATCGTAGGAGAAGTCCTGTCGTAGATCTTCGATAAAGTTGATCTTCAAAAATTGTATATCTTGAAGTTTTCGATCTCGTCTTTCGAGCTTCTACTTTATCTTTAGGTAGTTGGTCGTACTTGAGGTAGTTCCATATGTCGAGCGACCAATTGTAAATTTCTTCATTCATCTGTACTTCATCGTTTGCCGCAATTATTGGTGTTGTGAGATGAAGTATTGGGATATTTTCCATAAATGGATCATGAAATGCAGATCCCAAATTAGCCAGTGCGTCCGCTTGCATATTTAGATCTCTTGGTATTTGCTCGATCATGAACTGTTCAAATCGTGCGATTCGATCTTTAACGGCTTTGAGATAACTCATCATTTTTGAGTCTTTTGCTTGAAAATCTCCATTTACTTGGTTCACGACCAGTAAAGAATCGCTTCGAACGTGCAATTGTTTTGCCCCCAGTCTAAGAGCAATATCTAGTCCTGCGATCAAAGCTTCATATTCTGCTTCATTGTTTGTGGCTTTGAATTCGCATCGTACGGAGTATACTATATTTCCCCCTTGTGATGATTTTAAGACAATACCTAATCCACATCCTCGTACGTTCGAAGAACCATCAACGTAGAGTATCCAAGGCTGGTTGTCTGAAATCATCACAACTTCGTCGCACGTTGTGGGTTCCAATCCTGGAGAAAATTCTGCCACAAAATCTGCTAGTACTTGCGATTTGATGGCCGTCTTAGGTTTAAACTCAATGTCGAACCCACTGAGATAAATGCTCCATTTGGCTAGTCGTCCTGTCAGTTCTGGTTTTCGAAGCACCGTCTTGAGTGGATAATTGGTCACAACAATGATATGATGTGACTCGAAGTAATGCCTTAGCTTCTTTGCTGCCGTCATAAGACCTAGTAGCAATTTTTCCATTGATGTGTACCTGGTTTCTGCGTCGAGGAAAGATTTGCTGACATAATAGATTGGTTGTTGTCGTTGATCTTCTTCTCGCACAAGTACTGCACTTGTCGCATTTTTGCTCACTGCCAAATACAACTGTAGATTTTCTCCTTCGACTGGTTTTGTCAGTAGTGGAGGTGATGTCATATATTGCTTCAGTTCTTGCAAAGCTTTCTCATGTTCATCTGTCCACAAGAAGCCTTGATTCTTTCGTAGGACATTATAGAACAAATGGCATTTATCCGATGATCGTGAAATAAATCGGGTTAAAGCTGCCACTCGTCCTGTTAATTTCTGGACTTCTTTGACATTCCTTGGAGATTGTATCTCGGTGATAGCTTTGACTTGTTCTGGACTTGCTTCAATTCCGCGTTGCGTCACTAAGTACCCCAAAAATTTTCCTGCTCATACTCCGAAGGAACATTTTGTTGGATTGAGCTTCATCTTGTATTGTCGTAGGATATCGAAGGATTGCTTTAAATGTGCGACGTGATCGATCAAACGTTCTGATTTCACAAGCATGTCGTCGATATAAACTTCCATCGTTCGACCAAGATGTTCCTTGAACATCATGTTAACCAATCTTTGATATGTTGATCCTGCATTCTTGAGACCAAATGGCATAACTTTGTAACAGTATATGCCTTTGTCTGTCATGAATGCAGTCTTCTCCTGGTCGTCCGTGTGCATCAATATTTGGTTGTATCCTGAATATGCGTCCATGAATGTTAACAATTCATGTCCTGCTGTCGCATCAACCATGGCGTCGATATGAGGTAAAGGAAAAGGATCTTTTGGACAAGCTTTGTTTAGATCTGTGAAATCTATGCAGACTCGCCATTTTCCGTTCTTCTTTTGTACGACGACTACATTAGCCAACCATTCTGGATATTTGACTTCTCGGATCTTCCCTGTTTTAAGCAAATTGTCGACTTCATCGTTGATCACTTTATTTCTTTCAGGCGCAAACTTGCGACGTTTCTGCTTAATTGGCTTGAAAGTAGGATCCACGTTCAATTTATGCGATATAATGCTTGGATCTATTCCCACCATATCTTCGTGCGACCATGCAAAACAGTCTGAATGTTCCTGCAAAAAAGATATAATCGTATTTTTTATGTCAGGGGGGAGCGAGGCTCCTACGAAGACTTTTCGATCAGGATGTTCAGGATCAAGGACGACTTCTTCTAGCCGAAGATCGTCGTTCGATTTCCTCTCATCCTGGCTCTGTAATTGCTAGATGTCCTGCGACTTCGTCTTCATCGTAATCTTGTAACATTCTCGTGCGACTTTGTTTTCGCTAGCAATTTCTTGAATTCCCCATGGAGAAGGAAATTTGATCTTCTGATGGTATGTCGAAGGAATTGCTTTCATCTCGTGGATCCATGGTCTTCCAAGAATAACATTGTAAGCTGATTGGCAGTCCACAACATTGAACTTTGTTTGTTTGTTGATGCCTTTGGCGAAGACAGGCAAGATGATTTCTCCGAGAGTGTTCATCTGGTCTCCATTGAATCCAATCAGAGTAGTACTTCGTCGTACGATTTCTGACCGTTCAATTCCCATGACTTTAAGAGTATCTGCAAAAATAACGTTAGCCGAACTACCTCCATCAATCAATATTCTCTTAGTCGAACAGTTTCCGATTGTCAACTGTATGACTAGAGCGTCATGATGTTTATGATGGACCCCTTGTGTATCGTCTTGGTCGAACGTGATTGCCATTGCATCAAGCTCTCTTTCTGTCTTTGATTTGGCTTCTCCGGGTATAGGATGTTCGTCTGGACCATCTCGTGCATGTCGCTTTGCAGCTGAATACGTAAGTCCGCAAACTTCTGATCCTCCAGTGATGCAGTTTACGACTTTTGTATGAACCGGTGACGCTGGTCGTCCTTGTTCTTCTGGAATGAGGCCTTTTAGATGCCCCTTAGATTTCAAATATGAAATCTCCTTCTTTAAACTGATGCATTCATCCGTCGTATGACCATGATCGTCGTGGAAGTCGCACCATCTGTTCTGATCTTTGTCCTTGCCTGGTTTATCAGATTTCTTTGGCCATCGTACGTTTGCATCAATCTTTCGTAGCGAATCCACCAAATCTTTTGATGTACCTGCAAAATTGTAAGTAGATAACTCTGGATATCGTAGTTTAACAGTACCTTTGCCTGGTCGAGTTTTTGACTCATATCGTGGATTTCCAATCTTGTTTACTCTTTTATGCTTAAAGTCATGTTTTTGAGCACCAAGAGGTTTCTTTTCTGCAGAATGCTTTCGTCGGAAGAGAGCATCATCTTCTATCCTCATGAAAGCTAATGTTCTAGCTCGTACGTCGTCGAAGTTTTCTGGTGGATATTTCGTCAATTCCAGATATAATCCAGAGGAATCTTCTAATCCACGCTTGTATGCCTCGATTGCAGTTTTCACGTCGCAATTCTTTATTTCAATCATTGCTGCGTTGAATCTGTTGAAGTAGTCGCGGATTGTTTCTCCAGACTTCTGTACGATATAGTACAGGTCGCTGGTCTGCTTCTCCATCTTACGACTGCTAGCAAATTGTCGAGTGAATTGGTTCACCAATTCTGCAAATGATCCAATACTCTTTGGCTTTAGGTTGATAAGCCATTGTAATGCTGCTCCTGTTAAAGTTGATCCAAAGCTTTTGCACATGCAAACTTCTTGATATTGCGCCGGTATAGGAACTGTCCACATAAGTTGCTTGTACTGTGCTATATGTTCGACCGGATCTGTGATTCCAGAATATTTTGTTGCGAAAGCTGGGATGGTATATTTCTTGGGAACGTCAACAAGAGCTAATTCATCAACGAACGGTGAGGCCTGAAATCCAGTTTTAGGTTCGACTTCGACGGGTACTGCTGCTCCGGGTAGCTTTGTGAGTAATGCGAACAATTTTTGATTCTGTTCTTCCAGGGACTTCAGTCGTACGTTCAGAGGATCTTCAATATTTATTGGGATTGTTGGAATACAACTAGAAGAGATTCCGGTATTGGGTGGTATTGTCGTATGAACGGTGGAACTAGCAGCTGTGGGTATATGACCAGGAATAGGAATTTGTTGGGATACATTGTTAAAAGGCTCGAACGTGAACATGGGTGCTCCTTGAGGCATAGGAGGTGGACCTCGAAGCATAGGTGGCGGGCCATGAGGTATTGGTGGTGGAACCTGTGGTAAAGACGGTCGTACGTTGTTGTATTGTTGGTTCACAGTTGAAAATGGCATTGAGGCATTGAACTGTGGTCGAGGTGGTGGTCTTAGATGTTGAGGAGGATATGGAGGAGGAATAGACATTGGAATAGACATCGATGGTCCTGGCAAAGCTCGAAGACGTTGAATTTCGTTGTTAGCTTCTTGCAATTGTTGTTGGAGTGATGCTATGAATCCGTTATCCATTATCCTGCGCAAATAGCTCAAAGAGAACTCAAAGAAAAGGTTAGTACTAAGGCGCACTTTTCACCGAATGAAATTTTTCTCAAAACGGGGCCCCACGGTGGGCGCCAAACTGTTTATGTAAAAAATTACACAACTCGATGTCGTAAGAAACTTGTGTGAGGCTTAACCGTCGAGAGAAAGAAATTACAATCAATGATAAGTGCGGAAAAGTAAAATGAGACAAATAATTTGATGACGCAGGAAAAACCTCACGACGGAGGAAAAAACCTGCGGTCGACCTAAAAGATAAGTCGACAGAGCACTATGTTCACCAATCAGGGGTGATGTCCTTCAGGTATACAGCTTTGGTCGTACGATTACAACTGAGAAAACTATGAAATCGAATGTAAATTACAGATGATTCTCAAGAATAATTGCTATAGAACTTGTGAGTTTCGAATAGACTTCGTGTGTTGCAATGCTGGCTTGATTCTTCTTTTATAGTGGCTTGAGAATAACGGTCCAACGGTACTGTGGCTCATCAATGAGTGAATCGTAACCGTCCAACGTTATTGTCTTTAATTAATGCTCGGAGAGTAACTGTCCAACGGTATTGCTGAGAGTTAATGTCTAGATTGTAACTGCTGCGAGAATCTTGCTTGTAACGGTCGATCTTGATGCTGTCGAACGATGCATAACTTACGACTTGTTCGTTGTAGTGATGAACTCCAACAAGCATAGCATAGTACTCAATCTCGGACTTTCTCAAAGGTGGACAATTGTTAGATATGATAATCAGCTTGCCTGCATCAAACATATAAACTTTGTATATTTATTCGTTAGTATTGTCGTACGATATTGTAGTTATCGTTCGATATGTTCGATGCTTAGTGATCTTTGTTCGATAGTCCTCTTAGGTTTTATCTCAGGACCTTATCTTAATACATGATTATTGTCCTAACATTTGTCTTACGATTATAGTCGGTCGTCGTGCGATTGCGGATTTTTACCCTAACATTCACCAAATTATATATCCTTATTAAAAATTATTTTATTATTTAATCAATAAGTTCAGTCATTATTTTGTGCAGAATTAAATAATGATATAATTTAAAAAAATTATTCTTTAAAAGCCTAAAATAATTTCACATCTATTCCATAATTTTTATTGATGGCCCCACTTGGTTGTATACATAATCTAATCTTCAAATTAGCAACCCTACTATGTTTAAATTGACAAGTGTTTAAAGATAATATAATTAATAATCTTTATTTAGTATAATTTCATGATATTAACCCCACCTCATTACCCTACCCCCATTGGAATTATAAAACTAAAACTTATGGTGGTTAGAGCACCATTGGAGTTGATTTTGATGACAAATGAATGACCATCATGGTTGATGAAGTTTGAGCTCTTTTTCATCATAGTAGACATGTTCATATTGGGGCCTTTCAATAGCATGATGATTTTAAATATCATACACACCCTAGATTTTCTTGAAATGCCATTACATACCCTTAAAAAATTTACTAGTTTCATATTAGTATCAAATGTTAGAAGCATATTGAAGAAACTTTTTGTCCAAGGAATTATAGATGAGAGAGGTCATTCGGTAAAGGTTTGAGGTAGACAAATGGTTCATTGTCAGTATTTTTATATGTAAGCCTCGTCCTAACCTAGCTAATGAAATTATTTGTGTTGGCTTCTAGTAAATATATAGTATGATGAAATATATAGACATCTATAAAATTATAGATTTAAGAGATATTCATTAAATATCTTAGACACATTATTGGTTCAGTTTAAATGGTTATATACGTCAATCCATTATGAATACGCTAATAAAAGCTATTTACGTAGGCCCTTAAACAAGCAGAGAGTATAAAGAGTATGGAGAAATAGACGAAAGAAAGTTTTCTACAAATTATGTGTGAGATAGTCCACAATGACACTTGAGGTCGATGAATGGTGCTATATGTCTATCGCAACTTGAAGGAGCTCGTTAAATCCTTGTGTTGGCCTTTTTTTAGTTCGGATGTAGTGAAACAAATAGATGTTTATAAGTTTATTGATGAGAAAAGTCTTTCAATAAAGACTTTTGGTTGATGAATTGTTCATTGTTAGTGGCTCTATATGTTACTCTCACCATGGAATGAAGAAGTTGGCGAAAATTCCTTCGGGTGCCTTTGTAGGTGCAAGGTTTTGCGAGATAAATATACATTCAATCATGTAATAACCATCTAAAATTTCCTTAGAAAACTAAAATTTGCTTAGAAAACTAATTTCTCAAATGTAGTAGCATACAACCACAAAAGTAATGGTAGCTATGAGGATGTGTGAACCGGTTGGGCAGCCTCCTAGATAAGAAAAACTTTTTGTCGTTTAACTTGAATATATCCTTTACTGTCCACAAATATGTAAGGTGTTTGACATTGAGATAACCAAACTTGAAATTGACTTAAAAACTGTATTTCTAATCAAAATGTGATAGTTGGGATAAATTTCAAATATTGTACATAAGAGTGTTTATATATATGAAATTTGCATGTCTGAGACCATGGAAAAAGTGTTCATTTAATTAATAAGCCAATTGTTTTTTAATAAACAAATACTCAGATGCTTATTATTGATATCTCAACGGTGTTTATTTGAACAGGACAAAATGAGATTGTTTCATTTACTTATTATTCAGTTTACGGTTGATTTAAGTTCGACATATTTTCAAAACCCTCACTTTTTCTTTGATTGATTTTTAACTTGAAGATACATATATTTTCAAATGAAAGTTTTCTAAAACTGTCATTTTTTTTTTCGTTTTCAGATAACTTCAATTTTCAAGTTTAATGTCTTTTCATCCAACCAACTTTTATGTGGTCTTAATCCTCAATTGTTAACCACTATCCCATATTTAATCAGCTTGCCATATTTACCATTGTTTATTGATATAGAGTTAAATTCCTTAGAGCATCCATAATAGAGGTTCTTTCTGAGTTTCTTCATGAGGTTTTTACAAGAACCTCCACTGTGGAACATGGGTTCTTGCCAGGTCACAGATTCTTATTGAAATCCAGGTGTTTGAATAAGAACCCAGGTTCTTATAATAGTTTCCTTTTCTGTTATATAATAATTTACATAAATAAAAATTATATTATAAATTAGAAAAGAGAAGTACGGTTTTTGTAAGAATCTCCATTGTTGAGTTTTAAGGTGGTTCTTGGTTTGTTGAGTTGACAATGACATGATACAAAAAAAATATGGTAAGTGAGGTTCTTGAAGATTCCACTACTATAGATGCTCTTACATAACCAACAATTAGTTACCTACTTGTATTAAAGAAACTCATTTGTTTTATCAATTTTTATAACAAATACATATGAAAATATATTCATACCATCTTTTTGTTTAAATGGATCTAAATTAACATTTATTATATTTTGTCTTATTTAATCCACAATGCTGTAACACAAACTTCTAAAAAAATAAGTGGTATTCATACCCTTGAAACAATTCAATTAATAAATAGATGTTTTAACTATTTTCTATTTTTAAATTACGAGCCAATATGACAACACTATGAGCCATAAATTTTTGGCCCCTTTGAGTTGACTTATCATAACGTATAAATATTGCACAACAAAATTGTTTACCACTTAAAACTTGAAATACGATATTCATTTTCACTATTTATGTGTTTTACCTTTATTTTTTTTAAATATATAAACCAAAAATAATAAATAAGATTATAAACATTGGTTTTCTTAAATTAAACATTTTCCAAGTGGTATATGATTTTTTCTGTACAACAATATCTAATCTAGAACAATAATATCATAGCAACTTGAATTCTCATGTATTTAAAGTTTTACTTTAGTTTATTTCGTTTTCTAAAAGCTAGTATTTAAGTAGGTAGATCATTTTCGGAAACAAGAATCATCAAATCCGGAATAAGGTATCACAACCCGTACTCTAGCAATTTCTATATCAGAAATGAAATTTCTATATAGACTTGTACCTTATGCAATTGCTGTGATTTTTTTGCTATAAAACTTATTTTTTTTCAATGATTCTTTTAAAGACTAACCTAATCTGATTGTATATCCTCATATGGTATCAGAATTCAAATTTCCAACTTTGTTGATTACTTAGGGCAATCTGTGTATGTCTAGCTTCCATTGGAAGAGACATGCCAAAATTTTATATAAGCTAAAATTGAATAATTTATCCTTGGGAAAAAATAATATTGGATTCATATATTACAATTTGTACTTTTAATTTGGAATTAGAATTTGAAAATAAAAGCAAATGATAAAAGAGTTGATGAGGACATAAAGTTGTTTGATAAGGAGAGATATATGAGATGAGATGATGGGTTTTGTCTTTGTCTCTCCCTTTCCCCACAACACACCCCACACCACAACACAACTTTAGTGATTGTATTTTTATAGTTGGGTCCTCTTTCTTGTGGTACTCATGCTTTATTATTATGTACAACTTTTAATGCATAAAATACAGAAATATGATATCAAACGGTATTAAGATTTTTGGTTTTCATAACGAAATTTTCCTGTTCACAACCTTTTACCACATCTTTCACAAATATTATTTTCGTCTTCTAAGCCTACGGGGTTTGTGTTTTTTAAAGACCCAAAAACCCATGAAAAATAAAAAGCAGAAAAAGATAGAGGTTTGTCATTTTTGTACAATTTGTTGAATGATTTAAGAAATGAAGATCTGTACTAAAACATCTGGAATTTGTCAAGTCTTGTTATCTTATTATGAATTAAAAGGATTTGAATAAAGATCATTTGCCTTCTTTTGGATCACAAACCTTTTTCCAATTTTTGTTAGTCTAGGAAAAAGCTTCTTTTTCATGGAAAATCGGAAAAAGAGCATATTCTTTTGTATAGAAAGCATCAAAAGTTCGAAATTGAAAAAGTACTTTTTTAATGTTCTAACTATTTCATGCATGATGTGAATGATAGCCCTAAGAATGTTCATATACCCGTTAATAGTGGTTGACGTTTTGTAATAACACATCCTATATGTATAAAAAGTACACTTCGGAGCTGCATATAAGTTTCAAAGTTATGGACTACCAATAACTTCAATCACGATTTTAAGTTGAATATGAAGTTGTTAGGTTAAATGTTACTTTGGATGTCCTCGTAAACATTTTCAACCATCATATACTCGATATTTCATCAAAAGCCATGAGCAATTTTGAGAAGATCATAGATATCTAAATACAGAAAAAAATATTATTATATTCAATACACATTCTTATATAAATATTTTTGATTTTTTAATATGGAATAATAAAATATACTGAATTTATATTTTTATAAGATATTATCATTGGAATCAAAAATACTTATGATGGGGTTGGTTTGAACTTTGAAGTAGTCTTTGAATTATTTGTTAGAACTTGTGGGCCATGAGGTGGGTCCCATTTGAATATGATTATAGGCCAATATGGCAATCTCAATGATGCATAAAGCCCATCAAAATAATTACTATTTTCCTTTTTCTTTTCTTTTATACTTATTTCATTTAAATTTCATCATCTTGATGTTTATAAAGTTTTGGGACCATTGGAGTGGTTAAGTGGGGACAATATTATCTCACTCACCCTTCAATTTCTTTCTTATCTTATATGTTTTTGGAAAATAATTTGTGTTTTTACATATATTTTTATTAATTATTTATTAAAGTATTTATGTTTTGGATAATATGTAGATGATTTTCTTAATATAAATAGGTATTTACTAAAAGGAAAATATAAAAATACTTATTAATATAGCCAAATACCATGATCATGATATTTGTGATGATACATAATGTGACCATTTACTAAGAAATTAAAAATAATGAATTGTACGACATAAACCTATGGATAGGTTTTTGGTGAAAAGGATAGATGAAAAGGACCCCTAAATTTTCTTGTGAAGTGAGATTGCTCATTTTAATTTATATTGATTCTTATTTTATTATAAAATATTTTATATTAATTATATTTTTACGGTTTTAAATAAAACAAAATGTATGGTAAATATTTTTCTAATTATGGCATTATATTTTCATTAACATTGTCATTAAGATTTTAAAAATAATTTAAAGATAAATTTACTTATCTATATCTAGAGTTAAGTTCTGGTGAAACCAAGTCTTTTCCGTGAGACCGGTGAGACCAACATATTTTACTTGAAACTTCATATCAAAACATTTGTGAAGGTAAAAAAAATTGAACATTCATCGTTAAAACATACTAAAAAACACTATCGAAAAAAAATATTCCAAAAAGAGGTAAAAAAACGAAACCTTCACAGCAATTTTCTTTGTGAAGGTTCGCATTATATATATGTAACCTTCACAGCATTTGAGCTGTGAAAGTTTCGTTTTTTACCTTGTTTTCGATATTTTTTTACATCGCAAGTGAATTTTAGGTCTGTGTATTCGAGTTTTATGTACATTCACGATGTTTTTTTGTGAAGTTTCATACGTTAGGTATTGGTCTCACGCGGTCTCACGGTAACAGCTTGGTCTCACCTGATCCTAAGTCTATCTATCTATATATATAATAAAAGAGTAACGGGACATCACATGTCGTTCTCTCGTAAGCCAAAATCAGTATTTTCTTGCTTAGTATCAACAAAATTAGTCTAGTTCTATAATGTTGAAAATTATTTGATTTATTGACACATACGATATTTTTTGAGAGAAAAAAAATGTTTCACAAAAATCCAAACAAGCTAGAAGGACTTGATCAAGTCAAGATGATTAGGCTATGACTTGATAAATTCTTTCATATATTATTTGGTTACATAAAATAGATAATTGGAATAATTGGTTTACTATATTAAAATATGTATTCTTTTATAACAATAAAATATGTAATAGAAATACAGTATGATTCATAAAGTTAAGTTCATACCAGATCAAAATATTTTTGTTATATGAAGGCGGTTATGGTGTCTTTTGGTTTTTGATTCTAAAAAATATAAACGCCTCCATCTCAACCGTTCATTTTTTGATCAAGGTTTGGTTCATACGGTTTATACCATATTTTGGGTTCACAAATGATATTCCCTCCATATATATATATATATATATATATAAACTTCTGAAAGGTTAACCTCATCTAAAACATTCATTTTTAACCCATTCATTATGATTGATTACTCGATTCACTAATGATTATCGATTTCATGCAATAATCTTACATGTAATGCATAGTATTTTCATTAAATGCATACACTAATGGAATGCATATAGATATGAATGGAATTACATGCATATCTATAGTGATAATTACATACACAAATTATGTGTTCCAGTTGTGTATGTATTACATGTAAGATTATTGCATGAAATCGATAATCATTGGTGAATTGAGTAATCAAGTATAATGAATGTGCTAAAAATGAATGGTTTTAGATGAGGTTGTACGGTTTCAACCTTTCAAAAGGTTGTATTTAAAGGTCTCTATCTATATCTGTGTGTGTGTACATCTATATATATATACACACACACGACCTGATATTAGGTCGTAGGCCTTGCCATCTGCTCAACTTGCATTGATTGTGTTTCGTAATTACATATAATTTGGACGTATTCCTGTTCTCTTATTTTAAGCCTTATTCTAGTTTCATCCTCCCTCCCTCTCCCTCTCTCTGTATATATAAATTAGGTTCAAATGAGAAGTGCTAAAAAAATACGAAGTAGAGAAGTGATCTCCGCCACTCATCCAGTCAATAAAAACGGCTTGACCTCTGCCCTTTCATGAATCGCGTCCAACCGAACTTTTTTTTTGAAGAGGTATCCCAGACCACATTGGGCCCAGACTAATCCTCGGCAATTTTTGGGCCGAAGCCCGACTGCTAAAGCATGCAGCCCGGGGTCGAAGCCCCCGTACCTCCAGAATGCGTCCCCTAGGGCTTGAACTCGGGTTCACCACTATGCAGTGCCCAAGCCTTACCATTAGGCTAACACTCCTTTGGTACTTCCAACCGAACTTTAACTAGTCAAAGATTCAGGGACGGACCTAGGACGGTTTTCAAACGGTGGCACCATATAAGAAGTTTTTGGTTGATTTCAAGAGATTTTTTCCTTTCGATTTTTTGGTTGATTTCAATGGACTTTTTTTGAATTTTTTTATTAAATCGAAAGAATTTTTCGGGTTATTTGATTGACTACGAAAGAATTTTTTGGTTTGTTGGTTGATTTTGAGAAAATTTTTGGGTTTTTTGAGTGATATTTTGGGTTTTTTGGTTGATTTCGAGGGAAGTTTTTGGTTTTTTTGTTAATTCGAATTAAGTTTTTGGTTTTTAGGTGCACACTTTTAAGTTTTGAAAACGATACGGTGGCACCCTCCAAAATAATACGGTTGCACCTTTATAAAATTCGAAAATTCTACCCTTCGGCACACAAATTAGACGGTGGCCCGTGCCACCGTGGCCTCCAAGGGAGGTCCGTCCCTGCAAAGATTGCTTCAATGCCACAATCTTTGACTAGTCAACTATGATCTCAACGGTTGAGATCACTTCTCTACTTCATAGTTTTAGCACTTCTCATTTAAACATCTCTCTCTCTCTCTCTCTCTCTCTCTCTCTCTCTCTCTCCCTCTGCGTACGTGCGTGTGTGTGTGTGTGTAAAGAGAGAGAAAGGTCCATTCTTTTGTAAACCTTATAAAGATTGTAAAATTTGTATATCAATCTCAACCTTTCATCTAGTCTAACATAATCAATGTTTCCAAATATAAAACGGTTATCATAATCAATGAACTCTAATCTTCTTTATTCCAAAATTAGTACACAAATATTTTAAAGCTAGGAAGAAAGAGAATTAATAAAATGTAAATTTTCTCACTTGATTAACTAAAAACCATAATGGTTTATGCATATCCAAAACTTAGGCGAATAATCATGTGAGAAGTTAAGTTAATATAAGAAACGTCAGAAGTGGATTTTAACTCTTGATCACTTTTAATCTCAAGTTCACCCATTAATCATGCTTGATTCGAGGATTGTTCTGGTGCATTTCATTCTAATATGCATCTAATGGTTGATAATTCCTTTTCATGCTTCTCACGTTAACTCTACTTCTCACCAAAAACCAATCCTATAAAACTATGTGTTACTTTTATAGTGGACACTTGTTTTTGGACGGAGAGGTTTGTGTTACACACACACACAGAGATATATATATATATATATATATATAGAGTCTCCTTATTTTGGAAACCATGAAATCTGTGGAAACTTTGGAAACTTGTTATTGTCCATTGATTAAATAATTGTATGGCTAAGATTAGAAGCTTAAAAATAGGGGTTCAAATTTTGAATTTCAGTCATAACCTTCTCCTTAACCAGGATTTCAAAATTTGAATTTCAAACACAATCTCAGCCATACAATTATTTAATCAATGGACAATAACGAGTTTCCAAAGTTTCCACAGATTTCATGGTTTCCAAAATAAGGAGACTCTATATATATATATATATATATATATATAGGGGCGGGTTCAATTGCAAACCACTTTTTCGTTGTGAACGTGAGGACAGCCCAGAGCGCGACACGTGGCAATTGAAATCGGCGGGTCAAGATTTATTCAGTCTGAATAAAGCGTTATTCAGACTGAATAAGTCTTGACCCGCGGATGACCCGCGGCTGACCCGCCCGCGTCCAATTGCATCAGAGTGCATGTAGTGTTATTCAGTCTGAATAACTAAGTCGAAATTTTTCAAATTGCCATGTGTCGCGCTCTCATTTGTCCTCACGTTCACAATGAAAAGGTGGTTTGCAATTGAACTTTCACCTATATATATATGTATACATATACATATATATACGGTTAAGTTCTGGTGAGACCAAACTGTTTCCGTGAAACCGGCAAAACATTTGTGAAGGTAAAAAAATTGAACATTTATCGTAAAAATATACTAAAAAGGGTTAATTACATGGCTATGTATCGAACTTGTCACGTTTTATCATTGTATGTACTCAACTTATAAACTTATCATTGTATGTATCGAACTTGCTAGACTTGCCATTGTATGTATCCAACTTTATCAAAACCTATCATTGAATGTATTCTACTTGTCACGAGAGTGTATCGAACTTGAGGTTTTGATAAAGTTGGATACATACAATGGCAATTTTAGAAAGTTCGATACATACAATGGTAAGTTTATAAGTTGGTACATACAATGATAAAAAGTGACAAGTTCGATACATACCCATGTAATTAATCCTACTAAAAAACACCATCGAAGAAAAAAAAATCCAAAAAAAGGTAAAAAAACGAAACCTTCACAGCGTTTTCGTTGTGAAGGTTCGCATTATTTATTTGTAACCTTCACAGCATTTGAGCTGTGAAGGTTTCGTTTTTTTACCTTGTTTTGGATTTTTTTTTGCATCAAAAGTGATTTTTAGGTCTGTGTATTTGAGTTTTATTTACCTTCACGATGCTTTTTTGTGAGGTTTCATACGTTAGGTATTGGTCTCATGCGGTCTCATGGAAACAGCTTGGTCTCACCTGATCCTAAGTCCATATATATATATAGGGGTGGGTTCAAATGTGAACCACTTTTTGATTGTGAACGTGAGGACAGCAGAGAGCGCGACATGTGGTGGATGACTTGGCGCCACGTCAGGTCCACGGCGATGACTAGACACGATTCATGGAGGGCACTGAACTAAATGGGGGGACCACACTCAAAGTTGCCACGTGTCGCGCTCTCTGTTGTCCTCACGTTCATCGGAAAAATTGGAACGCCCGTTTCATGAAACCGGTTCATCACCGAAAAAATTGGAACGCCCTCGTCTCTGTTTAATGAAACTGGTTCATCGTGCCGGAAAAATTGGAAAGCATTCGTCTCCATTTTCATAAAACCGGTTCATAGCCGGAAAAATTAGAACGCCTTGGTCTTCATTTTCATGAAACCGGTTCATCGCCGGAAAACTTGATACGCCTTGGTCTTCATTTTCATGAAACCGGTTCATCGCCGGAAAACTTGATACGCCTTTGTCTCCATTTACATGAAACCGGGTATCGCCAGAAAAAATGAAACGCCTTCGTCTCCATTTCCATGAAACCGTTTAACACCGGAAAATATGGAGGTGGACGATGAACTTTCTGGGGATTCTTGTGGATGGTGGGGTGTTAGTTATTACTTACCCTAATTAAAAGGGATTTGATCATATTTCCTATATTCAAATTGAAGATGAAATGTACTATTATGCCCTTCTAGAGTATTTTAATTAGAATATTAATTGTTACTTAACAAAAATAACTCAATTTAATCTTGATCGTTGATTAATCTAATCCATGGTTATTAAGTGGTTTGCAAAGTTTGTATTATAAAGTTGGTTTGCAAATGAAAGGACCTATATATATATATATATAAGAGAGAGAGAGAGAGAGAGAGGAAAGTTCAAATGTGAACCACGTTTTGGTTATGAATGTGAGGACAACCGAGAGCGCGACACGTGGCGACTTTGAGTGTGGTCCCCCCCTTTAATTCAATGTCCTCCCATGAATCGCGCCTAGTCACCCGCCGTGGACCTGACGTGGCGCCTAGTCATCCGCCACATGTCGCGTTCGCGGTTGTCCTCACGTTCACAACCAAAAAGTGGTTCACATTTGAACCCACCCCTATATATAGGGGGAAGGTTCAAAAGAGAAGTGATAACAAATTATGAAGTAGAGAAGTGATCATAGCCTTCTATTTATTTGATCAATGGTTATTAAATTAAGTGGTGCATCATATTATTAAAGGAGTACCATAATTTTTGTGAATAATTAAGTGGTGCATCATATATGAATCTTCACACTACAATGATTCATATATGAATAATTGGAATGGTTCATATATGAATTATGCGGATAATTACCAAAATACCCTTCCGTATTCCACAAAATAGAAGGCTATGATCAGTTCTCTACTTCTCATTTATTTAGCACTTCTCATTTGAACCTAATACTATATATATATATATATATATGAACACTTGATATCTTCTAATCTCATGTCTTCTCATGATTTGTTCTTTAGAAGGGAATTGACCCGGTGCATCTCAATACATCGTATCTCGATGTATCTCATGCTATCTGCATATATGTGCATTCAACGGTTGATAACTACTTCACAAGCTTCTCACGTTTAATCTCAACTTCTAATCAGAATCTAATCGTATTTATCCCTAATCAAATGACAACTATAAATAGGTCGTGAGAGTGAAAAGCAACATTTTACATATATGGTGGCATTCACATACAAGCATTATTCTTCAAATGGCATAAAAGTAAATCTTTTCCCTTCTCCGTGTCTAATTAAATTAAACTAAACATCATATTCTTTTTTTTAAAGGAAAATAGAACCCGAGCCAACTAACGAGTTTCGGCATGGCCATCACCCATTAGAGTTCGAGACATTTCATTAGCATTGTGAGAGTAACAAACGTCATTAATACAAGAACTTAGAAAGGACGGTAAAGAACTAAAGATGTTAGGGCAAGAAAATAAACGAGAGTGACGCGCCACCATATGCGCCGCCTCGTTAGCTTGCCTACCAATGGCATGGACCGAGAAATTGCTGTGACTGGTGAGAAGAGATCTGATATTACCAATGATATCACCGAATTCTGAGATATCCTTTTCAGGGTCGTAAATAGCATCCGTGACAACTTTGGCATCCGTTTCAAAAATGACATGAGATAAGTTCAAACTAGAGACCCATATAATGGCATCAAGGAGAGCTCTCGCTTCGCACTCTCTAACCGGAGGAAGAAAGTTGATAGGAGTCGCTTTGGCCACCATGAAGTCTCCCTTAGGATCTCGAACAATTGTTCCAAAGCCTGCAGAGTTGTTAGACTCGAATGTGGCTGCATCAACATTGCATTTTAGGAAGCCTTGTCTAGGTGGATGCCAATTTTATCAAGGACCGATTGATTACTGACAATGTCATGGTAGCCTCTGAAACCCTCCATACCATGCAACGCAATACCTGCAAGAAATATGGAGAAGTGACCTAAAGATTGATATAAGCAAAGCGTATGACAGGTTGGATTGGAATTACTTACGCCAAATGCTGATAGCGTTGGGATTTCTGAGGCGTTGGGTCAATAGATCATGCTTACTGTTGAATCGGTAAGGTATTTTGTTCGTATCAATGACAACCTGGTGGGGCCTATTATTTCCTGCAAAGAGGAACCTTGACAAGGAACCTTGTTCTACCATACTTGTTACATCCTTTGTATGGAGGCTATCGACAATATTGAATCACGAGAAATACCTGGTCGCATCCATGGATGCCAAGTTTAGGTGCCCATATATCATCTCTTTTTGCAGAACGTGCGTTTAAGTATTTAGAGCCGAATCGATGAATCTTCCGTCTGGATTAAGCAATGCTCTGACTATTTGTAAAGCTACAGTCGGGGCCAGGCTATGAAACTTTGAACCAACGTCTGGGATAATGTTTAGCAATAATCTGGCTCCAGATCTCAAGCACGGGCTTTCTTGCATTCTTGGTATCAACAAATCTCTTGATGCGGGACGTTATCTGGGTCTCCCTTCTTTGGTGGGACGATCGAAGAAAATTATTTTTAGGCATATCCAAGATCGTCTATATCAGAAGTTGCAGAATTGGAGGAAGCGACCTATCTCGATTGCGGGTCGGGCCACTCTCATTAAAGCCGTTGCTCAAGCTGTTCCCGTGTACTACATGAGTGTCTCCTTTCCCGCGAATTTTATCCATTTTGCTCAGTTGGGGAGCGGAATTCCTCTTCCCTGCATCTACAATCAAGGTCCTTGAAAGAATGTTGAATTCCTTTTGGTGGGGTACGAAATCTGTCAACTCTCGCTCTATTAATTGGCTCTCATGGGATAAGTTGTGCGTCCCAAAAAAATTTGGTGGTTTAGGTTTTCGCGACTTCACTGCTTTCAACGTAGCCATGCTTGGAAAACAGGCTTGGCGACTTGTCTCAAATCCTACTTCCTTTGTTAGCAGAATCTACAAAGCCAAATATTACCCTCGTGGGGTTTTTATGGAGGCCCGATTGGGAAACTCCCCCAGTTTCTTATGGCGAAGTCTTTGGCATTCGCAACTTGTTGGAAAGTGGGTGATGGTCGATCTATCAACATTTGGAATGAACCATGGCTTAGAGATGACAAAAATTTTAAGGCGGAAACTCCGGTGGATTCTCATCATTCAGATATGTGTGTCTGAGATTTGATCAGCTCAAGCTCGAATTCATGGAACATTGATATGATTTCCCGGATTTTTTCCGCTCGCGATCGTGATTGTATTCTTAACCTACCACCACCTTCTGGTTTGGAACCCGACCGAATCATCTGGCACTGGACATCCAACGGAGTCTATTCCGTTAAATCCAGCTACAGAATTATCATGGAAAGATTAGTCCAGAATCACCATTTTTTCATCGATGACGATTGGCATCGCATCTGGAACGCCGATGTTCCTTACAAAGCTAGATATTTTGTGTGGCGAGCTCTCCGCGGTGTCCTCCCCACTCGTCTTTCTCTTCACTCTCGCGGAGTTCAAATCTCCCCCCTTTGCCCCTTATGTGAGCGCAATCTCGAAAACTCATGGCATACCTTTGTTGGTTGTCCTACGACAACTCCGGTCTGGATAGAAACAGGGATTTGGACTGATATAAACAGTTTGCTTGGGGAAGTTAACTCTTTTACTGAACTTGGTTTCAGGTTGCTCAGAAATTGGCCGAAAATCATTGGGGATCAGTTTATTATGATATTATGGAGCATGTGGCATCGAAGAAATGACATTATTTGGAATGACGGTCCACGTGATCCGAATTGGTAACTCGTCGAGCCAAGAATGTTCATATGAATTGGATTCGTATCCGGGGGTTATGTACTACCGACGCGCTCCCAACATCATATTCTTTTTGTAAATCAATTTATATTAATTAAAATAAGATATATTTCAATGACAATAAAGTTTTAAATCAAAATATTTACGAACGTTTTATTTTCTTTCATCTGATACGAGTATCATTTTTTGTACATATTTTTATATTTACAATGTTTACATAAACCAATAAAAATGATTTAACTTATATATTGTTCTACCTTATTAGCCAAGACTTAGTATTTCAGGTTAATTTTTGTTTCTTTTCATACTATGAAACCACATTACGTTCCTTTTTGCGGTTGTAGAGATTCTGGTCGCGTGTTTTGCTGTTTGAGGTTGCATCGAGTCGCAAACGAGATCGGGTTTCAGACTAGAGGTTCGGGTGCAGTTACAAAGTTGATCGAGTTATCAGCTGTTGGTTGAGGTCGTTTTTTAGTATCAGGTTGTAGATCAAATTGTCAGGCCATTCGAGTCCTCCAAACCATTCGTCTTTTCAGGTCGTAGATCGAGTTCTTTGATGCCGCCGTTCAGATGTGGATATGGTAAAAGGTAAAAGGTAAACCTTTTTTTAATTGGACCATAAAAACAATGATTTGGAAAACCTTTTTTTTTCTTAAATTAGACTATATTTAAGCCTACGTCATGAAAACTAAATATAATTAATATTTTCTTATTTTATGGTTGATTTGGTCCAGACTGCTCAAAAACACATTCAAACCATAGACTTGGACCTCACCGAGTTTTCATATCGCACCTTACCACTACACGATTCAAACCATAAAAAATGGTCTGGTTTAACTAGACTTGAGTAGTCCATCGGTTTTTCTTGAACTCCCTTACTCTCTGGTTCAACCTTAGCTTGCTCCAATATAACTATTTACGCACAACATATCACATACATGTATGTATATTGAATTATATTTGGCTATCATGTTGTAAACAATTTGTATTTACAACTTGTACATTGAATTGCATTTGGTAAATTCATCAAGATTTTAACGTAAGTTGGTTAAGATATGGTGCGAATATTTCTTAATGAATATGTATCTATATTTTCACTAATCTAATCAGGAATGGAGTTTTGGACTTTTAAAAATGAAATTTGGGCTTTTGAAAAAATGAGCCATTGTATTATAGAAAATCAAATTGTTCTTTTTATTATTATTATCATTCTTATTGATTACTGGTTAATAACTCTAACCAAACATTTTTTCTAAAGGATGTTTGGCAATTACTGAATGGTTTGGTACTAAATGATTAATTGGTCAAAATGAAAGAGTTGTTTGGTAATTATTGAGAATGAAATTAGAGCACTGAATGGCTAAGAGAAGCCTAGAATACAAAATCATTCAAAGAGTTTTAGAACATTAAGAGGCAAATCCTTTTTTTTGTCAAACATTTTTATCTCAACGATTTAGATATTGTCTCTTAATAAAACTATTAAAATATAAACAAAGTCTTCTTATTTGAAACAATCCAGTTTCTATTATTCAAGTCCCATGGACCCATCACATGAAACCATTGTCACAAGCCCACAGTCTAAAGGACCAAAACCAAGAGCCAAGAGGTAAGCACATGACCAAAAAGCACAAATGGGCTCTTTCATGGATGGTTAGAGAAGTAACAAAAAGATGCAAGTTTGAAATTTCAAGAAACATGATCAACTGCAAAAAAATGGCAATCTTTTGATAACAAAATAAACCCACAATAACAACTTTCATAGTTTTTAATTTTCTCTACAAACAAAAAAGAATATGATAAATATTTTTTTTCTGCACAAGGACCGCTTCTCGGCAAAGAAGATTGTTCTATGTATTTGTAACGAGATTGCACAACGATGTATACCCGTTGCACGGTGAAATCCAATAAAATATACGAAGAATATTGTTACAGTATCCAACATCTGCAACCCGACTTATCTTGAGGTCCCTCAAACCATCGATCCCATGATGGATTTGTCGGCCCATTTGTCCTGCCATATCACAAAACATAACATATTCAAATTATAACAAATTGTCACAATTTTTATTTTTAGTTTGTCCCTAAATAAGTGCCTAATTTCTATTTTTACCATTAATGATGAGATGAAAAAATTCATTACTCACTCTACTATGAAGGGTAATATTATCATTTAGTTTAGTTACAATGGTGTTTTAATTAAACATTTAACTATGTTTTTCTTTCATTGTAGATATTTATTTTGAGACGAAGGGAGTAATTCACTAATAGGTATGTTAAACAAAACTATCTTTCACGAAAACAGTTGCTCTACTCTTTTGGGATGACATTTCTGCATACATCTCATCTTCTCGGACCTTACTTTCAACTTTCTAGTGAAACAAAACCGAGCCCATAACAAGAAAGACAAAAATACCTTCCGTCCCATGAAGTAAACTTGCAACCTTCAAATGCATCATATTCATCACCAGATTTTTCTTTCTTAACAAAATCTTGAAGCTACTTGCCTAATTATCCTCGATTGTGATATTGATCTAGGTCGGTAAGTTGTCATGCTCAAGGGTATTTTAGACATTTAACTGATAGACGTGCTCATTAATCTATGCGTTACGTCAAGTGAAGCAATTTTCACGGGACCCGTATTGTTAATTTTGCAAGCAAGAATTAAGAGGTCTTACGTAAGAAGTAGCGGATCCGGCCTTGCCTCCACGTTACTCAAAATTCTATTCAAACACAAAAAAAGAATGTTAGAAAACCGTTAAGTCACACGTCAATCTTCACGTCCACCAGCCAGCTTAGCGAAAGAACACACATACCCCCTCTGTCCCAAAATAAATATGTCTAAGCTAAAAACTAAAAAGGCACATTTTTAAGAATGTGTTACCCTTTTTAATTAACTAAATCACAATTTTACCCTTAATAACAGGAGAAATAAACTTCTCCATCTCATAGTTAAGGGTAGAATTGGAAAATAGACACTTATTTTTGGGATGGAGGGAGTAGCACATTCATACTTACTCCTTGCATGCAGCTGAGGCTGCTTCCATTTTATCGAGTTGTTCCAGCTCCTCCTGTATACGATACCACAAAACCAAGGGATCAATACATATTCTTATATACATACACACACATACATCAACACAACAGTTTAACCGCCTCATTTGCTGGTCATGGCCAAAGGCGGAAATGGAAAAAATAAATTTCCAGGTAAAGGCACAAAATAATTAACATAATACAAAATAGAACAAAATTTAATTATTAAAGTAGTGCTTAATGTAACAATCCCCTTATGGGGGCAAGATTGGTAAATTACTAAACTACCCATGTCAAACTAAAATCATAAAATTCTTTCACCTGTCTACCTCACTCTCGCACGTTCAGTCCCATCCATGCACCAAACGCACCCATAACTAACTTTAGGATAGCAGTTTAGGCTCGGGATGTGTTTTTGCCTTACATTACCATTTTTATGTTTTCAATGTACCTATTTGTTACTTATTTTTCTCGTGCTTCTCTCACCATATGCTAATCTTTATTCCTGCTATTTGTTTGCTGACTTGCTTGCACAATCTGAGGGTCTTCACGGAAACACCCATTCTACTCTTCCCCTTAGCAAAGACTCCAATAAATTACAGAGGATCGCTCATTTGTAACACGATAAAGATAGGACTAAAGCATACACAAATTTTTTTCTCTATAAATCTCTTAGCTTCTTGTGTGCGTTCTCCCACTGAAGTCTTTCTTTTTTTTGAGTTTTTTAGGTTTACATAAATGCCCATAAGGCTAGAGCTATTAATGTTCAGGTTTGGATCATTTAGCTAATGATCGGTCTAACCCATGATCCAACTATACGGTTCAGGATATGACGTATTAGCTAATGGGTCCGGTCTGACCCATGATCCATCAAATGGATCATGGTGCGAAATCTCAAATCGACCTATTTATAAAGGGTATTCAAATTAAATACAAAAATGTCAATGTAGTCATATGTTGGAGAGACAGGTGGTGGAAAGGCGATGTTTGGGGTAGGGAGAGGGTTCTTAAAGTGAGAAAAAAAAAGTAACAAATGATGAGAAATGTGTTTAATGTTATAAAAAAGATTTTTTTATACCTAAATGGATTGACCCAAACGAATCATGAATCAACCCAAGTATTGATCTGCCTAATGGGTAAACAGGTTTGATCTATCGAATAATTGGATCAAATCTTGTGATCCATTGGATCGTATTAATGGATCAGATAAGATCGCTTATCCAATCAAGATCTAGACCCAATCAAGATCAAGACCCAATCAAGATCAAGACCCAGCCAACGGACAAGCCTACGAGAGGTGTCATTTATGGTATAAGTGCAAATTGCCAAACCACAAATACGTAGTTAGTTTTCGTTCAATACATATATTCACACAAATCCTTTTGACTTGACTCATGATTTCAAGTGTTGCACCCATTTCCAATAAATCTTATATTAGGAACCGTTTAATATATTAAAATGTTTAAATGAAATCATATAAATAGTCTAGAGGATATGCTAGCATTGGAGCACATGCAAGATCTTTCTTTTTTGGTAACCGTGAGTGTGTAGACTAGCTTGCATGCACATCGACTAATCCCATGGGGTCCTGAAGATAACAACCCTGAAACTCCCCATTGGCTTTGAGTAGACTCAAACGGGCGACCTATGAAAAAGTATGAAAAAGAGCCCCAGACGTAGCCTTTATTTGCCGATTAAAATGGCGCTCAAGCACACAAACACAACCGTGGGATCTATACATACGCCTATAAAGAAAAATTCAACGATTTCTAGGTCTAGTAGAACAACTAGTCTTGTCATGAGAGTACTACTTCTAAATGCTCGATCTATTCTCTTAAAATGGAGAAACGTCTAAAATATGGCATTCAAAAGTGATGAAACCTCCATGAAACTATCGATATAAGCAATTGGAGCACATCTATTCTAAACAGTAAACCCCCATCTAAAAACACTAATACCTTATCAAACTTAACCGATCAAATTGAACTTCCCTACGGATGAATCAAAGACACTGTTCGGTTCGCGGAATTCAAAGGAATTTGATGGAATCGGAATGACAAATTCCTTTGACCAAATTCAAGGATGATGTTTAGTTCAAAGAACAAACTTGATGGAATCCCTTGAATTCCACAATTTAAAGAAGATATAATTCTTTGGCTTTAAGAGAAGAAATTGAATTCCTACCAACCAAAAGCGTGGTCAATTCCATTTCAATTCCCTTCAAAGTCAAATTCCTTCGATGAATTCCAATTCCATCAAATTCCATTCTGCGAACCATACTCCCCCCAAGATTAGGCAGAAGAACAAGATAAAAGTTCCCAAAAATGTACCAAAATACCCCTCCTGCAAATTGATTCATAAATCCCTAACATTAATATATGCTTCTGACTTTCTGCCATTGAATCAAAAGAATGCACTCACTCCACTAACCATTATAACCCTCCTTAAATGATAGTCTTTTTTTGCCAGAAAGGGCAGAAATTGCATTAAATTGAGACAATTTCTCATCATATATATAACAATTTAACTATTTGAAGCACCATAAACTACAACAAAAAAAGCAAAAAATTTCCATTCAAATTGACTTGAATTGAATCAATCATTTGCATACCATGTATCATCCTAAATGAAAATATCAAACAAACCCACATATGAAATGTGATCAAATTCAAGAAAACTAACTTATAAAATCAAAATTTTCGAATTTTGAAGTAAACCCACATATGAAAATGTAATCAAATTCAAGAAAACCAGCTTATAAAATAAAAAATTCCAAATTTTGAAGTAACCCCACTAAAACCCATATAGATTAAAGCAAAAAGAAACCCAATAAACACAAAAAGCATCAAATTAAAATGTAAAAATAAGGAAATCAAACCTCCAAGAATCGAGTTTCTTGTTCAAGTCTTTTCAATTCAGCCGAAATCCTATGCTTCCCTCTTGTATCTGCAGCCACCGATTTCACCTGCTCTGATTTCTCCGTTTGCATCTCTCTTTGCACAAATCAAACAACTTATAAACACTAAAAAATTGAAAACCCTAAAGAATCATAACAAATGGGTACTAATTAATGGCAGCAAAATTCACTCTCTTGAAAAAGAATTTAATCCAATCCAATCCAATCATGGGTGCAAAAGAATTGGGGGAAAAGACACCTTTTTCATATGGGTGTGTTGGCTTTTGGTGTGGTGAATTTGGGTAAAGAAAGAATCAAATGGGAGAGGAAAAAAAAAACAAATTTAAAAGAAAGAGGTTTTCTGGGTTCTTTCCTTTTGTCTTGATTGATTTCTTTTCAATTTGTTTGAATTAAAAAGAGACCCAAAAACCTTTTTGTCTTCTTGTGTGTTTTGTTTCTATAAGTTTGTGTTTTTAAGTTAGGGGCCGTTTACTTGAACTTACCCAGTAAGTACTTATCGGGTCAATTTACCTTACGGGGAGAACATGAACATGACTACAATCTTACCCGGTAAGAGCGATAGCATGGACCGAAAGTCTTACCCGAGTAAGTGAGATCCACAACTCTTACCCGGTAAGAGCTTACCGGGTAAATTGTTGCATACGATATCGTTTTAAGAGACTAAAATGTTGTACCATACGGTAGTTGATAGTGTTAAATTTTACCGGTAAGCACTTACCGGGTAAGTGTTCAAGTAAACGGCCCCTTAGTTTGGCAAACTAGTTTGATAGCTTTTGGCTGTGTTTGGCAAAGACCTAGCTTATAAGCTAGTCCATCCAAACATGTAACAGTAAGCTAGTTTATAAGCTAGCTTTTTGAAACGCTACTTTAAGTAGTTTATGAGAAGCTTATTGTAGCTTTTTTCAATTATACCCTTATTAATATTAATTATTAAAATCAAATATACCATTTTTTGTCATTTTACATACTCATAAGCTAGTTTTTGCCAAACATAATTTGTTCATACGCTAGCTTATCAGCTACTAGCAAGCTTATTAATCAACAGCTAGCTTATCAGCTATCCGCTAGCTTATCAGCTTACCGATTGCCAAACATAGCCTTTATAAACTAGCCGTTGATTAATAAGCTAGTTGGTGAATTATGTTTGATAAAAACTAATTTACAGGTATGTAAAATGATTAAAAAGGTATTTTAGGTAAAATAATTAATATTAATAAGAGTATAATTGGAAAAAAAAAAAACAAAAAAACTCATAAAAAGCTACTCTAATGTTGTGTTTGACAAAAATAAGCTAACTTATAAGCTAGTCCATCCAAACATTTACCATAAACTAGCTTATCGAAACGCTAGTTTGTATAGCGTTTAAGGAGCATTTTGTAGCGTTTTCCAATTATACAATCATTAATATTAATTATTATATCTCAAGATACCATTTTTGGTCATTTACATAGTCATAAGCTATTTTTTGTCAAACAGAAACTATTCATAAGTCAGGTTATCACTATTAACTAGCTTATCAGCTAGTTTGCCAAACACAGCTTAACTAACATTTCAATAAGCTACTTATGATACATGTCTGAATGAAGTAGCTTATTTTTATTAAAAATAGTGTTGATTAATTTCTTTAAATTTCTTAGAACTAAAAAAGAGACCCAAAAACCTTTTTGTCTTTTGTGTGTTTTCTTTTTATAATTTTGTGATTTTAAGTTGTTCGTGGCGATGATTGATGAATGAAGGGCCTACTTTTTTAGGCGTGGGTGTCACTGTTTATGAACACATGCCCTACTTGTTGTTTTTGTTGTTGTTGTTAATATCCTAAGCTAATTAAATTCCTAAATTCTTGCAAAATGGTAGGGAAAATGGCAACAAAAAGAGGTTTCTTTATTATCTCAAAACTTAAAAGTTCCTTTTGAAAGTTATATTCTGTAAAGGCATATTCGATTTTGAGTATGAAGATATTAATCATTGTTTATTCTCAATAGATGTGTAAAAGCTTATCTTATCAAGAAAAAGAGATTTGTATGTGGGTTGATAAAAGTTGCCCAAAGAAAGAATTAAAAGGAATGGTAGGCTTGTTTGAATTGGTTTGATTTGTGACATCGGATATAATTTTAATTTGAAATTGAATTTTATTTTAATTTCATGTTTTTTTTAAGGGTGTCCGGACCAAAGCCCGACTAATTCTCGATAATTTTGAGGGCTAAACGTGGCATCACTTAAATGTCCTTAGGCATGCGCACAGGAATGCTCGAACTCGGTTAGGGCACTATGAACCTCCCGAGCGATAACCAATCCGCCACAGCACTGGAAGACTTCATGTTTCGTATAAAGAAAATTTTGAAATCCCGAAATCATGCCGTCATTAGGTTAAGAGATCTTAGAGCATCCACAATGGAGGTTCTTAACGAGGTTCTTCTTGGGGTTTTTGCAGGAACCTCCACTGTGGAACAGAAGTTCTTGTCCAGTCACAGGTTCTTATTGGAACTCAGGTGCTTGAACAAGAACCCGGGTTCTTGTAATACTTTTCTTTTCTGTTATTATCTTATTTATTATTTTTGTTATTTTCTTAACTATTTTTTCTTTTAATAAATTCATATAACATATATATTGTGCAATAAAACATATATATTAAATTAAATAAACAAATTATTATAAAAAAATTGTTTTTTTGTTTCTTATAGGATTATCTACATGAAAATGTATCCAACTTTATGTTAGTAATTATGTGCAGAGTTGACAAACCAAGTAATTACACATCTAATGTTGCAAGACACTTGAGGGTCACACCTGTGAGGACCTATAAATCGAATAAGTTATATGAAACCCAGAAATAGAGAGTTAGGATTTATAATAGTCAATTATAAATCAGTTGGGTAATTTCAGTTAGAAATCACAAAGTTGGAGGGTTATTAATTAATTAAGTATATTGTATATTTATTTGACAAAATAAATATATAATAGTTAATTAATAGTTTTATATATATTAGATAAATATATATAGAGATAATTATCATAAGCAAATTCTTTTCCAGTAAAATAAGGAAAAGATTGAGATAATTGTAATAAGGAAACTGGATCCTATTCAAACTGCATTTTTCCTCCATATAAATAAGGCTTATGGGTTTAAGGAAAAATTAAGTTTTTCATAACACCAACTCATAAATCAGTTTCCAGTTTCCTCTCTCTCTCTCTCTCCCAATCGGCGCCGCCCCCTCTCTCTCTCGGATTCCAGTTCGGTTTCTCAGATCTCGAGTTCCAGTTCTGCTAGAAGAACAATTCGTAGGTCGTTTACGGGTGGATCAATTCTCAAGCAATCCAGGTAAATCATCGAAACTGTTAGAATTAATTAAACTAAATTGATTAAAGATCTGTAAGTTAGTTTAGGGGTTTTTAGCTTAAACGCTTCCGCATAAGAGATCAAATCAGTGTGTTTTTTATCGCATAGGCTTTTATCAGTTTGGATATTAAACCTATGGGATTTATCGAACCAGCGAGTTTCGAGATCCATGATGATCCTCGAGTCAGATTGACCCGAGGAAACCCACAAAAACCCAACAGTGGTATCAGAGCCACAGGTCCAATCGTTTTAGTTTTATTTATTCTCATAAGATCCGTATAAAATTAATTCTTGCAAATCAAGTTACAAAAATCTGAATTTTATGGTTTATAAAATTTGAATTTTAAGTTTGATTATCGCACGAAAAACCCATCTCAAACAACCATCGCCGGAGGCACACCACTAGCTTGATGGTCGCACCACCAGATTCGGTGATGGCTGTGATTGAACCACCGCAGCAAAGCCACCAGACTGGTGGTGGCGGTGGTAATCGCCTGAGAAACACGAAGAGGATAATCGCCAACCGGAAACCCACACGGCGGTGGAACGACGGCAGATAGCCGATCGAACCACCGCCCGGCAATCAAACACCCGTCGCACCACAGGTGGTGGTGGCGACGGTGACGGCATAACAATTAAACACCAACCACACCGCGCATAGCGGTGGCAGCGTCCGGCTACCGAATTTTTTAGACCACCGAACCGCACCACTATGGTGGATGCGGCGAGAGGTGGTGGCCGTAGGTGTAGTATCCGGCCAAGGCCACGTCGCTAGCAGGCGATGGCCACACCGCAACCACCAGAAAACCGCAGAAGCGGTGGTGGATGGCGGTGTTCACGGCAACGTGAAACGGCGATAGCCGCCGCACCAAGCGGTGGCGAACGCCCGACCAAACCACCACAGAGGTGGTGGCGGCGTTCTCGTAGCTGCCAAGCCAGACCACCAGTCACGGTGGTGGCGACGGCTATTCGATCGCCAGCCGCAAAGCAATGCGGCGTCCGGGTGCCACGCCTCGATCGACCACACCACAGGCTAGTGGTGGTGGCATCACCGCCGATCACAGCTGTGAAAACGGTGGTGAAGTTTTTCCATCGTCGCCGGGTGAACACGATAGGGGCAGCGGCGGTGGTATGTGTGGAGGCAACGACGTTCAAAGCACCGAGAAACCACGGCCAAACCACCAGATCGGTGGTGGCCGGCGGTTTCAAAGCCGCAATCGTGACGATGGCGATGGCTGCTGTTGGTCCCGCTGATGGCGGTGGTAGCGACGGTTGTTGATTGCGATCGCCGGTAAAAGCGGCGGTAGTTGTGTGTTCGCCGATCGCCGCCTGTGGGTGGTGATCATCGGCGAAAATAACGGTGTTCGGTGGCGTTGGCTGACGGTGGCGAAAGCGGCAACGAAACGGCGGCAGCCGATTGCTGTCGTCGTGGTCATCGTCACCAGATGGCGATGATGATGGCCTTGCGGCGCGAGCCATGGCTTCGCGGTAGGAGTAGAGCTGCCAAACCATCTTGGGTTTTTCGTTCGGGCCAAGTTTGTGTCAGGCCCAAAGCCCAGTTCTTTGGACCAAGTCTTGGCCCAAAAAGAGGCTCGTTAGGTTTTAAGCTAATCTTATCCAAAATTATTTTTGTTTAAAATAGGTTTATTTGGAAAACTTTTATCGAATAGAATTTGTCTCTGGATTTCCCGATCTAATAAGCTTTCATAAAAGGAAATTTAAAATTTTCAAATAGGCCTAATATCGTGTTTTTACTAATTTATTTAAACACAAAGGCCAGTATTTTAAAATTTGATATAAATTTGGATAAAAGACAAATATTTTAGCTAATCAGTTTTATTTATAAAAAGGTATTTCTAGATAAAAACTAATTTTAGACTAAAATATTAGTTTCGATTTATAAAACAGTTTGTTTTTATAAATCAGTTAAAACCTAGTTTTTGCGATGAGATAATTTTAACGGATCTAGGTTTATTTCTTACTATATTGCCGATTTATACTTGCGTGATTGATTGAATTCCATATATGCATCTCGTTTTGAGTATATAAAATATATATATATATATATATATATAATACATGGCTATTATAGATTTTGCCAACTTAGACCCTTGACATATTTACGGGGAGGCCTGCGTGCCATTTACAACCCCTTATGTAATAATGACCTTAGGATAGAAAGTTCTACTTTTCCCACTTATTCTTACGAGAAGGCGAGGCCAGTCGGAGATATGCGAGAAAACCTCTTTTTTTTTTCTTTTCCCGAAGTTCTAACAAGGATGTCGGAGCCAGTGGAAGCTACGCAAGGTGTTAGAATCATTCTAGGAGTCCAGACAAAGATGACAAGGCCAGTGGGAGCTACGCAAGTCTTGAAATCTTTAAGAATAGGTCATTATTGGTCCCCAGGAAACAAACGTTGGCAAAAACTATAATTGGCTATCATGTGATTAATTGTTGTTTAATTGCATGGTTGAATATTTGTTTGCGATATCTTGCATGTTAGTAGTTTTAAAGGTTATTTTAAAACTAGGTTATATCACAAATATATAAAGGTTTTTATATCTAAAATTACCAGTTTTTCAAATGTTTTCAAAACGGTAGATTTTGTTTTCAAACCTATAAATGATTGTTTCATAGAAAAGGCAAGTTGACAAAAACAGTTAGTTTTAAATCAACTAGTGTGCTGTTAAACAGTTAGTGTTAATTAGCAAGTGATTTTAAAACAGTTAGTTTTAAAACAGTATGTATGTTTGAAACAGTTAGTTTAAAACATCAGCTGCCTTTATAACAATAAGTTTTTCAGAATTATGTTTTTCAAAACCTGGAAGTAAAATTTTTCAAAACCCCAAAAATCATAGATCAGTAGTGCAACCCATCTAGGGGCACCTTCGGCATAAGGTACACGGGCGTTATGAGTGATCACACCTTCAACGTCCGTGTTCAAACTGAAACTGGAGGGGTTACATAACTCTGCGAATTATCTCCGGGTGGTACCGGCCAGAGTATAGTGATCAGGTCCCCAAAATGGTGAGATCTATTTTGGTACTATTAAGTTCACCGGGAGGTACCGGGCCAAAAATGCACTTAGAGGGACTGAAACATGCACATGTAGTTACCGTGGTCCCGAAAAGATCTAGGAGTCATATCAGGTAGATATGATTGGTAAAAGTCCTTACCTACCGAAATAAATACGGGCCTGGTGGAGCAAGAACATACCGCACATCAGGACGTATGAAATAAGGATCCTAGTCCAATAAAATGATCATTTAAGGGTTTATTGATATTTATTGGAATTTAATCTATTTACAGTTGCTAAAAAGCAAAAGTTTTAATTTGTGTAGATGGCAAGCACTGTTACCAGCACTAACAATCTTTCCCTCCGCTCTATCCTAGAAAATGACAAGTTGACCGGCTCCAATTTCCTTGACTGGGAGCGCAATCTGATGATTGTGCTCAGACATGAAAGGAAATCGTATGTCCTAGAAGAGCCTCTTGGGGAGGTTCCTCCGGCAACCGCTCCGGCTGCTGCTAGGAATACCCACAAGAAGCACACAGATGAGCTGTTGGATGTTGCCTGTCTCATGCTTGCAACTATGAGCCCAGATCTGCAAGCAGGACTCATAAATACAAATGCTTATGACATGATCCGCCAGCTGAGGGACATGTTCCAGACCCAGGCTCGTACAGAACGTTACGATGCCACAAAAGCATTTAATGAGTGCAAGATGATAAAAGGGACATCAGTAAGTGACCATGTCATGAAAATGAAACGACACTTGGATCATCTGGAGAGGCTTGGTCACCCGGTTCCATTGCAGTTGGCAACGGATACCATACTCAACTCACTGTCAGAAGACTACAGGCCTTTTGTAGTCAATTACAACATGAATAACATGGAGAAGTCAATAGCATAATTACACTCCATGCTTAAGACAACTGAATTGAACATGGGAAACAAGAACAAGACCAAGGATGTCTTGATGGTAAGAGACGGAGGGGTGAAAAAGAAAAATGAGCATGCTAGCACCAGCAAAGGAAAAGGACCAGTTCAGGCCGTCCAGAGTGCACCCAAGAAAGGCAAAGGCAAGGGCAAGGGCAAGAAGGTTAAGCCAAATAAAGCTAGGACCGAGAACCGCTGCTTCACATGCAATGAGGTCGGTCACTGGAGGCAAAACTGCCCGAAGCGTCATGAAGCAGGTATGTAAACCTCAGATGTTTATGATTGCTTTAGTTTGTCACTTCTTACTTGTTAGTTTACAAGTATATTAATACCTAGTGCAAATGACTATTGCAGGAGGTCAGAAGTGAAGTGCCCAGAAGTTGTTGAGGATCTTAAGTACCAGTTCATTTCAATTCTAGTCAAGACATTTTCATTTTGGATTTATGTTTTTAATACAGTTTTTTGGGATGATTTTATGGTTTTAATTTTAAGTTTAAAAGTTATTGTCTTGACATCGAAATATCTGATAGTACTTAGTTTTCTTGAATCCATATGATCCTAGATATTGCCTATTATAGTTACTTCAGTATTTTTTGGTCTAAACTGAAGTAATTCATATGAAAACTATCAAAACACACGAGATTCTATAAGAATGTGTTTTGGAATAAAACATTTATGAATAATATTTTTGTAATCAAGTTTAATTATTCAAATGTTTTAGAAGAGAATCTGGGATATTAACTTAGACAAGGTTAATAACAGTATTTATAAAACTAGGAAAAATTCCAAGTTTTGGAATTAGGATTTAATAAAATCCAGTTAAGTTTTGTAAATAAAATTCTCAAGTGTATTACTTAAAATAGAATTGACTAATCAAAGCTTTGACTAAGGTCAATATTGAGTAATAATCAGTTTTCATATAGGTTAGTGGGAGCCCAATTTATTCTCTATCTAGTCTGAGATAGAGAATGAAAGATATGATTATTGATTCAATATATCTCGGAAATCATAATCCAGGCAGGATGAAAATTCATAAGATATATTTTACCTTATAGTCAAAAGGACAAAAAGTTTCAAGATCCCTGAAACAAAATAAAGTCATGATTGACTTTTAAATCAATAATTAAAGTGTTGGATTAGTTATAGAATTCCAGTAAAATTGCCAGCATAGTAAATGGAATCTGATTTCAGGTAGAAATCATTCATCTACACAGCAACTGAGGAAAGTTGCAGTTTAATTTTACATATTCAGGAACTGGTAGTTATTCCAGGTCTCCAAGTTCATGGAATATGAGAAAAGTCTAATTATTGTTTATAAAAGTGTTTGCAAAACAATGATTAGCAGATACAAGTAGACAATATCAATAAATACAGACTTGTATTATTTGGTCATCACTTTGATTAAAATGGTAAACTTTGATCAAAGGATTTAAACTGAAGATAGGTGGTACTTCATTTTAGACCAATATTTAACAAACGTTAAATAGATATCATAAAAGTTATTAAAGAAAAAGACATTTAATTTTGTTATTATTACAGCGTGTAGTATGGACTATACAAAATTAATTTCTTTATCACTTTTATATTTTGCATGTTTTATAATCCAGGAATGAAACTAGTTTTCAGTTTTTCATTCAAATTTTGTCCGTGATGACTTGTCATGGTGGGAACTTGATAAGGTGTTAAAATCATTGTGAACTTTTAGGTAGTTATGATCAGTTACTAAATAACAGCTACAAGCGTTGTAGACTAAAAGTTGCACAGATATTTGATAGAGTAGCAAATATCGGACGTGATCCGCAGTTGAGATTACTTCTTGGAATCAGTCATAAGTAAATCTCACAGTGGTTGTCCCTATCACCTGAGGTATCTGATTTGATATCATGAGGACTGCTGAACACTTAGTGCACTCAACCGCTACGCCGTAACAGGGTGGCTATAAAGGGAGTAACTAGATTCAGTGGAAGCCGTGGTGTTAAAGGCAGATATGCAAGATGGGATTTGCACCTCTTCTCTGAAGAGAGATATTTCTGGGCCCATCTTGACTGACTGAATATACTGATGAAGTGCATGGCCATGCCCAAACGAACTGATTAGTTCTTTGTCGTTTACCTATCAGTAAGAGTCGGATAGTCAAGAAAACAGAATCTTGAGTATTTAGAGTTGACACTTTCCAAGCTCATACTCACAGATGAAATATCGTGATGCAAAGGGAAAAGCCAAGATATACCCAATCAATGAACAGTAGTTTCATAGATGCTATTTCCTAACGGAATGTTTATATCACCAGTCTGGGTATAAGAGTTCTTGTAACCTGGTTAGCCTAAGTGCCTGTCTAGGGGCCTCCTTAGGTCCGTGTGATCAAGGCGGTATTGTCAACTTGCACAAGTGGGAGTCTGTTAGTAATTATGTGCAGAGTTGACAAACCAAGTAATTACACATCCAATGTTGCAAGACACTTGAGGGTCACACCTGTGAGGACCTATAAATCGAATAAGTTATATGAAACCCAGAAATGGAGAGTTAGGATTTATAATAGTCAATTATAAATCAGTTGGGTAATTTCAGTCAGAAATCCCAAAGTTGGAGGGTTATTAATTAATTAAGTATATTGTATATTTATTTGATAAAATAAATATATAATAGTTAATTAATAGTTTTATATATATTAGATAAATATATATATATATATAGAGATAATTATCATAAGCAAATTCTTTTCCAGTAAAATAAGGAAAAGATTGAGATAATTATAATAAGGAAACTGGATCCTATTCAAACTGCATTTTTCCTCCATATAAATAAGGCTTATGGGTTTAAGGAAAAATTAAGTTTTTCATAACACCAACTCATAAATCATTTCCAGTTTCCTCCCTCTCTCTCCCAGTCGGCGCCGCCCCCTCTCTCTCTCGGATTCCAGTTCGGTTTCTCAGATCTCGGGTTCCAGTTCTGCTAGAAGAACAATTCGTAGGTCGTTTACGGGTGGATCAATTCTCAAGCAATCCAGGTAAATCATCGAAACTGTTAGAATTAATTAAACTAAATTGATTAAAGATCTGTAAGCTAGTTTAGGGGTTTTTAGCTTAAACGCTTCCGCATAAGAGATCAAATCAGTGTGTTTTTGATCGCATAGGCTTTTATCAGTTTGGATATTAAACCTATGGGATTTATCGAACCAGCGAGGTTTCGAGATCCATGATGATCCTCGAGTCAGATTGACCCGAGGAAACCCACAAAAACCCAACACTTTACCCTTATTCCTATTGTGTGTATCCAACTTCAAAATGGGCTATTGTATGTACTATACTTTCAAAATGTGCTATTGTATGTAATATTGTACTTTATTTACTGTTGAAATGGTACATGCAATAACATATTTTTGAAAAGTATAGTACATACAATAACACATTTTTAAAAGTATAGTACACGCAATAGCAATTTTTGAAAGTATAGTACATACAATTGCACATTTTGAAGTTGGATACACATAATAAGAATAAGGGTAAAGTTGGATAACATTTTGGTGAAGATAGTCCTTTCTTATATTAAGAAGTTTGATTTTTAATTTTTTCATTAATTTATTATATTTATATTATTTTTAAATATTTTTCTACTTGTAAATGAAAATTAGATAACTCGATACAAATATTTTTAAGGTTCCACCCATGAATTCCATGAAATCTTCAAATGAATTTCGAGATACGCGCAAATGAAGTTTATCACTTGGTTAAACATATTTGGTCGAATCGAGATTACAAGTGATCTATATTATGATGTATTTACTCATACCGAATTTTCAGTTTCAAAATTGCCAATGATGGTCTAAACGAAGCCTAAATGAACCTACTCCAAAAAAGGTATTTACTCATACTTTTTAAAGATTAATATGTCTGTAACGGTGTACCTTTTTTCAATTGTAGTATAAAATTATCTTTGCGTTTTAATTGTTTTTCATATTTGTTAATAAAATATATAGATTGAAAATTTAATATTAATATAAAAGTGAAAAATAATAAATTACATTTGAAATTTTTAATATATATATAATATTTAATTAATAAATCATAAATAAGAAAAGGAAAGTGAGGTTTTTATAAGAACTCCACTATAGAGTTTTAAGGAGATTCTTATTTTGTTGATGTGGCAATGATGTGGCAGAGAAAAATATGGCAAGTAAGATTTTTAGAGGTTTCACCACTGTGGATGCTCTTATAAGAAAGATTATGGATATTTTGTAAAGGATTTTATATGATTTGTTTTTTAATAATATTTTGAAATATATTTTGAAACTCCTAATTGATTTATTGGCTTTTCGAAGAAGTCAATAAGTTTATAAGCATGTTTGGGTAATGTAAAAGCACTTTTAAAACTCCATTTTGAGAAGGCATGAAATGAAGTTTTTGAAAAGTAACTCCTACCTGACTTATTGACTTATTAACACAAACATTTCTAAAAAAGTTGATAAGCTAACCCAAACACTACAACATATTGACTTATTAACACAAACCCTTCTCAAAAGGTTGATAAACTAACCCAAACACTTTTTTAAAAACTCACCACCATAAGTCAATAACCACTTTTGAACCTTAAAAAACAATCCCAAACACCCTTTTAAAACGTTTATTTGATAAAAATAACAAAAAGTAAATTAATTATTTAATGATTATTTACAAGTTATTTTTATGAATTATGTATAAAATTACATTTGATGTTATTTTAAATCTTACAAAAAAACTTATTAAATATTTCAAGTTCTTTGGAATTCAAAATTTTTCAAAAAAATCCAATCTCTCATAAACATCCTGTTGGCCATCCGCAGTCGTACATGTCATACAGGTTGTCACATCAGCGCCACATCAGCTTTACAACTACCATACCATTTCATCCTTACCGGTACCACTAATACCACTCTAAATAATTAATTAAAAACATAAAAAGAAAAGGAAACGTAGAGAGAGAAGAAGAGAGAGATAGAGAGAAAGAAGAGACAAGTGGAACGGTACCCGGGTACAGCCGTGGTACAGCCCATGATACAGCCCGGCTGTGGATGGCCTGCCAAATGTTTCCTTCAAATATCATTTATATATATAAAAACAAGAACCAAAGAGAATGATGTGGCACTCTCTAAGAGTAGGATTTGGCTCTAAAAATTTTCTCATTGTTTTGAATTTTTTTAATATTAAATAAGTTAAAGACTATTTTACCCCTTAATAAAAATTTTAAGTTTTACTACAAGAAGGTTCATTTGGTAATTTGACTTACTCTTTAATTAGCTTTAACTTCTAAAGTATTTAACTTCCTAAATACATTAATTTACCACCTCTTCAAATTCTCATTTATTCATTAAAAAAAACCTACACCAAACTCAACTATAAATAGAACCTAATGCTCCAAGCCTCCAACAACCTAACAACCTCTATGTTTTATGCTCTATTCTATTGAATTTGTATGTTTATTCTTTCTTTTTTTATAGAATTAATTTTCGTCGGTACTATTATTCAATCTTCGTAAAATTTTCAAGTAAGCCATCACTTTTTATTATTTTATTTTCTGATTTATGAAAAATATATGTTATTTTTTAGTGTGTATATGAGCCAACAAGTATCATTAGTTTTTTTTCCCTATAATATATAACAATCTCCATGCTGTATGCTCTATTATATTGGATTTGTATATTTATTGTTTCTTTTTTGTAAAATCCATTTTCATCGGTAATATTCTTCAATCTTCGTAAAATTTCCAGGGAAGGTAACACTTTTTATTATTTATTTTTTGATTTATGTAAGTTATATGTTATTTTTTGGTGTGTATATGCGACAACAAGTATGATTGTGTTTTTCAGATAAAAAAATTTCATGGATTTTTCGAAGTTTTGTTTACATTTACGCGTTGTTAAACAAACATTTTGGATTTTTATTCGACATTTTTTCATGGTTGTTACTTTCGTTTTTTATTTGGAAAATTTTCACAATTATAATTTTTATTTTTTCTCCTTTATGCTTTCCATTTGATATTTATGTTGTACATAATGTTGATAAACAAGTTTTTTTTGGTTTTTTATTTGAAATATGATTGTTACCTTCGTTTTCTATCAAAATTTCAAATAATGATTATGTTTTTATGTATTGTATGTGATTATTAATAAATTTTTGAGTTTTTATTTGGAATTTTTACGAAATGTTATTTATGTTTTTTCTCCTTTATGCTTCTCATTTGATATTTATATTGTAGATGATTTTAATGGAGGTTTTTTCCCAGATTTTTTTGCTTATATTTTTATAGTTTCTTAGAAAAGTTTCTTTTAACGACAACAATCAAACTCCAAAATATGTCTTTATAGTTGGTTTTTTGGGCTTTGAGAAAGTTTTAACCATAGTTGTAAAAGAATACATTGGTACATTACAACATTGTAAGTAATTACCAAAATATCCTTCAATTATACAAAACTAGGTAGTGGATAGCGAATACAAATATTTTATGAGAATATTATGTTGGGGATAAATCATGTACTATGAGTTATTAAAAATACTCATTATACATCTCATTATTATAATCAACAAATTCACACATTTCTTTTAAAATTTAGGTTAATTACAAAGTTTGATGACATATAAGTTGTTACTTAATTACATATATCACAAGAAACAACTAAGGATGATAAGACAACTTCTTTAAGTGATATGATATGTAATTATCGACCTAATTTAACACGAAGATTTTCTATATAATTTATCACCATCGCTCAACCCTAAATAGATGACATGACACGATAATAGAGTTTCTTTGCTATTTATCTAATTCTTCATAATTTCAATTTTGATTTTTTGTTGTACAAAGGGTTGGAGTTAGTGAAAAGATAGAAGATTAGTATTCTTTTGGTATCCCACATTGGTAGAAAAACGAAAATTTAAAAAATGAAGTTGTATATATAAAGGATTGATTGATGTGGTTGAAAAAAATATGAAATGATGTTAGCTAGCTATAGCAAAATCCAAGTTTAATATGTAAGTAAATAAATTAGTTTTATATTTGTTTTCTTAAACGATGTTTAATGATTTTAATATTAATATATGAATTAAACAATTTGTAGGTTCCAAATCAACACACAAAGATTGAACACAATGTAATTCTCTCAAAGTTGATTAATGGAAGTGGAAAGTACAAATGAATTACAAGACTTCTATTTATACTACTTACTTAATGAACTTAGGCTTTAGAAAGCATGGACCTAAACAAATTGGCCAAATTAACAAAATTACAATTAAGGAACAATGTTTCTAACTATTACAAATTGACACAACTAACATTAATTTCTAACACAATTCAATAATCAATATATACACCTATTTTTTTTGCAAGTGCAACGAACTATAGTAACAAATCTACATATTTCTAATGAGTTACTCAATGTACCGCGCAACGCGCGGTTTTGCCACTAGCTTACAATAAAATCTTTGAAATAGAAATAAAAGATGCTTTTATATTTTTATATTAAGAATACAGTTTTGGAATAATTATTTAATCGTTTTTTAGAATAGAGAGACAAAAGAAAGGAACATAAAAAAGAATTATAATGAAAAAGAAAGAATTATGATAAAATTTTCTCTATATTTGAAGAAGAGATAAGAAATCTTCAAAACTGAATTTTGATGAAAAAGAAAGAATTGTATTAAATTATTTAGTGTTACTCGTTTTGGAAGACAGAAAATATAAGATTACCAGTATTTTATAAAAAATAGTTTAAGTATTTAAGCTATTTGGATATTTTTAATAATTAATTCTATATTTTCTAAAATTTGAGAATTATTGAAGATAATGTAAGTATGTAACAACTCTATAATTCAAATAACAACAAACATAGAAATCTCCAAAAAAGTTCACAAAGATACAAGTCAAAATAATCAACATATCTTAAATGTTATAACAAGTAAAACATCCTCCGTATTATTACAATCATAATAACAAACTAGACTTCTAAACCTTAAGCCAAATCCTCACTACATGGTTTAACAATTGAAAAGAAAATAGCTAGACCAAAAGTTCTACTGATTTTCCTTTAATATGCAGAAAAAAGGCCCAATATATCCAAATAAATAATCAATCACAAAAATGACAGGTTTTGCTTAATGTTCATTGACCATAATCACTCTCTATTGTGACATCCACAACCAATGCCTAAGAAGATCTGCTCCTCTATCTCAAGGTAGAATAATGCACTGTGCAAACCCAACTATAAGTACAAGATAATATCATACTTAATAAACGATACTTAACACAACAAATTATCTAAGATATTAAACCATAAACAATAATCAGTGCTTTCAGTGTAACATCACATGTGATATAAGTGTTCTTTGTGTTTTCTTATTTTAACTTTGTTCTTGTTTGAACCTCTTCCGGTCTTCTCTCTCTCTCTCCTCTCTCTCTCTCTCTAATCTATCTATCTCTCTCTCTCTCTCTCTCTCTATATATATATATATATAGGGTTGAGTTCCATTGTTAACCACAAATAAGTTAACCCATCACAACCATGTGATCTAAATGTCTTTGGTCTAATTTTAAACCTTGTCTTTAACCTTACGGATTTCTCTCTCTTTTCTTCTATATTTCTCTTATCCTCTATATTTAATATAAAATATAGGGTTGAGTTCATTGTAACCATATACCATCACACTTGATCAAACTAGGTCAACATTAATCCCAATTAGATTTGAATATTCAAATTTAAAAATACGTAACACACGTGCTAGGTATTTTGGGAAAACACAAATAAATTAAAATACACACGTGTACTCCGGCGAAACCACGGTGCATATGTGCAACCGCCACGCCTTCCTCCTCCACCCGTTGAACACATGTGCACCGTCGCCTCCTTCCTCCTCCACCCCATGAACACATGTGCACCGCCACCTCCTTCCTCCTCTACTCGGTAAACACATGTGCACCGCGACGACTGGGGTGGTGTTGTTGGAAGGTGGCGACGACTGTAGTGGTAGTGGTGGAAGCCGGCAACTGTGGTGGTGGTGGTAGAAGTCGGCGACTGTGGTGGTAGTGGTGGCGACGGTGGAGGGTAGGGGTTGGGGTGGTGTTGTTGGAAGGTGGCGACGACTATAGTGGTAGTGGTGGAAGCCGGTGACTGTGGTGGTGAGGGTGGAAGCCGACTGTGGTGGTGATGGTAGAAGTCGGCGACTGTGGTGGTAGTGGTGGCGACGGTGGAGGGTAGAGGTTGGGGTGGTGGTGGTGGTGGAGGTGGAGGGTATGGGTTGTGGTTGTGGTTGGGAGGGAGAAAAAGGGTTTGGATTTGTACCTTGATTGAATGTCATGTGCCTAGTTGCACCAGAATCCATGTAGAAGTTGTTGTCTTGCGGCGCCTGAACTGACATAGCCTGAAATACGGAAGAAAGGTCAGTGAACTGTGGCTGTCCATACTATGAAGCATGACCGCTGAAGGAAGGCTGAGGAGGCGATTACACTGGCACAGACTGTTGTGGTGGTTGACCAATCTGAGATGAAACCGGCATCGGGTTGACCAAACTTTCTATATATATAAACACACCCTAGGTAGAATTTTTTTCATCAATTTTTCTCCAATTTTCTTAATTTTCTATTTTCTAATTTTTAATTTTATGCAAGAAATGTAATTTCTTTATAGATATATCTTCTCCCACTTTAAGCTTCTTTCAATAACCTTTTTAGTTCCAATCCTCCAAAAAATTATAAATGTTTCATTTAGGTCCCTATACTTTGACATTTTTACAAACTTGCACTAACAAATTTATTTGCAGTCCAACATTTTATAAACATCGTGAAACACAAAACAGTTCAAGCATTCAAGCCAGATCCTTATCTTGCTACCCTTTTATATATAATAATGACATATGGAGAAAGAGAGTGTTAGGTTCATACGATAACCTTAGCTATTTGTGAGAATGCAAGAAACTTCGGCAATGTACAAAATCACATATAGGGTGACAATTCTCGACACAACACGAAATACAACACGAATCCGACATGAAGATAAATGAGTTTCGGTCGAGTTTATAGACCCACCAACCCGTCAAACCGTTTATTTCGCAAGTCGTATTCTGGTTGGTATATAGGTTTACGAGTCAACGCGCTAAAGTTAATAATGTATGAAATATTATGTTCTCTTACGTGTACTTGAATATTTGAAAACCTTACGACGTCGTACTTTGAACAACCCATCAAAAATTTGCATTCTACCTTCAGTTCTCACACTACTGGAAAAAAAGGTATTACCGACGCCGGAACAGTCGGAAATTGGCTTTACCAATTGTTTTCCGACGAAACGAGCGTCACGAAAAACATGGTCGGTAGAATTATCAATGGTTTTTCTGACGACTTTTACCGACAGTATTATATACCAACCGCTTACCAACGAGTTTTGCCGACTATTTCATTTACCGACCGCTTTCCAACGGGTTACTGACGACTTTCCGACTATTTTTCGACGGTTTTCCAACGACTTATTAAAAATAAATAACAAGTAAAATAAAAAAGAACAGTCGGTAAACCATTGGAAAGCAGACGATAATACATAGTTTTTTTAGTAGTGTCGTACGACCTATCAACCCATCGTGGACCGTGCTCAGCACGACCCTTAAACTTTTTGATTGCACAGATTAAATCAACGGAATTTGTTCATGGAGTTGTTTAATACGATGAAAATGTTTCATATACTAAAATTTTTGACGAAAGTGTTTCACGTTTCGGTGTTTTTTATTCATACGAACTTTTTTCTTATTTATGTGAAACTTTTTCATTTCTACATAAAAAAAAACCTTCATATGAAACAATTTCGTCAAAAAGTTTAGTATATGAAACATTTTTATCGTATTAAATAGCTTCATGAACCAATTTCATTGATTTAAGCTGTGCAACCTTGAGTTTACACGGTTTACAACCAAAAATTGGTTTACAAAATAACTTCTCTTTATATATATATATATATATATATAGGAAGGTTCAAACGAGAATGACATCAATTTAAAAGAATACGAGAATGAATCTCAGCCAATCATCTCAGGCCAATCATATATGAGAATGACTTTTGTGTACAAAATCATATATGATTAACAAAGGAAAAGTTCAGACACAAAAAACATGTACAAAATCATATATGATTCATATAGTAAATGATATAGAAAATCACATGTGATTAACAACTGCGCGACTTGCCCCGCGACCTTAAGTCGCGGGCAAGCATGTGATTTTGTACACAAAAAATCAATCTTGCATTCTCTTAAAAAGATATCATTCTCATTTGAACCTCTTTCTATATATATATATATATATATATAGAGAGAGAGAGAGAGAGAGAGAGAGGAAAGTTCAAATACAAACCACTTTTTGGTTGTAAACGTCAGAACAGCCCAGAGCGCGACACGTGGCAAAAAAATTTCTGACACGCGCGACTTTTCCCGTGACTTTAGTGTTATTCAGTCTGAATAACGCGTTATTCAGACTGAATAACACTAAGTCGTGGGCTTTTTGGTTACAAGTCGCGCGTGTCGTCTGAATTTTCGGCGACTTAGTGTTATTCATACTGAATAACACTAAATCGCCGAAAATTCAGAGTGACACGTGGCGCGCTCTCGGTTGTCCTCACGTTCACAACCAAAAAGTGGTTTATATTTGAACCCACACAATGTATATATAAAGTTTTTCTCAAAGCAAGAGCTTTTGAAAGCCAGATACCTTACAAGGCATATTAATTGGTTGACCAATGATATTCGATCTTGAATCTGTGAAATTAACAAATTCCCTTTTACACTATATTTGCAATATAAATAAAATACCCAATTCGATATGCCTAACGATTTTCATTCCAAGTATATATATATATACTAGATCATTTACATCATAGACTTAGATTAATTGCTTAATTTAACTGCTTTTTAATTATTTTTTAAAATGTGAAATTGTGGTCCACATATGCAAAAGAAAGAAGAAATCCTATTAATCTATTTTGATTAACATAGTTAATACAAAATGCACGATTAATAGAAAAATGACCCCCCCCCTCTCTATAAATATAGTTTGTGTTTGGGTGAAAATTTACGATCGCACGATGCACGACGATCGACTTAAATCATAAGATATCTTTCAGGATAATAATCCTGTATTAAGATAAGGTCCTGAGATAAAGATACATATACCATCGAACGACAATAACAAATCATCGAATGATCTTTCTACTAGATATCGTACGATACGATCAGAAAACGTACGATATCACCCGATATAATATTAACGGTTACATATATCTTAAGTATGATCATTTGTAACAGATAAATAACAGGTGTCAAAGATCAAGTGACCGTTGAAGACCAAGATACGCTCTTCATAAAGCTTCGACCGTTATATGCGAGATTTTAGCTACCGTTATAGCCGTTGCATTTAAAAGCACAATTATGGATATCAGTTACGTTTTCGGCAACTATAAAAGAAGACCAAGACATTCATTCCGGACATCTGATCATTCTGAAGGCAATACGAATCAATTGATATTCTCAATAGTTCTCTTAAGATTTACTGTATTTTACATTCAATCCTATACTCTGTCTCATTGTAATCGTACGATCATCATTGTAACTCTCGAGGATATCACCCCTTCTTGGTGATACTTAGTGCAACGTCGACTATCCTATTTTAGTCGGCCGCAGGTTTTTTCCTCGACCTCGAGGTTTTTCCTGCGTCATCAATTGTATTGTCCCTTATTTACTTTTATCGCACGTTTTATCGAACAAGATTTCTTTCTCTCGACGGATTTGCCTAATATTGTCTTACGATAATTAATTATGTAACTTTTTACCAAAACAATTTGGCGCCCACCGTGGGGCCCCGTTCTGAGAAAATCTCGTTTGATAAAGCGCCTGTTTACTAATCAATTTCTTCGAGTTCTTTTGAGGATACATTGCAGGACTATGGAAAACAACTTCCAGCCAACTCTACAACAACAATTAGCAGCTGCTCAACAACAAATTCAGCAGTTGGCCAATCAAAACATGGAAGCTAATGGGGAAATCGCACGACTACGAGTTCTGAACCCCCAAACTACTCAAACCAATCCCGCGATATCATTACCTCTCCCAAGACCACCTCTCTTTCAACAGAATCAATTCAGAGCACCACAAGCACCTCCAATGCCTCAAGCCTCTCAAATACCATTAATGCCTCAATCATCTCAAAACAACGTACGTCCACCGCAAAATAACAACTCTCAACCTATTTTTCCTCCTCTTCCATCAGGACCACCTCCTGCATTTACCTACGCTCAACCCCAAGGTGTTCCTCGACCTTTCTATACTATCCCAGAACCAATACCATACATACCGACAACAGCTACTACTATAACCCACATTCCGATTCAACCTAATAATCCAGGAGCTGTTGGAATAACTCCTGTCGATAACCTCATGGACGTACGATTAAAAATGCTAGAAGAACAAAACAAAGCAATGCTCGCATTGCTCGCAAAACTTCCTGGTGCAGCCGTACCTGTTGAAGTCGAACCTAAAACAGGATTCCAAGCTTCACCTTATGTCGATGAGATTGCTCTCATGGATATACCTAAGAAATACAACATCCCTACTTTTACGACCAAATATTCGAGGATAACAGATCCAGTGGAGCATGTCGCGCAATACAAGCAGCTTATGTGGACTGCTTCGATCCCATCTCAATATCAGGAGGCATGCATGTGTAAAGGCTTTGGATCTACTCTAACAGGGGCCGCGTTACAATGGCTTATCAACTTAAAGCCCAAAAGTATCGAATCGTTCGCTGAATTGGTAAACCAATTCACTCGGCAGTTCGCAAGTAGTCGCAAGATGGAAAAGCAAACCAGTGACTTGTACTATGTCGTACAAAAAACTGGAGAAACGATACGTGATTATTTTAACAGGTTTAATGCAGAAATGATCGAAGTCAAGAATTGCGACATAAAAACCGCAATTGAAGCATACAAACGTGGGCTCGATAATTCTTCAGAATTATATACGGATCTCACGAAGTATCCACCAGAGAACTTTGACGATGTACGAGCTCGAACGTTAGCCCACATGAGAATTGAAGACGACGCCATCTTCAGACAGAAACATTCGAACGAAAAGAAAAATCTGAGCGCATAGAAGCACGATTTTAAACCTAAGAGAGTAAATAAAATTGGAAACTCTCGACAAGAATCCAAAGCTCGTTCGAACAAAGGTACAGGAAGAATTAGATATCCCGATTTATCTACTTACAATTTCGCAGGTACATCCAAAGAACTGGTGGATTCTCTGCGGAAGATCGATGCACACGTACGATGGCCCAAGAAGCCTGAGAATCCCAGCAAAGACAAGGATCAAACTAAATGGTGCGAATTCCATGGTGATCATGGGCACACGACGGACGAATGCATAAGCCTCAAAAAGGAGATTGCTTAGCTCAAAACGAACGGGCACCTGAAAGGTATCATCAGCGATGAAGCAAAAAGACCAGCATTTCCGATCCATACCAAAGTGGTCAATTGCATCACTGGTGGATCAGAAGTATGTGGCTTGACGTATTCCGCAGCAAAACGACATGCACGAGAAGGACCCGAAGGATTCCCTATCCCTGAAGAATCCAAGACTACAGCTGAAAGAGAACTCGATGCAGCAAAGTTGACGTTCGATCAAGACGATCTCTCGGGCGTTAACCAAAAACATCATGATGCTCTAGTCATACAGTTAACCATTGGAAACTGTTTGACCAAGAGAGTATTGATTGATGGAGGTAGCTCGGCCAACGTTATATTCTCAGATACTCTCAAGATCATGGGCATCGACAGATCCAATATCGTACGACGAACTACCACCTTAGTGGGATTCAATGGAGATGCGACGAATACCCTTGGAGAAATAGTGCTGCCAGTCTTCGCTAAAGGAATCAACAAGCAAACTAAATTCAATGTCATAGATTGTCCGTCAGCATACAATGCGATACTCGGAAGACCCTGGATCCATGATATGAAGGCCGTACCATCAACCTATCATCAAAAGATTAAATTTCCATCTCCTTGGGGCGTACAAGAAATCATCAGTGAAAAGAAAATCGCTCGTGAATGCTACAAAATCACGATGAAGACTAAACCCCAGGATATCTAGCAATTACAGAGCCAGGATGGAGTACGATCGTACGATGACCTTCAACTTGAAGAAGTCGTGCTAGATCCAAAACATCCTGATCGAAAAGTCTTCGTGGGAGCAACACTAACCCCTGATATAAAAAGCGAAATAATATCTTTTTTTGCAGGAACACTCAGATTGCTTCGTGTGGTCGCACGAAGATATGGTCGGAATAGATCCGAAAATCATATCGCACAAGCTGAACGTGGATCCATCCTTTAAACCCATAAAGCAGAAACGACGAAAGTTCACGCCAGAACGCAACAAAGTTATCAACGATGAAGTTGATAACCTATTAAAAACAGGGAAGATCAAGGAAGTGAAATATCCAGACTGGCTGGCTAACGTGGTTGTCGTACAAAAGAAAAATGGGAAGTGGCGAGTCTGTATTGACTTTACAGATCTAAACAAGGCATGTCCAAAAGACCCATTTCCACTACCTCACATCGATGCGATGGTCGATGCAACAGCAGGTCATGAATTACTTACATTCATGGACGCTTATTCTGGATACAACCAAATCCTGATGCACACGGACGATCAAGAGAAGACAGCCTTTGTTTGTGTAAAAATTTACTTAAGTTGTTATCGTAAGATGTCGTGAGGCAAAATCGTCAAAAGAAAGAACTCTTGTTCGATAAAACGTACGATAAATGAGAATAAATAGACAAAAAGATTGATGACGCAGGAAAAACCTCTGAATCGAGGAAAAAACCTGTGGCCGACTAAATAGGATAGTCGACGTTGCACTATTGATCACCAATAAGGGGTGATATCCTCGATGTTACAGTTGTATCGTACGATTACAATAAGGAAATGAATATTATCGAATGTAAATACAGAGAATAATATTGTAATTGCTATATTTCCTCTTTGAATTAGTTGTCCCTTGTGTGCGGTCTTGAGTCTCTTTTATAGTTGTTGAGCTTGTAACCGTTCGATCATAATTGAGCCATAAATGCAACGGCTATAACTGAAGAGTGTTTCACGATCGTAACGTCCGGGCTCTTTAATGGTGAGCATATCTGGTTCAAACGGTCATATCGGGCTTGATAGGCGATGACTATGCTTCGAGCTTATCTTAGATGAGCATACCTGCAATAAGAATAAACTCAAACATGTATATCGTTAGTATGAACTTACGATCATACGATGGTATCGCATGATTTTATCTTTGATGGTCATTTGTCTTTGTTTGATGGTAGTTATATCTTTATTTCAGGACCTTATCTTAATACAGGATTATTATCCTGAGAGATATCTTACGATTCTAATCGTTCGATCGTTCGATGGTGAAATTTCACCTAAACAGTTTGCCCCCAAGATTTAGAAAATATACTTGAGAATTTCTGAATCTTACATCTGCAAATCGAATCGTTAATACATCAATTTTATCGTAATTAGCTTGTCGAATATGAACAGTTGTAAGTTAACGGCGTTATAACTTGGTTATTTTGCTAGCTGTCAATGCAACGGTTATATAAGACAGGTGTCGATGCTCGATTCGACCTCAGTTTCTTGGAAAGGAGGTTTAATTTGTATAAAAGACCGAATTATATCCATAATTATCTCCAAATCTTTTCCAATTTCGAATTCAAATTACTCTCCAACCGAATCCTCCTAATCTTTGAGAAGATTTAGATCCAATTCGCCTATAAGGTATCTTTCTACCCTTGTTTCAATTTCAGTTCATGCGTTTGAAAGTTAGAGCTGAGAAAAATCCTAGGAATTTCGACTTGCTTCGTTTTGACAGATTACGTAGGAGTCTAGATCGTCTAAGTTTTAGAGAAATCATGGAGGTTAGGAGTACAATTCAGGGAGAGATCGACCTAGTTTACCTTAGGAAACTTGCTAGGATGCCTAAGGATGCCGTGATCAAATCGCCTGGTGAGGTTAGACCCGCCGATGCTCCGGCAGGTTTCTTTGCGTTGTTCGAATACCCATTTAAGATAGGATTCACTTGGCCTTACAGTCCTCTATCTCGTGCCTTCATGACACGTTTTAGTCTTTCTCCTGGACAGCTCATGCCCCAATTCTGGAGGGTCGTGAGATTTATCGAACGTGTAACGGAAAATTGGGGTAGAGACCCTTTCACCGTCGATGATCATCTTTCGGCGTACACCATTAAACCCTCTGATTACGATAGGTATGGGATTTATCCCAAGGGTAGGGGTGATGCCATGTTAGTACATGGTACTCAAGCGTTCGATCGAGGGTGGAAGGCTCGATATGCATTCGTACGATCCTCATCCGTTTTGGAGGAAGGTGGATGGGTGACTCCAGAGTGGAACCCACTAGGTATAGGATGTTTTACGTATTTTTGCTTCGTATAATCTTTATTATACAATTTTCTTATCGTGTGTTATTCTTGCAGAGATCGAGTTTACCTTCGAGGAATCCACTGAAGCTGTCAACCGCTTCTTGGAATACGGCGTTCATGAAAGATCGTACGCCAAATCGAAGGGAAAAAGTCCAAGGGAGGATAGCGACGAAGAGCTCGAAGTTCAGGTGTTAAGTGAAGAAGAAGAAGAAATGGAAGGTAAATCGTACGATGGTCCTTTCATTATCTTATGTTTTCTTAAATCGTGCGATATTAACGTGCGATTCTTGTTCTCTTCAGGCCAAAAGAAATCTTCGAAGAAGTTGGCAAATCTTGCGGCTGCCAAGAGGGCTTTAGAGAAGAAGAAAGGAGTTAGTGGCATGGAGCCACAACTCAAGAAGACGAGGTCTTCTTCGGGTGCCTCGATCTCATCGAAGGATGCCGCACGCCAGGCGGACGATGTGGTCGATGCAACCCCTCTTCACAGTGCTCCTCCTACGATGTCTCCTGCGATGTCAAAGGAGAAGGGAGTTCCGGTCAAGCCTTCGAAGGGGAAGGCTGGTGAGACGTCGATTCAGATATCTCTGCCTTCGAACTTCCTTGAGGGTGATGTCATCAACCAGGATGACCTTTTTCCTGCCATCGAACAATATTTGCTTCCATCGCAGAAGGCTCATATGGATAGGCGTCGGATCGGCGAACTGGATGCTGGTGCGGTTGGGTACTCCTTCATGGTAAGTATCGCTTTTATCTTTCGATGTTTTAATTGTGCTGTTCTAACCATCTTACGCTTATGCAGGCTTTCCAGGCGTGTCTTGGTCTTCATCAAAGATTGGAGACCGTTCAAAAAGACATGAAGATGAAGATGTCCAGTGAAAGGGCTGCGGTGAACGAAGCTAATAAGGCTAAGGAGAAGGCATCAAAGATGGCTGCCGATTTGGAGGCCAAACGGGTTGAGGTGGATGATTTGATGGCGAAGCTGGATGAGGCTGAGCACGTTCGATCGGATCAACGTATGAAGCTCACGGCGGCCAACAATCGTATTGCTAAGCTGGAGGAAGATCTTGCTGCATCGCGTGTGGAGATGGCAGATCGTGAGAAGGCCTCATCATCTGAGATCCAGGATCTCAAAGATGAGATGCTGTTATCCAGGATGGTGGCTCGTGCAGCCTTAGCGCGCCAATTTATTGGTGGCACGTACACCATCGAGTCTGCCAAGGGTGAGCTGGGAGCCTTCCGCGATGCGATGGGGTCTGATGAACTTCTGGATGCCGATGATGCGAAGGATGCCGATGAAGAGGAGGAGGGTGCTGAGAAGATCAAAGAGGCCGAGGTCACGATGATCGAGGAGGGAGATGAGAATGAAAAGGCTCCTGGATCCGACATCGTGGATAAAGTTAGCGAAGATACTCCTCCTGTCGTTGAAGCTAGTGTAGGAGAGGGTGTTGGCATGGAGGCCACCCCTGAAGTTTAAAATTTTTTTTATCTTTTGATGTAATCGCAGTACTTGAAGTACTTTTTGAATGAAATTATCTATTTTTGCAATCGTACGATGTCTTAATACTTGTTTTTTTTGTTCCAAGTACTTTTAGTAAATAGATAATCGTGCGTTTTTAGCTAATTCTGTGTTCAAGGCCTTAATTAATTGTGCATTTTGTCTTGCGATATTGATCATGAGTCTAAGGCACTTGAAAGAAAATTTTTTTTAGAAACGTTTCTGTAAATCGTGCGTCTGGCGTTTTGACTTGCGCTCTTGCGATTTAAAATTGATGCATCTTTTAAGTTCTATGCGATTTGAGCATGTTGTTTTATCGGGCGATGTTTTGCCATAGATCGTGCGATATCTTGCGAGAATCGTGCGATAGCTTGCGGAAATCGTGCGTTACCTGCGAACAAAATTGGCTAAGGGGTGGCCGTTGGTTTGACCAACGGCGCTCCGATGCCTAAGTCAGTATCCATTTGATGAAATAAAAAAATAATGAAAAGGGTTTTAGAAGTAATACCTCTTTAGATGAGTTGCATTCCAACTACGTGGGATTTCATTACCTTCGATGGTTGAAACCTTATAAGCACCTTTTCCAACGACATTGGTAATGATGTAAGGTCCTTCCCATTTGATGGAAAGTTTTCCAGCGTTCGATTCTTGTGTATTTGGAAAAACACGCCGTAAGACATAATCTCCGACTTGAAATATTTTGATCTTTACCTTCTTATTGAAGTAACGTTCAACCATAGCTTTCTGCGATGTCATTCTTTGAAAGGCTTTCTCTCTGAGTTCCCCAAAGCATCTATATCGTAACACAAGTCTATCGAGTTTTGTTCAATCGTACGATGTCGAGCTAACTTGTGATTCGATCGGAAGGACTGCTTCACATCCATACACCAGGGAAAAGGGAGTTTGCCCAGTTGAGGTTCTAGGTGTCGTGCGATTTGCCCACAAAACTGATGGTAACTCATCGACCCATCGACCCTTTGCAGCTTTTAATCTCTTTCGAATGGAGTTAATAATGGTCTTGTTGCTAGATTCAGCCAAGCCGTTAGATTGTGGATATCTTGGGGTCGATGTGATGAGCTTTATTCCACGTTCATCGCAGAACTTTCGAGTTCTTTCACTTATAAATTGGGATCCATTATCGCACGTTATTTCTGATGGTACTCCGAACCTGTAAATAATGTTAGTTTGGATAAAGGAGATAACCTCTTTATCCCTAACCTGTGAGAAAGCTGCGGCTTCGATCCATTTGGAGAAATAATCAGTAAGAACTAGTAAAAATACTTTTTGACCTGGAGCAGGTGGTAATTTTCCTACGATGTCCATCCCCCATCGCATGAATAGCCATGGGATTAAGACAGAGTGTAGGGGTTCAGAAGGTAGATGTGACGTACCTGAGTGTCTTTGACAAGCATCGCATCTTTGAACATACCTTATTGAATCCTCTCGAAGAGTAGGCCAATAATATCCTTGCCTCGAGATTCTGTTAGCAAGGCTTCTGCCCCCAGAATGGTTTCCACATTCTCCATCGTGCATCTCTTGAAGGATTTGATCGATTTGTTGCCTGTTTACCACGCATCGTAAGATTAAACCCGTCGTGGACCTTCGATACAGATGATCATCGAAGATCGTGTATCGAGAACTTTTAAGTCTGATTTTCCGAGCTTCTAACTTGTCTTCAGGGAGTTGGTCGTTTTTGAGATAGTTCCATATATCATTCGACCAATCGTGGTTTTCTTCGATCATTTGGACTTCTTCGATTGTTGGCGACATAAGATGTATTATCGGAACACTTTCTAAAGTTGATTCGTTGAATGCGGATCCCAAGTTAGCCAAGGCATCGGCTTGCATATTCAGATCTCTTGGGATTTTTTCTATCGAGAACTTGTCGAATCGTGCGATCTTATCTTTTGCAATCTTGAGGTATGATATCATCTTTGAATCTTTTGCCTGGAATTCGCCATTGATTTGGTTTACAACTAGCAGCGAATCACTTCGTACATGTAGCCATCGTGCCCCTGAGTTATATGCTATATCCAATCCAGCGATCAAGGCTTCATACTCTGCTTCGTTGTTGGTGGTTTTGAACTCACATCGTACCGAATACACCATATTGCCCCCATGTGATGATTTCAAGACAATTCCCAATCCTGATCCTCGTGCGTTAGAAGCTCCGTCGACATGCATGGTCCATGGTTCATTGTCATGAATCATCACATTACTGATTTCATCGTACGATGGTTCTTCGATCCCAGGACTGAATTCAGCTACGAAATCTGCTAACGCCTGAGATTTTATCGCTGTTCTTGGTTGATACGTTAGATCGAAGCTGCTAAGATAAATGCTCCACTTTGCTAATCGTCCTGTAAGTTCAGGCTTACGAAGTACGATCTTAAGAGGATAGTTAGTAACAACGATTATATGATGCGATTCGAAATAGTGTCTTAACTTTTTGGCTGCAGTTACGAGGCCAAGTAAGAGCTTTTCCATAGACGTGTACCTTGTTTCAGCATCGAGGAAAGACTTACTTATGTAATAGATAGGTTGCTGATGTTGGTCACCTTCTCGTACGAGCACTGCGCTAACAGCGTTGTTACTTACAGCGAGGTACAATTGCAAGCTCTCTCCTTCGATTGGTTTCGTCAACAGTGGAGGATTGGACATGTATTTCTTTAAACTTTGTAGTGCTTCCTCGTGTGCTTCTGTCCAATCGAAGCCTTTGTTCTTTCGAAGCACGTTGTAGAACAAGTGACACTTATCGGATGATCGTGAGATGAACCTGTTCAGGGCCGCTACTCGTCCGGTCAACTTTTGTACCTCTTTTACATTCCTTGGTGATTGGATTTCCAGGATTGCTTTGATCTACTCTGGACTTGCCTCGATCCCTCGTCGTGTAACCATGTATCCAAGAAACTTTCCCGCACGCACTCCGAAAGAGCACTTGGTTGGGTTGAGTTTCATCTTGTATTCTCGAACGATTGTTTCAGATGCTGGATATGATCTTGTGATCGTTCTGATTTTACGAGCATATCGTTGATATATACTTCCATCGTTCGTCCGAGGTGATCTTTGAACATCCTGTTTACGAGCCTTTGGTACGTTGATCCAGCATTCTTGAGCCCAAATGGCATTACTTTGTAACAATATATGCCCTTATCGGTCATAAACGCAGTCTTTTCTTGATCGTCTTTATGCATTAGAATCTGGTTATATCCGGAATATGCGTCCATGAACGTTAGTAACTCGTGCCCCGCCGTTGCATCGACCATCGCATCGATATGTGGTAAAGGAAAGGGATCCTTTGGACAAGCTTTGTTTAGGTCCGTGAAGTCGATGCATACTCGCCACTTGCCATTCTTCTTTTGTACTACCACCACGTTGGCGAGCCAATCTGGATACTTTACTTCTCGAATTTTTCCTGTTTTGAGTAGGTTTTCTACCTCTTCGTTGATGACTTTGTTGCGTTCTGGTGCAAACTTGCGTCTTTTTTGCTTAACGGGTTTAAATGTAGGATCCACGTTCAACTTGTGCGATATGATTTTAGGATCTATCCCCACCATATCCTCGTGTGACCACGCAAAACAATCCGAGTGTTCCTGCAAAAAAGAAATTATACTATTTTTTATATCGGGGGTTAGAGTTGCACCTACGAAGACCTTGCGATCAGGATGTTTGTGATCCAACACGACTTCTTCTAATTGAAGATCATCGTACGATCGTACTCCATCCTGGCTCTGTAATTGCTAGATATCGTGCGATTTGGCCTTCATCGTAATCTTGTAGCACTCCCTTGCGATTTTCTTTTCGCTGACTATCTCTTGCACGCCCCAGGGAGATGGGAACTTGATCTTCTGATGATACGTCGATGGTACAGCCTTCATATCGTGAATCCAAGGTCTTCCAAGTATGGCATTGTAAGCGGAAGGACAATCGATGACGTTGAACTTTGTTTGCTTGTTTATGCCTTTAGCGAAGACTGGTAGTATGATTTCTCCAAGAGTACTAGTGGCATCTCCGTTGAATCCAATTAACGTTGTTGTTCGTCGTACGATGTTGGACCGATCAATACCCATGATCTTGAGTGTTTCTGCGAATATCACGTTGGCTGAGCTGCCTCCGTCGATTAATACTCTCTTGGTTAAACAGTTACCAATTGTCACCTGAATAACCAGTGCATCATGGTGTTTCTGATGAGTGTCTGACATATCTTCGATATCGAACGATATCTTCGTAGCATCGAGCTCCTTTTCTTCCGCAGTCCTGGATTCATTTGGGATGGGATGCCCTTCAGGTCCCTCTCGTGCGTGCCTTTTTGCTGCAGAATAGGTAAGGCCACACACTTCTGATCCTCCTGTAATGCAGTTTACAACCTTCGTTGGAACGGGTGACGTTGGTCTTTTCGAATCATCACCTAGAAGGTTTTTAAGATGTCCGTTCGATTTGAGGTATGCGATCTCCTTCTTCAAGCTGATACAATCATCTGTATTGTGTCCGTGGTCGCTGTGGAAGTCGCACCATTTTGTTTGGTCTCTGTCCTTGCTAGGACTCTCTGGTTTTTTGGGCCATCGTACGTTGACTTCCAAGTTCCGTAGAGAATCCACCAAATCTTTCGTTGTACCTGCAAAATGGTAAGTTGACAAATCTGGATATCTTACTTTACCTTTACCTTGGTTCGAACGTTTATTCTGATCGCGTCGAGAATTATCAATCTTGTTTACTCGTTTAGGTTTGAAATCATGTTTCTGCGCTCCAAGATTTTTCTTTTCGTTCGAGTGTTTACGCCGGAAAAGGGCGTCATCTTCGATCCTCATGTGTGCCAACGTACGAGCTCGTACATCATCGAAGTTTTCTGGTGGATATTTCGTTAAATCTGTGTATAACTCCGAGGATGTATCTAATCCACGTTTGTATGCTTCGATCGCCGTCCGCACATCGCAGTTCTTAACTTCGATCATCTCTGCATTGAACCTGTTAAAATATTCACGAATGGTTTCACCTGTTTTTTGCACGACATAGTAGAGATCGCTTGTTTGTTTCTCCATCTTGCGACTGCTTGCAAACTGTCGAGTAAATTGGTTTACTAACTCAGACCACGATGCAATGCTCTTGGGTTTCAAATTGATTAACCATTGCAACGCAGCTCCGGTAAGTGTTGATCCAAAGCCCTTGCACATACATATTTCTTGAAACTGGGTTGGAATAGGAACTGTCCACACTAGCTGCTTGTATTGTGCGATGTGTTCCACAGGATCGGAGATTCCAGAATATTTTGGTGTGAAAGCTGGGATGTTATATTTTTTGGGAATATCAACAAGAGCAATCTCATCGATATAGGGTGAGGCTTGGAATCCAGTTTTAGGTTCAACTTCGATGGGTACAGCAGCTCCAGGAAGTTTGGTTAACAATGCGAGCATTGCTTTATTTTGTTCTTCTAGCATTTTTAGTCGAATATCCACGATATCATTGGGCGGTGGATTACTAGAGGTTCCTGAAACGTTCGATAAGTTCGGAATATGAGTTATGGGGGTAGCTGCGGTGGGAACGTGCGATATAGGTTCTGGAATAGGTATAAAGGGACGAGGCCCTGTTTGAGGTTGGTTGTAAGTAAACGTGGTTGCTCCTGGGTAAGGACCTGATGGTAACGGAGGGAAGATAGGACGTGAATTGTTGACTGGAGGTGGCGGTGGTAAGCTAACTTGTGACACTTGCGGTGGTGGTGGTAAGTTAACTTGCGATATTTGTGGCTGAACAAATGGCTGCGATATTTGTGGCTGGACAAATGGTTGCGATATTTGTGGCTGGACAAATGGTTGCGATATTTGTGGCTGAACAAATGGTTGTTGGGAAACATGGGGTTGATTTTGAGGGAAGAATGGCCTCGGTTGATGAGTGGAAACTGGGATGTGAGAAGTTTGTGGATTCGATGCTCTCAACCTAGACAGTTCACCATTCATTTGTAAATTCTGCTCATTCAACCACTGGATTTGTTCTTGTGCTGCTGCCAATTGTTGCTGCAAGGTTGTTTGAGAACTGCTTGCCATGTTCCTACACTCAATTCACAAAGAAGCTTCGGAGAAATAGGTTAGTAAGCTGACGCCTTATCGAACAAGATTTTCTCAAAACGGGCCCCACGGTGGGCGCCAAACTGTTTGTGTAAAAATTTACTTAAGTTGTTATCGTAAGATGTCGTGAGGCAAAATCGCCAAAAGAAAGAACTCTTGTTCGATAAAACGTACGATAAATGAGAATAAATAGACAAAAAGATTGATGACGCAGGAAAAACCTCTGAATCGAGGAAAAAACCTGCGGCCGACTAAATAGGATAGTCGACGTTGCACTATTGATCACCAATAAGGGGTGATATCCTCGATGTTACAGTTGTATCGTACGATTACAATAAGGAAATGAATATTATCGAATGTAAATACAGAGAATAATATTGTAATTGCTATATTTCCTCTTTGAATTAGTTGTCCCTTGTGTGCGGTCTTGAGTCTCTTTTATAGTTGTTGAGCTTGTAACCGTTCGATCATAATTGAGCCATAAATGCAACGGCTATAACTGAAGAGTGTTTCACGATCGTAACGTCCGGGCTCTTTAATGGTGAGCATATCTGGTTCAAACGGTCATATCGGGCTTGATAGGCGATGACTATGCTTCGAGCTTATCTTAGATGAGCATACCTGCAATAAGAATAAACTCAAACATGTATATCGTTAGTATGAACTTACGATCATACGATGGTATCGCATGATTTTATCTTTGATGGTCATTTGTCTTTGTTTGATGGTAGTTATATCTTTATTTCAGGACCTTATCTTAATACAGGATTATTATCCTGAGAGATATCTTACGATTCTAATCGTTCGATCGTTCGATGGTGAAATTTCACCTAAACAGCCTTCATGACGGACAAAGGAATATACTGCTACAAAGTGATGCCTTTTGGTCTCAAGAATGCTGGATCAACATACCAGAGGCTCGTAAACATGATGTTCAAAGAACATCTTGGTCGAACGATGGAAGTCTACATCGATGATATGCTGGTAAAATCCGAACGATCACATGATCACATAGATCATTTGAAACAATCGTTCGATATCCTACGACAATACAAAATGAAACTCAATCCTACGAAGTGTTCCTTCGGGGTATGTGCTGGGAAGTTCCTTGGATATATGGTCACTCAACGTGGGATAGAAACGAGTCCAGAACAAATCAAAGCCATCATAGAGATACAATCTCCGAGAAACGTGAAAGAAGTACAAAAGCTTACTGGACGAGTGGCGGCATTAAACAGATTCATCTCACGATCATCTGACAAATGCCACCTATTCTACAATGTACTACGTAAAAATCAAGGTTTCAGCTGGACAGGCGCATGAGAAAGCATTGCAAGATCTAAAACAATACATGGCCTCCCCTCCGCTGTTAACAAAACCAATTGAAGGCGAAAGCTTACAATTATACTTAGCCGTTAGCAATAATGCGGTAAGTGCAGTTCTCGTGCGAGAAGATGATCAGCAGCAACACCCGATTTACTATATAAGTAAATCCTTTCTCAATGCCGAGACTCGATATACATCAATGGAAAAATTGCTCCTAGGCCTCGTAACAGCAGCTAAGAAGTTACGGCATTATTTTGAGTCACATCATATAATTGTCGTAACTAATTATCCTCTCAAGACCGTACTTCGTAAACCTGAACTTACAGGTCGATTAGCCAAATGGAGTATCTACCTAAGCGGATTTGATCTCACATACAAACCCAGGACGGCGATAAAGTCTCAAGCATTAGCAGATTTTGTGGCAGAGTTCAGTCCAGGAGTAGAGCAACCATCGCACGATGAAATCAACAATGTGATGATTCAAGACAATCAGCTTTGGACCTTACACGTCGATGGATCCTCCAACATAAGGGGATCAGGATTAGGAACTGTCCTGAAATCATCACACGGGGGGAATATGATGTACTCAATACGATGCGAATTCAAGACTACCAACAATGAAGCAGAATACGAAGCCTTGATCGCTGGATTGGATGTAGCCTACAACTCGGGGGCACGATGTCTGCACGTACGAAGTGATTCACTACTAGTGGTGAATCAAATTAATGGCGATTTTCAAGCAAAAGACTCGAAAATGATGGTGTATCTTGAGATCGCTAAAGAAAGCATCGCACGATTCGAAAAGTTTTCGATAGAACAGATCCCAAGAGATCTGAACGCACAAGCCGATGCTTTGGCTAATCTGGGATCCGCATTCAATGAACCAACTTTAGAGAGCATCCCAATAATTCATCTTACGACGTCTTCCATCGAAGCAAAAGAAAAAGTACAAATGGTCGAAGAAGTCTACAACTGGTCACTCGATATTTGGAATTATCTAAAGTACGATAGACTTCCTGACGACAAGATCGAAGCTAGAAAGACCAGATCGAAAGCCTCGCGGTATACAATCTTCGAAGGAAGATTATATCGTAAATCCACATCTGGATTGATCCTACGATGCATAACAAGTCAGGAGCATATGAATCAGATTTTACAAGAGATGCACGATGGAGAATGTGGAAACCACTCTGGAGGACGAAGTCTTGCGAATAGAATCTCACGACAAGGCTATTATTGGCCTACTCTTCGAGAAGATGCTATAAGGTACGTACAAAAATGCGACGCCTGTCAGAGACATTCAGGTATGACGCACTCACCTTCTGAACCCCTACACTCTGTCTTAATCCCATGGCCATTCATGCGATGGGGAATGGACATCGTAGGAAAGTTACCTCCTGCTTCTGGACAAAAAGTTTTCTTACTTGTTCTCACTGATTATTTTTCAAAATGGATCGAAGCTGCTGCTTTCTCACAGGTAAGAGATAAAGAAGTTATCTCTTTTATCCAAACTAACATTATATACAGGTTTGGAGTACCATCGGAAATTATGTGCGATAATGGCTCGCAATTTATAAGTGAAAAAACTCGTAAGTTCTGTGATGAACGTGGGATCAGGTTAATTACTTCGACTCCAAGATATCCTCAATCCAATGGTCTCGCCGAATCAAGTAATAAGATCATAATCAATTCGATTCGCAAGAGGCTAAAGGAAGCAAAAGGGAAATGGGTCGAAGAATTACCTTCGGTCCTATGGGCAAATCGTACGACTCCGAGGACCTCAACAGGACAAACTCCTTTCTCTCTTGTTTATGGATGCGAAGCAGTGTTACCTATCGAGTCTCGACTACCAATTGCAAGGCATCGTACGATGGAACAAAACGCCATAAACCTATACTATGATCCAGATGCCTTGGAGGAACTTAGAGATAAAGCATTTCAAAAAATGGCGTCGCAAAAAGCTATGGTCGAGCGATACTTCAATAAAAAGGTAAAAGCCAAAATCTTTCAAGTAGGAGACTACGTCCTACGACATGTGTTCCAAAACACCCAGGAATTAAACGCTGGAAAACTTTCCATCAAATGGGAAGGGCCTTACATAATCTCTAAGATTATTGGAATGGAGCGTACAAACTTACAACCCTCGAAGGTAAAGAAATCCCACGAAGCTGGAATGCAATACATCTAAAAAGGTACTATTTCTAAATCCTTTTTTCATTACTTATTATTTTTATTACAAACGATTACTGACTTGGGCGTCGGAGCGCCGTTGGTCAAACCAACGGCCACCCCTTAGCCATTCTTTTCTTATCGCAGGTGTCGCACGATTATCGCAAGTATCGCACGAATATCGCAAGTATCGCACGAATGACTAAAGCTTATAACGCACGATCATTGCTTTGAAAATAATACGCACGTGGGCAAGAAACGCCAGTCGCATGAATACTCTACTAAGTAAAAACAGAAACGTTTCTAAAAACTAAATTCGAAAAACACAAGTCAAATACGTACGATAAACTAATTTCATTAATTCAAAAGAAGTACTTGAAACAAAACAAATAAAGAGTACTTAAATGAAAGATCGTACGATTACAAATGAAATTAACTACTAGGAGGAAGATCTGATCCTACGATCCCTGCATCACCGCCCGATGCCTCCATACTTACACCTTCTGCAGATCCAAGGATCTGGGAAGGGATTTCTTCAGTAGTTAAGATCGCTGGAGTGGATCCAGAGACCATTTCATCTTGAGTCTCCTCCCCTACTGCAGCAACCTCAACAGGCTTCTCTCCAACTTCTTCATCCAGATCCTTGAGATCATCAGCATCAAGGAGGTCCTCAGAACCCATAAGCTCGCGGAACGCCTCCACCTCTTCCTTGGCGATCCCAACGGTGAGGGTTCCAGCTATCACACGACGCATAAGAGTCGCACGAGCCACAACCCTTATCAGCGCCGCCTCGTCCTTCAGATCCTGGATCTCAGACGATAAAGCCTCCTCCCGCGCTGCCTTCTCCAGTCGAACAACCTTCAGCTCCTCCTCTAGTCCAGATGCACGATCAAGCACAACCCTCATACGAGTTCGTTGCTCGTCCCTCATGGGCTCGACCTCCTCAAGTTTAGCCTCCAGGTCATCAATCTTGACCTGCTTAGCCTCCAAATCGGAAGTAAGCTTGACGACCTTCTCCTTCGCCTTCTCCGCATCCTTCACAGCTGCTCTTTCGCTAGCCATCTTGGAGCGCATGTCATTCTTGATAGTCTCCATTCGAGAATGAAGACCAAGGATCGCTTGAAAGCCCTGAAAAAAGCAAGAACAAAAATTAATCGTACGATATTGACACATCATAATCGTACGATAAGAAAATACTCACCAAAAATGAAAGGCCGACGGCTGCAGCATCGATCTCCTCGAACCTCAGCCTGGAAAACTGTTCCTTTTGCGAAGGAAGTAGAAATTGTTCGATAGCTGGGAAGATATCCTCCTTCTTCACGACATCCCCTTCCAGAAAACCCTTAGGCAGGGTTATGTTCATCGAGGATGAACCAACGTCGAAAGACGTCTTCTTCGACGCCTTTGCAGGAGTTTTTGTCGCCTTGGCTCCCTTCGATTGATCCTCAGGAGGAGCAGATCTGATTGGAGAAACGTTGATCACATCATCCGCCTTTTGCTTGGCTTCATGCGATAGATCAGGGACCTCAGACGAGGACCTCGTACGTTTCGCTGGAGGCTCACCTCCAGCCATCTCTTTCTTCTTCAAAGCCGCCCTCCTGGCAGCCTCCAACTGTTCCGCCCGCCTCGATGGTTTCTTTGATGATCCTATAAAAATAGAGCAAATATAAGAAACATGTAACAAATATTATCGTACGATACACGTTGAACGTACGATTTACCTTCCATCTCTTCCTTTGAAATCACTTGAACTTCAGGGTCTGTCTGAGTAACTTCTTCTTCACTCTCTATCACAATCTCTTTAGCCTTCTGGGTAGAATAAAAGCGCTCACTAATGCTGTACGATAAGAATCGTTCGACTGCAGCTTTCGACTCCTCCGTAGCCTCGAATGAAAAATCAATCTCTTCAAAGAAAAAAAAACTCAAACGTTAGATAAACAAATCGAAAACTACAAGAAAAGTATTTTTAAGAGAAACACCTATACCTAAAGAATTCCACTCCGGCGCAACCCATCCACCTTCACCCAGAACTGAAGATGATCGTACGAACACGTATCGGGATTTCCACCCACGATCATGCACCTGAGTACCATGTACTAACATGGCGTCCCCTCTACCCTTTGGAAATAACCCGTATCGATCATAATCCGTCGGTTTTACGGTATACGCCGTGAGGAGATCGTCGACAGAGAACGCAGGACGACCCCAATCTTTCGTCACACGTTCGATAACGTTAATAACCCTCCAGAATTGGGGCATCAGTTGGCCAGGAGAGAGATTGAAACGACTCATGAAAGCCCGCGACAGAGGACTGTATGGCCACTTAAAACCTATTTTAAATGGGTATTCAAAAACAGCAAAGAAACCTGCCGGAGCATCTGCAGGCCTAATTTCACCCGCAACCTCTAAGACGGCACTATCAGGTAATCCAGAAAGCTTCCTAAAGGCTAGAACATCCAAAGACTCCTTAATACTACTCTTGACTTCCATTGATTCAGAAAATCATAGACGATCTAAACTACTTCTAAGACGAACGAAACGAAGTAAATCGAAATTTTTGGGATCTTTATCAGCCTTAATCTTTAAACGCATGAAAAGATTGAAAGAAGAAGGTACCTTATAAAGATCGTCGTATAAAAATCTTTGCCGAAAATAGGGAGATAATCTTGAAGAAAGATAACTACGAAATTGAAATTGGAAAGGATTTGTGTTGATCTCGTAAATTAATCTTATATGGCAACTAAACTCCTCTCCAAGCAATGCAGGTCCAGTCGTATATCGACACGCGTCCAGATCCAACCGTTGCAACGACAGTTGTCATAAACACGTCATCATGACGACGTCATTAAATCGTTTCATATTCGATTTGATTTAAATGAAGTTAATTTACTAACGATTACTTGTTTGAACTAACAAATTAGCTTTTGCAGATAAGAGATTCAGAAATATTCAGAACAACTTTTTCTAAATCTCGGGGCAAACTGTTTGGGTGAAAATTTACGATCGCACGATGCACGACGATCGACTTAAATCATAAGATATCTTTCAGGATAATAATCCTGTATTAAGATAAGGTCCTGAGATAAAGATACATATACCATCGAACGACAATAACAAATCATCGAATGATCTTTATACTAGATATCGTACGATACGATCAGAAAACGTACGATATCACCCGATATAATATTAACGGTTACATATATCTTAAGTATGATCATTTGTAACAGATAAATAACAGGTGTCGAAGATCAAGTGACCGTTGAAGACCAAGATACGCTCTTCATAAAGCTTCGACCGTTATATGCGAGATTTTAGCTACCGTTATAGCCGTTGCATTTAAAAGCACAATTATGGATATCAGTTACATTTTCGGCAACTATAAAAGAAGACCAAGACATTCATTCCGGACATCTGATCATTCTGAAGGCAATACGAATCAATTGATATTCTCAATAGTTCTCTTAAGATTTACTGTATTTTACATTCAATCCTATACTCTGTCTCATTGTAATCGTACGATCATCATTGTAACTCTCGAGGTGTTGGTCCCAAGTAGGTGACCTTCAAGTAAGGATAGTGATTGGGATTATAGAAGGGGGGGGGGTTGAATATAATCACACAGTTTTCTCACTTTTAAATTCTTGTTTTATAAACAATATGAATTTACAGATTGTTGCGGAAATAGAAAAGACAATTAGTCTAAACTAAACAATCTAAGTTCTTTCACTATGCACTAAGTGAGAAGAGAATAAAGAAAGAAGATAGAGGGATAAAGAGAGAAAGGACTTGAGTATTTTTGGATGAAGAAGAAGTATGGAGAACATCTCTTCACGTCCTATTTATACTCCATGCATTAAATGCATGCAGACCTACTATTGTGACGTGTCACAATGTGAGTGGTCTGTTGTACTATTTACTATAAACAAATACTCTTTGCATGGTGTGCAAAAGAGGATGTTTGTAAACAGTTGCCTTATGGTCTGATAAGTACGGAGGGAACAGTAAAGTAACTGCCCTTATGTACTATTGTGTCAGAAAAGGCGTGTAATCCTTTTGTGCATTAGACTAAGACATTGTTCTAATCCTTCAGGATCAGGATACTGATCAGTGACTAGAGTCCTGAAACTGGGGACGTTCAGGGTCACGTGTATCCTGATGAATCTTCAGGATGTCATACGATAGTGAACAGACTGCTATCACTGAGTTCCGTCTTCAGATCACGAGCATGCTGTTCCTGTCATCAGCTATTTCTTCGACGTCGCTGATGGTTCTTTGTGTATGATCTTAATGTCTTCAGGAGGAGGTCTTCACTTCAGTGGATAGGATCAGTAGACTGTAGAACAGACTCGTTAGTCTCCTGATCCTGATCCTGAAATCTATAAAGTTAAGTTACAGCATAAGTAACATGGAATAACACTGAACAGACTCAGTGATAATTCCTCAAGCTATAACAGAAGTAAGAACCTATTCACTAAGTAAAGATTCAGGATCATTATCATTTCATCAGGTCTTAGGAGAGCTGGATCAACAATCTCCCCCTAAATGATAATGATAAGACAACAGAGTAATTGTCTTAATCTAGAAAAGTTAGAAATAAATCTAAGTCTAGAACTAAACAGTAGGAAATAGAACTCATAAAGGTACATGTCCCATTTACTGTTTTGAGGGATCTTTTTCAGTACTATGATGGAATGAAGTACAATGCACTGAATTGCATTCTCATTAATCTCATTAAAATATTACAAGAGTAAGGAAAATACAATAGTACATGATAGAAGTACTGAAAGAAAAAAAAAATTACAAGACAACTAACTATCAGATTCTTCGCTAATGTATTCAGTCTTGACGCAAACAGGAACAGGAGTGTCGCTGAAGGCAAGTCTGTGATCAAGTATAGTTCTGACAGTGCGGATGATCTCTTTGTTGTCTGGATTTTTCTTATCTTGTTGTGCAGTGAAGAGAACTGTCAAAAGATGTTCATAGGGCGCTATGTGTAGCTCACTGAAGCGCTGAAAGCGTAGGATTGAGTTATTGCTAACACATATGCCATGAACAGGTTCTCTGATTACTTGTCCTTCAGATAGAGTGATTCCTGGAGGGAATGAAAGATCAAGCATCGAGAGGTCCAGAGGTTTAACAACCATTCTGGGAAGACAGGGAGTTGGTCTTCTTGTAGAGGTGCCTGCAGATCTTCGAACAGGCTGCTGAGATAGGAGTGGAGAGTGTTGGAGCAGGTCATCAGGTATTTCAGTTGTCCTTCTGATGCGAGCAATAAGTCCTTCAATGACTTCTTCTACTTCAGCCCGATAGTTCTTGTTGGCTTTGGGAAGCAGGGATCTGATTTCGTTCCACTCTGACAAGTTGTAGCGATCTAACTTGTCCAGAGTGTGCTCTACGTCCTTTACTCCAGAGCGTTTGACTGTGATCCAGGTTTTACCAGGATTACCTTTCTTGCCTCTAGATCGGCGAAGATGGATACCTGAGATGGCAGCACCATGCTTTTTGGAGGTGTAACCGATCTCTGCACCAGTCAAGCTCAGCATTCACTTCTCCAGTCTCTATCTCTGCATTTTTGTTGAAGACCTTCAGAACAGCCTTCTGTGCAAGGATAGGATCCGCACTTATTTCAGCATCTTCATCTACAAAATCCGATGCAAGCCTTCGAGCGGCTTGGGCAGAGAGGAAAGCTTCCTTCTGCTTCTTATTATGCTCTAGTTGAGCCTGTACAGCCTCGTTGTACTCCTCCTGCGAGAGATAGGCGAACTCAGAGTCACAAGAGGTACGAAGAGGAATTTTTACTCTTGTACTCTCGAGTCGCTCTATCACGGCGTCTAAGCGCCCATCCCTGTCAATGGCAAAGGAACTGTCAGGGTAGTTTTCACCTTCAGATCTAGGAGAGTTTGAGGGAGGTGATCTGGGTGAGGAAGCAGGGGTAGAGAAGTCATCAGAGATGAATTCATCATCTGATGAGAGGCATATGGTTTCAGGGGTGGCTCGGATTTCAGGGGTTCTGGATGAAGAGGCTTCTTGGTTGAAACGGGTTGCAGGACGGGTAGAAATGGTTTCTTGGTTGAGGGGTGTGATCCTGAAGGTCATTTTAGCTAATTTAGCTCTGGTCTGTTCATTGGGACAATTCTCCATTAGGCGAATAATGTCACCAGTGACAGAGCCAAAGTTGACATCGTGAGTTTCAGGATCGGCTTGGTTAATGGGTTCAGGTTCAGGGTGAGAGGTGAGTTCAGGAGTTGGTTCAGGAGAGGGTAGTTTGGGAGGTTGGTAGATAACCATTTGAAGGTTATTAGGAGGGGAGTTTTCAGGTGAGGAGTCTAGGGTGATGGTTTCAGGGGTAGGTTTGGTTTTAAGAAGAGAAGATATGGGTTGGTTATCAGAGGAAGAGGGAGAGGATGGTGGTAGAGACGTACCAGAGGCATCAGGGTTCTCCCCTGAGGTTGTGCGAGCCCTGGAATGGGCGCAGAATCAGTAGGGATCTTCTCGATGAAGATGTCATCGTCAGCATCATCATCATCTTCATCATCATCATCGTCGTCTTCATTATTCCCCCCGTCTTCAGTGGTTCTCCAGTTGGTGGAGGGGGAATATGCTGAATGGTCTCGGGGCTGTCTCTCCCCCTCAGCAGGTGCCTGCACTAAGGCAGCTGTTGTAACACTCCTTTGGAGGAGAGAGGCCATGTCACCCAGAAGCTTGCGCTGGATGAAGGACGATGTGATCAGGGACTGTAACACGTCCCTGTCCGCCGTGGTGAAGGACGGAGGCGGCGCAGGAGCAGTGGTGAGGGCGTTGACAGCAGTGGAGAGCCCTTGCACCTGCTCCTGGATGACTCGGAGAGCAGCTTCCTGAGCATCCAACCTCTGAACCACCGTTGTTTGAAAGGTGGTGAGAGAGTTGGTGCTGTTGATGATGTCGGTGGAGAGCGCAGGGAGTGCCGTGGCCTTCAGGTCATCAATTGATGCCTGAAGATTGGTGGAGGAGGAGGCAACTTGAGACACCTTGTCATGGATATTATCCAGACAAGGGATGGAGAGGGTGACGGCCGTGGGCGGCGGAGTCGCGGCGATGGCGGCGGCAGTGGCACTGGCGGCGGCGGCTTCAGCAGCGGCTGCAGCAGCTTGGGCAGCAACAAGTTCCTGTTGGAGGGACTGGAGCTGTGCCGAGTGCTCGGCCTCCTTCTGCTGGAGGGCAGTGCGGGCCTCAAGCAGGTTCCTCTCAGCGGACTGCCTGCGGAGTTCAGCTGCGTTCAGCTGATGCTCGGCATCCGTGAGGATGAAGTCGTTGAAGGGGTCATCTTGATGAAGATGCCCTTCAGAACCTGCTCCTAAAGAACCTGTAGACATAGTAACTAAGTGAGCACTAGAAGACTCATTAGTTTTCATAGAAGAAGGAACAGTAATATATTGCTTAGAAATATTACCTGAGGCTTGGAGGGTATCAGGATGATTACCCACCAGATTCTCTGAGGGTTCGAGTTGAACCACCTCAGGTTCTTGTGTAACAGGGGCAGATGTAGAAGTATCTGCAGTGGAAGAACGTTTAGATAAAGGGGAAGGTTTATTAAAGAGCTGGGGCAGGGTAATGTAATATTTCTTACCAGCCGCCTGCGTCTTTTTCTTTTGCGCCCTTGCTTTGGCGCGTTTTGTAGGAGGTGGAGGAGTGACAGAGGATGGTTGGGGGCGCTTCTGGAGCGCAGAAGATGTGGTTGCAGCTGGGGAAGTCAGTATTGGGTTAGCTACTGACATAGCATGCATAGAAGTAGAAGAGTGTGGTTTGGAAGAGATGATAGAAAACGTACCTGCAGTGGGAGCGGTGGATGGTTCAGCATCCTCCTGATCCTGATCCTGAGCAGGTTCAGGAATGACCAGGACGTCGGAGAGAGGGACGTCCTCAGGATGATGAACAACTTGTTCCAGGAACCGGGGTCCCAGAGAGTAGTTGTTGGAGTTTCCAATCTTGGGGTAGTTTTCCCCATGTGCAGCTCCAGGACGGCCGAGAAGAACCTTGTGAAGGCAACGTTGGCGACCCGATTCTTGCTTCGGACCTTCTTCACCATGTCGTCCCAGATGGAGCGAGCATAGTCGAACTCGCGATTCTTGATCGCAGAGTAGACCATCTGCTGGATGACCATCGGGAACTGCTCCGTGCTCCCTGTTTTGCCCGATAAGCACAGGCCAAACGTGTTCCATATGTAATAGAACACGGCGTTGAGTCCTGACTTATGGACAGTGGCACCGGTCTTGGGCAGCAGGACGCCTTCCTTGTTGACAGGCCATCTGTAGCCGATGGCGTCCAGGAACTCGACGATCTCGTCGGCGGTGGGGACAGGAGGGAAGCGCTTCTTCTTGGGGAAGTTAAGCACGTTCCTGAGTGTTCCGAAACCGAAGGAAATGAGGTTGTCCCTGATTTGGAACTTGATCACCTCGCGCAGGACGCCCTTGGAGTTTCTCTCCTTGGTAACCATGGCTGTAGACCACAGTTGTTGTAGCATAGGCTTGTTCGGCTTGGGGTCCAGGGTGAAAGCCGTCTTCAGAGGGCTTCGTAGCAGGAAGTCCTTGGCAGGAATTAGATATTCCTTTTCTTCAGGAATGTCAAACAGAGCAAGAACGTTGTTCTGTTTGAATTGAACGTCATGCGCAGGGATGACGATCGGCAGGCTTTCAGATGAGGATTGTAGTGGAGTAGCCTCGGAGGAGAGTTGAGCGTCCAGCGAAGAAGTAGTAGCAGCCATCCTGTTAGAAACATAAAAATAACATATATGGATGATTAAGAGTCCAAAATATGCATTTTTCTTCATTTTTCAATGAACACATAATATGTTCATAAAAATGGTGATATCCTTTATACTTAGAATAGATTAGATACCAAAATACACAAAAGGAATGTGTTTTGGTATTAAAAAGAACTTCTATTTTGATGAAAAGATATCAAAATAGGAGTTTATGACTGTTTCTTAAAAGAAATAAGAAAAATCATGTTAAACAGTTTTAACAAAAATCTTTGAAGATTTTAGGAAAACTAAGATCAAACGAAGTGATCTTAGGGTTTTTGAAAAAACGTTTATCAAAATAAGTTGTTTTTAAGGAAGAATACCAACTTAGATTGTAGAAAGAACAAAGAACAAGAGGAGACTTACGTTGATCTTGTTAAAAGAACTGGTAAGTGTGTGTTCTTGGTGTTCTTGAGGATGAAGATTCTTGCTTTTTCTTGCTTGAATGCTTAGAGAGTATTATGTGAGCGTAAAGAGTGAAAAGGATTACGAATGAGGTTTTTATACCTCGTGGTATGAGAGAGAAAAAGGATGAGAGAGAAAAGAGCGGCTAATTTCAAACGTTATGATGAAAAAGAAGCTCGACGCGCGTTCACGCGCCTGACACACGTAGTGGGGAACAGGAAACGTCCCATTACGTGTCAGTGCAGGTGAAAGGTTTGTTTTATTAGAAAAAACTAAAAACCACCTTTTCAGGGGATGATTCCATTTTGGTGAAAGATATGGTTTATTGGAATCAGAGTACTTATCAGATAAGTACTGTTTTGGGAAAATCCTCTTATCACATTTAATGCGATAAGGTTTCAGTATCAGAGGGAAGAAATACTTACCTGAGAATCATCAGTATTCGGATATTGAACAAAGATTTTGTAAGTACTGAATAGAGTCATCCTCTGAAGAAGAGTTATTCAGGAGTTGTTAATAAAAGAGGTCCTGAGGGAATATTTTCAAAAGGACTTTAACAACTGTTTGTCCTGAGAACTTCTATTCTTCAGGATTTAACATCCCAAGTTCATTGAGGAGCATATTAAAACGCGTCACATCCAGTGGTTTGGTAAAGAGGTCAGCAAGCTGATATTCAGTAGGGACAAAATGGAGTTCAATATCACCATTCATCACATGATCCCTGATGAAGTGATATCTCACTTCAATGTGCTTTGTCTTAGAGTGTAAGACAGGATTGTTAGCAATGGCTATTGCTGAAGTGTTGTCACAGAAAATAGGAATTTTGGAGAGTTGTATGTCATAGTCCTGAAGTTGATTTCTCAGCCACAGGACCTGAGCACAACATATTCCTGCTGCAACATATTCAGCTTCAGCAGTTGATGTGGACACAGAGTTCTGCTTCTTGCTAGTCCAACTCACCAACTTGCCACCTAATAGGTGACAGCCACCAGTAGTGCTTTTCCTGTCGATCTTACATCCTGCAAAGTCACTATCAGAATAAGCTGTTAGATCGAACCCTGAGTCCTTGGAGTACCAAAGACCCATGTTAGGAGTTCCCTTCAGGTATCTGAAGATCCGCTTTACAGCGGTCAGATGGGATTCTTTGGGTTCAGCCTGATAACGAGCACAGAGACATGTAGAATACATGATATCAGGACGACTCGCTGTAAGATACAGCAGTGAGCCAATCATTCCTCTATAGAGAGTCACATCAACAGGTTTCCCTTTGGAATCCTTGTCAAGAGACAGAGGAGGAGCCATTGGAGTCTTCATCGGTGTACAGGATGTGAGATCAAATTTCTTCAGCATCTCATGTACATATTTACCTTGATTGATGAAAATTCCCTTTTCAGATTGCTTGATCTGAAGTCCTAAAAAGAATGTTAATTCGCCCATCATAGACATTTTATATTCAGATTTCATGAGCAACTCAAACTTTTCGCAGAGTTTGGGATTTGTGGATCCAAAGATAATGTCATCGACATATATCTGGACAAGAAGGATATGCTTAGGATATTTCTTCAGAAATAAAGTGCTATCAATCTTTCCACGAACAAAACCTTTAGAGAGAAGAAAGGTTGAGAGGGTATCATACCAGGCACGAGGAGCCCGTTTTAACCCATAGAGAGCCTTGTTTAACTTGAAGACGTGATCAGGGAACTTAGGATCTACAAAGCCAGGAGGCTGAGCCACATAGACTTCTTCATTAAGTTTTCCATTCAGAAAGGCATTTTTAATGTCCATCTGATATACTTTGAAGTTCATATGTGCTGCAAAAGCTAGGAAGAGTCGAATTGCTTCGAGCCTAGCAACAGGAGCAAAAGTTTCATCGTAATCAATGCCCTCTTCCTGTCTGTATCCCTGAGCCACAAGGCGAGCCTTGTTTCGAATGATTGTACCAATCTCATCAAGTTTATTTCGAAAAATCCACTTGGAACCAATGATTGTACGTTTTCGAGGCCTAGGGACGAGAAGCCAGACATTGTTTCTGATGAACTCTGCTAGCTCTTCCTGCATGGCTGAGACCCAGGCAGGATCACGCAAAGCATCATCTATTTCTTTAGGTTCATTTTCAGAGATAAAATTTACATAAAGACAGACGTTACCAGCTTGACGTCTAGTTTTCACACCAGAAGAAGGGTTTCCAAGAACTTGATCAATGGGATGATCTTTGGTCCATCGGAGAGCAGGTGGTTGATACACCTGTCCTGAAGTAGATGCTTCATTGGATGATGGATCAGGAAGCAGATTTGTAGGAGAGGGTTCACTAACAGTGGTTTGAGAGAAGTCTTCACTGTTAGTGGGTTGATCAGGTTCAGGGGTGTGATTTGAGTGATAGGGGTGGCATTTATGAGAGGAGGAGTGGTTATATCAGTGGGTGGTAAAGGATCTTCTTCAAAACCATCAGGAAGGTCTTGAGGAGAGGGATCAGCAATAGGAGGTTCAGGGACTTGAAAGAAAGAGTCAGCCCACTGATTGATTTCAGTATTATCAGTTGGGTGAGGAAAGGTAGGACCCGATTCATCAAACTTGACATGAATCGTTTCCTCAATGGCTTGTCTTCGTTTGTTGAACACACGGTAAGTTTTAGAAATGGAAGAGTATCCGAGGAAAATTCCATCATCAGATTTGGAATCAAACTTTCCAAGATTATCTTTGTTGTTTAGAATGTAGCAGACACAACCAAAGATATGGAGATGTTTGATTGATGGTTTCCTGTTACGAAAGAGTTCGTAAGCTATTCTTCTGAAACGCTTGACAATCAGAGATCTGTTCTGAGTGTAACAACCAGTATTTACAGCTTCAGCCCAGAACTGAGTGGCAAGGTTGGCTTCACTCAGCATAGATCTAGCAGCTTCGATCAGCGTCCTGTTTCGTCTTTCAGCAACACCATTTTGCTGAGGAGTTCTCACAGAGGAGAAGTTTTGAGAGATACCTTTCTGTTCAAAGAAAGATTCCAGGGTACTGTTTTTGAACTCAGTCCCATGGTCACTTCTTATTGAACGAACAGTAAGGTTGTTGAGTTTTTCCATCTTCCTGACGAACAGGATGATTTCTTCAGGAGCATCACTCTTGGCACGTAAGAAGAAAACCCAAGTATATCTGGAATATTCATCTACGATCACCAGAGTATATTTCTTTCCACCAATGGATTGGACATTAACAGGTCCAAAGAGATCCATGTGGAAAAGTTGTAGAGGAGAGCTGATGGAGGAAATCTGCTTGGACTTGAAGCTAGCCCTGGTCTGTTTTCCTTTCTCACATGCTGAACAAAGAGATTCCTTTGTATAGCGGAAGTCAGGAAGACCAATGACCAGGTTGTTGATGCAGAGTTGATTCAGCGTCTTGAAGTTGAGATGAGAGAGACGCTTGTGCCAGAGCCAATTCATATCAGTGGAAGCACGTGATACGAAATAGAAGTTATCAGTGGAAGTATTCATATTGATGATGTAGATATCTGCATGTCTAACACCATTGAGAATGACTTCCTTTTTCCTGTTCTTGACTTTGCACTTTTTCTTAGAGAAAGAAACTTTGTGATTCTTATCACACAGTTGACTGATGCTCAGAAGATTATGCATCAGGCCTTCAACATAAGCAACTCTTTTGAAAGTAGTTACTCCGTTGGTCAGAGTGCCATACCCTCGGGTTTGGCCTCTACCGTTTCCGCCAAAGGTCACAGCAGGACCTCTTTCTTCACGGTAGTTAGTGAGGACAGATTTAGAACCAGTCATGTGTCGAGAGCATCCACTGTCCAAGTACCAGATGCCCTTATCCTGTAAAATACAGAGTTTAAGTTTTCTTTGGTACCCATAGAACTATGGATCCAGAAGTATCAGTAGGACTGGTTGAATCAGTGTCAGCCTTTACTGAAGTATCAGTACAGGAGGCTGGAGTCTTGACTGAAGGAACAGTCTTGACAACCTTCTTTCCTTTGACTGATTTCTCAGTCTTGGGAATCTTCTTTACCTTAGCTGATTTTTCAGCTTTGGTAGCATCAGGACACTTACTCGCAATATGGTCATTTAATCCACAGTGATAGCATTTGCGATATTGAAAGCGTTTAGTGTGGTCCAGAAAGTTTTTGAACTTTAGGTGAGCAGGACCTGCACCAAGTATGCCTTTAGCATTTGACATAGGAGGAATTGGAGTCTTCTCCTTAGTCGTTTGCTTCAGGTCAATCTTCAGTCTGGGAGCAGGACTCTGAGAAAGAGACTTAGTTCCAGAGACTGAAGGACCACCACCCAGAACTTTATTCTTGGGTTTAGGACCCTTGGTCTTTGAAGGTGTTTCAGTTTTGGATTTATCCTTAACTGTATTCTTTTTGCTCTTAGGAGCACCTTCAGGATGTGTGTTAGAAGAAGAAGAAGGGGTGTTTTCAGAGGCATTAGGAAGAGGAAATAGAAGAAACAAATTTTCCAAATTTGAGCATGGAACTATCAGACTTAGTTTCTTCTTTCTTGTATCCACGAAAGAATCCAAGACCTCTTTTGCTTTTATCAGACCTCCCTGAAGCTAATATTTCATCAACTTTTTCAGAGGCGTCACTCCATCCTTTGATGGTGACTTTTTCAGCATTTAATTGGGCAAGGGCCTTCTCTTTGGCAGCAAGAGCCATTTCTCTTTCAATACAAAGAGTTTTGTTTACAGTGACCTGATCCTTATAATTTTCTTCCACAATGGTAAGCTGTTTTAATTTTTCTTGACATTCTTTGAGTTGTCCTCTAAGGTCAATATTCATTTTTTCAGCAGATGTTTTACCATTAAGGGCTTTGTAAAGGTCGAGAGTGACCAGGTCTAACTGTGTTAAGCTTTCAAGAGGGATGAGAGGAATAGGTATCTGACTGGAAGAATCAGTCGCAGAGGTGGAAGCTTCAGGAGTTGTGGAAGAAGAAGCTTCAGGATCCTGAGGAGGAATCTCTTCAGGAACCTCTTCTATCTTAGCCATGAGAGCTAAGGTAGGTTCCTCAATAATGGCCATGAGTGCCACTTGAGTATCTTCCTCATCAGACGAGTCATCAGAGGATACATCATCCCAATCGCAGTCTTCTGCGATTAAACCTTTGCCTTTACGCTGAGTTTTCATCTTTTTGTACTTTTCCTTCAGGCGTTGGTATTTGGGGTTCTTGGAAGAAGATTTTGCAGAGGAGGGAGCAAACTGACTTTTTCTGTACCTGCAATCATTAGCAAAGTGTCCTTTGCCCTGACAGTTGTAGCAGATAGCAGTAGCCTTGTCAGTAGAATCTGACTTTGGCTTGTCAGTAATAGAAAGATGTTTCTTTTTATGGAAGTTTCCCTTTTTGGCAAACTTTTTGAAAGATCTGGTTAAAAGAGCAAGAGACTCATTGAATTCAGGATCTTCTGACATGTCAGAGTCAGAAGATTCTAATTCAGTAATAGTTACTGAAGAAGAAGTGGCAGCAACAGGAGGAACTGAATCTGAAACCAATGCAACAGATGTGCTTTTGGATTCTTTAGAATCTCTTATGAGATTCTTTTTCAGTTTCTTCTGTTGTTCACGGTTCAGAAGAATACCGTACAACTCACTTAGTGTGAGTGTCTTTATGTCCTTTGACATAGTTAAGCAGGAGGTGTAGATTTCCCAATGTTCAGGAAGAGCTTCCATGAACTTGGTAACCACCTCAGAGTTAGAGTAGGTAGTACCGATGGTCTTCAGATCAATCAGAAGACAGTTGAATCTCTGATGTAGCTGGGAGAGAGTTTCATCCTTCTGATGAATAAAGCTTTCGTACTGTCGAACCAAGAAAATCTTTCTTGATTCCATTAGTACGGCGGTACCTTCATATTGAACACAGAGAGTGTCCCATATCTCCTTAGCAGAGCGAAGGTGACAGACAGAATGAAAGACGTCATCAGGGAGTGACATGGCAATGAGAGACCTAGCCTTGGTGTCAATGTTGACCAGGCGTCTATCTTCATCATTCCAGTCAGTTACGGGCTTCACCAGCTCCCTTTCAGGAACAGCAGGTTGGCCACCAGCAGCAGGAATGGGGTGGACTGTTTGTGTAGGCACATGTGGTCCATTTTCCAGAAAATAAGGAATCTGGGGATCAGAACCAGAGAGGAAAAGTTCCATCCTGGTTTTCCAAAGAGAGAAGTTGTCTTTGTTAAACCGAGGAGGCTTTCCAGCAGAGCCGGTATCAAAGTAGTTATCCTTAGCTTGAAGAGCCATAGAATAAGAAGAGAGAGGATCACAAGATTTTTCTAAAGAAGAAAATGAGAGCTTGTATCTGCTCTGATACCACTTGTTGGTCCCAAGTAGGTGACCTTCAAGTAAGGATAGTGATTGGGATTATAGAAGGGGGGGGGGGGTTGAATATAATCACACAGTTTTCTCACTTTTAAATTCTTGTTTTATAAACAATATGAATTTACAGATTGTTGCGGAAATAGAAAAGACAATTAGTCTAAACTAAACAATCTAAGTTCTTTCACTATGCACTAAGTGAGAAGAGAATAAAGAAAGAAGATAGAGGGATAAAGAGAGAAAGGACTTGAGTATTTTTGGATGAAGAAGAAGTATGGAGAACATCTCTTCACGTCCTATTTATACTCCATGCATTAAATGCATGCAGACCTACTATTGTGACGTGTCACAATGTGAGTGGTCTGTTGTACTATTTACTATAAACAAATACTCTTTGCATGGTGTGCAAAAGAGGATGTTTGTAAACAGTTGCCTTATGGTCTGATAAGTACGGAGGGAACAGTAAAGTAACTGCCCTTATGTACTATTGTGTCAGAAAAGGCGTGTAATCCTTTTGTGCATTAGACTAAGACATTGTTCTAATCCTTCAGGATCAGGATACTGATCAGTGACTAGAGTCCTGAAACTGGGGACGTTCAGGGTCACGTGTATCCTGATGAATCTTCAGGATGTCATACGATAGTGAACAGACTGCTATCACTGAGTTCCGTCTTCAGATCACGAGCATGCTGTTCCTGTCATCAGCTATTTCTTCGACGTCGCTGATGGTTCTTTGTGTATGATCTTAATGTCTTCAGGAGGAGGTCTTCACTTCAGTGGATAGGATCAGTAGACTGTAGAACAGACTCGTTAGTCTCCTGATCCTGATCCTGAAATCTATAAAGTTAAGTTACAGCATAAGTAACATGGAATAACACTGAACAGACTCAGTGATAATTCCTCAAGCTATAACAGAAGTAAGAACCTATTCACTAAGTAAAGATTCAGGATCATTATCATTTCATCAGGTCTTAGGAGAGCTGGATCAACACGAGGACATCACCCTTCTTGGTGATACTTAGTGCAACGTCGACTATCCTCTTTTAGTCGGCCGCAGGTTTTTTCCTCGACCTCGAGGTTTTTCCTGCGTCATCAATTGTATTGTCCCTTATTTACTTTTATCGCACGTTTTATCGAACAAGATTTCTTTCTCTCGACGGATTTGCCTCATATTGTCTTACGATAATTAATTGTGTAACTTTTTACCAAAACAGTTTGTAGTAACAATAAGTTTATCCAACATCAGCAAAGTTAATAAATTGATGAGATACATATCACTAACTTCACAATTATACTAGCTTTTGATGTAGAATGAAATCAAATTAATGTCCACCTTTACATTGATCTTAAATATATAAAACGTTATCCCTTTATATATGTATACTTATGATTATAAAACCTGTATTTGGATAATATTGAAAAATCTTTAAAGAAAAAGAAAAACTTGTATCACAAGAAAGAAGTATGACTTTTAGATTATTCGATTTGAATAAATATATAAAAAGAATGATACTTGGATATAAATAGATATACTTAATATGGTTTGTATTTTCATGATGGCCCATACTTGCCTCTACTTCATCATCTTCCTTTGGTTGCTCCTCCTTGTTCCAACCTCACCTCATGTATGTATTTCTTTTCCAAACTATTGTTTCTTAAAATCTTTCGTTTTCTGTCTTCGTTTTTCTGAGTCTTGTTTATGTGTTTAACACGGGACATGTAAAATGAAAACGGAAATCGAAGAAATCGAAAAACGTAATTTCGTGACAAGGAAACAGACTTTTCCTAGCTATTAATCTTGGTTTGTTGGTTTTACGATTTGACCGGGTGAGATCTGTTTCTTGGAAAAAAAACACTCAATCATCATAAGAAAGTTTACGTAAAAGAAATGTGTGGACTCAAATGTTATAAATTTTTCTTAAGTGGTGATATATCATATAAGTTGACTTTTGTTTTATTGATTGTAGCCAACTGGTTGGACAAATCATGGTCGTGATTTGAAGAATAGCAGATACGCATCTGATGAAACCAAGATAAGCCCCGAAACAGTAGCCAACCTTCGGTTAAAGTGGCAATTCGTTGCTGGAAAAGATATAAGTGCGACACCAGCAATATACAACAAGACAGTCTATTTCCCGAGTTGGAATGGCAAAATATACGCCCTGAATGAGTCGGATGGTTCACTTATTTGGCAACAAGATATTGGTCAGCTAACAGGACTTAATGCGGCAGGTCTTGTATTAGGGGTCAATTGGACCGTGTCCAGGTCTACCCCTACGGTTGCTGATGATCTTTTGATCGTTGGAATTTATGGACCGGCTTGCGTTGTGGGGCTTAAACGTAGCAACGGAGAGCTTGTGTGGTCTACACAACTTGATACACATAATGCTTCGATAATCACCATGTCCGGAACTTACTATAAAAGGTATGCTTATTTTATGTTAGAATTATTTCCATTTAAATTTTAAATTAATTTTCTAATTAATTTCGTACAAAAATAAAAGTAGATGACAGGTGGACCCAGAAAAGTAAACGATTTTGACTTTATTGAACCAAATACTAAATTGAGTTTGACATCTTAAATAATAACAGAAAAACGTTTTCATTACTTTATTTAAGAATGCTTGACATTGAATATTCCAACACGTTAGAATTTATTTGATATTTAATTTAATTAATATAAGTGAAAATAGATGAAAAAAATGGATAATAATATGTGATCAATTAAGTTATGTACCTAAAAAGACTACAAAAGTTATGTGGTCAATTCTATTACGTTATTTTGATTGAAAATAACTGAATATTTAGTAATAGAATGGATTGTTGGGAAATCGAATAACTGAATATTTAGTAACGTAATCGTTGGGAAATTGTTATTGTGTCCAGTGCTTTCTACGTGGGCACATCGTCACTTGAAGAAAGCTCGAGCATTGAAGCATGTTGTTCGTTTATCGGGAGTTTTTCCAAGTTAAATGCCAAGAACGGTAGCATCTTGTGGCAAACCTACATGTTGCCGGATAACAACGGTAGCCTCGATGAGTACGCCGGTGCTGGCATATGGGGCAGTAGTCCATCCATCGACATTCAACGCAACGCAGTGTACATTGCCACCGGAAACATGTATTCCGCCCCATTAAATGTTACACAATGCCAAGAAGCACAAAACAATCAAACGACACCTACAGAAAGCGATAATTGCATGGAGCCCGACAACCATTCGAATTCGGTCCTAGCACTCGATATGGATTCAGGGGAGATCAAATGGTATCAACAATTAGGCGGTTACGATCTATGGATATTTGCTTGCAATGATCTCTCTACAGCGGGTTGTCCCCCTGGCCCTAATCCAGATGCAGATTTCTCCGAAGCACCAATGATTCTAACCATTAATGTCAGTGGACGCAAGCGTGACATAGTGGTCGCAGTTCAAAAGAGTGGGATTGCTTGGGCGTTGGATCGTGACAACGGTAGCATTATTTGGTCTACGGTAAAATTTCTATTTATTTGTCATTTTATACTTGAGAAAGTAGTTATAGACTCTATTAATTGGATTATTCCCAAAGTTCCTATTAAGTTTCTTAATTACACAAACACCAAATTGAATAACCGGATTAAGCAATCATGCTAAATTTCACCAAATCCGACAAAAATGGCAATGTACATGAACAGGATTGTGTACAAAGCTACACAATCCTGTTCCTTATATAGAATTTTAAATATTAGAGGTGATTTTGAAAGATATATTGATAAATTTATCGTTTTGGTGTAATAAATGAACAGGAAGCTGGACCTGGAGGAGCCGGTGGAGGAGGTTATTGGGGATCAGCAACAGACGGGAAGACGGTTTACACAAACATTGCCAACAGTTTGCGTAGCACATTTACGTTGAAGCCATCAAATATAACAACCACTAGCGGTGGATGGGTGTCAATTGATGCCACAAGCGGCAATGTGTTATGGTCGACGGCAAATCCAAGTAATACTACCGCAAGTGGACCTGTAAGTTTAGCGAATGGTGTTGTGTTTGCTGGCTCGACCAATGGGACAGGACCCATTTACGCCATGAGTGGTGCTACCGGAGAAATTTTATGGTCGTATAACACTGGAGCCACCGTGTATGGTGGCATGTCGATTAACGATGGTTGTGTGTATGTAGGAAACGGTTATAAAGTAAGTTTTGGATTCTTTGATCCAACATATACTCCTGGAACAACATTATTTGCCTTTTGCATTCTTCCATAAATGTAACTGATGTTATATAATAATAAAATGTAACTTTCTTGATAGATTGTGCTTTTAATTTTTTGATTATTTTTCTATGAAATTGTGATAAATCGTGTAGTCTGGTGGCATTCTTTGATTTATTGTAGTTGAGGTGCCTAATTAAAACTTTGTCGATATTTAATATGTAAACCCCATATAGAACACAATGATTAAATGGTTTTGAAAGTTTGGTATTAGTGATAAGGCAATTGCTTTGCTTAGGTTAAGGGATGAAAAGGGTTGTAAACAAAATGTTATGACATATAGCACCATCATCGATAGTCTTTGCAAAGACGGAATGATGGTGATGCTTTAAAGCTCTTCAATAAAATGATCTTCCACAAATGCATGGTACTGAATGTTGTAACCTATGGCTCTTTGATTCGTGGCTATTGTAAGTTAGGTCGTTGCGAGGTCTCTAATTCTCTGAGAAATGGAAGACAAAGGCATATCTTCTAATGTTCCGACTTTTAAAACATTTCCGATAGCTTTTTTTAAATGCAGAAAAAGAGCTTATTTGTTAAAATATGGAGATAACCTCAAAAATAATTACTAATAGAAAACTTTGAAAATAAATAATTTTAGAGAGAGAAATAATATTTTAATGGATGAATTCAATATTTTATATTATAATGGATGCAATTTTTTATTTTTTATTTTAGATTTGTTTTGGTTCTCCAATTTGGAGAAAATTTGAGGAATCTATTGGAGATCCTTTTAATATATTAGTCTATTCATTTTGCAAAGAAGGTATTGTGGAAGATGGAGAAGTTGTTTTGAATATCATGGTCAAGAGAGGAAAGGATCCCGATTTAATTAGTGTAACACCCTTAACCAATTTGAAAATTTTAAAACAAAATTTAACTAAAACCTCCGTTTGATAATAAGGAAATAAAACGATAATTCAAAATCCCAATTAAGTTTGAAATTCATATCCAACGACTAAATAATCAATGTTATAGATAATCGGATCGAAACGCCATCAGCCGGAATCCTCAAGCCGGAGCTTTGCCCTTATCAACACCGGAGCTCGTACCTAAAAAAAATATTAAAACACGAGGGGTAAGCTCAACAGCTTAGTGAGTAAAATTACATACAATAAATCATAAATTCATGCACATACACATCAGCCACGTAACAGCTTAACGGTTTCCCGTTTACCGGACCATCCCGCAATCCGGCCATCCGCGGTTTCCCGCCCATCGGGTCATCACGCAACCCATAATATCACCAAGTATTAATCACGTCAATATATACACATAAATCACAATTTACCGCATATAATCCCACTCACCTTAGCACGTTACGTACACACGGACAACGTATCGTCACAAACGCAAGCCACGAAACAAATCTGAAATTGAACACAACGGTCCTACGTGTTACAAATTATACTTAACTACTAAAACTAATGTCCGGTAACCGACACGCTTGTTTAACGATCCAAATAACATCACGGACACCCCCCCCCCAAACACCGCCGAACAAAGGAAGGGTGATAGCAACGGCGGTGTCCCGCCGTCACCGCGCACCGCCCGCGACGCACCGGCAGCCGCCACGTACAGCAGCCGCGGTCACGCCACGGCTGGCCTAACGATAGACAACACACGGTCACGACGGCGGCCACAACCACCGCCGGCCGGTGGAGCCGAACACGGCAGCAGCCGTGATGATGGTTAACACCACCATCGGCCACCGCACAGACTAGCAGCGGCAGCAGCGGCACGTGCCACCACCACCGCCGACACTACCATCAACACCGCTACGACGGCCGGCCTTTGCCGGCGTTACATCGACCGGAACCGGGGCAGCGGCGCGAGACAAGGTACCGCCACCACCGCCGGCCGAACCCACAACAAGATCAGCAGCGGCGACCGGCCTCCTGCCGGCGTCGCTTCACCGCATCACAGGCGGCGGCGCGACGGCGAGGGGCAACCGCCGAACCGCCGGCTGGCCATACGGCTGACCGGCAGCAGCAGCTGCATCCCGTACGACCACCGCCGCTTCCCAGCCTTGCCATCAACGAACCCGCGCGGCTGCAGCTAGCGGTGGCTAGCCGCCACCGGCGTCGGAGCAACGATCACCCAGCCACCGTCACCCACAGCCACAGCCGTGGGCCGGCGGCGTCCGCAACAACCGTGCGGCGGCGGTAAGAGGGGTGGTGCACCACCGCCACCGATCCGGTAACAAGACTAATACGGCTAAGCTAGATGCGATCAAGTGATTCGAGGCTTACCAACCACACGAACGATCCCGACGAATTCCTCCCGGCCGACTCCTCTCACTCTCGCCGTCCTCACTCTCTCTCTCGGTGGTTTGTTTGCCAAGAAACACAATGAGAAGAAGAATTGCTTTCCTAGGGTTTTTAACCTAGGTTTTTAACGGGCTTTTTCCCTCTCGTTGCTTGACCCGCAAGATAACGGCTAATAGAAACCCTAACCCTAATACTCAGTTATAATAATTACCATACACAATTTAATAAAATAATAATTAAATAAATAAATAAAGAACAAAAATAACGGGGCGTGACAACTCTCCCCCACTTACAAGGATTTCGTCCCCGAAATCAGTCTGAAAACAGCTCAGGGTAGTGCTCTCGCATCTCTGCCTCCGGTTCCCAGGTCCACTCGGAACCCTTCCGATGCTGCCACTGCACCTTCACGATTCCGATCTCCCTGCGTCGCAACCTCTTCACCTTCCGGTCTATCACTGCTACCGGCCTCTCGACGTAATTCAGGCTCTCGTCCACCTGAATATCGTCTAAAGGAATATGAGCCGTCTCGTCGGCGAGGCACTTACGCAACTGCGAAACGTGAAAAGTGCTGTGGATCTGGCCTAGTACCGCAGGCAGCTCCAAACGATAAGCTACCTTCCCAACACGTGCAAGAACCGTGAACGGTCCGATGTAACGAGGCCCCAGCTTGCCCCTCTTTCGGAACCGAATCACTCCCTTCCAAGGGGAAACCTTGAGTAGAACCCGGTCTCCCACCTGGAACTCCAGGTTCGATCTCCGTCGATCCGCATAGCTCTTCTGTCGACTCTGAGCCGTCCGCAATCGCTCCCGGATCCTCTGAATATCCTCCGTGGTCCTCTGAACCACCTCAGTGCTACCAAGAACACGCTGTCCTACCTCACCCCAACAGATAGGAGTACGGCATCTCCTCCCGTAAAGCATTTCAAACGGCGGCATCCCAATGCTCGAATGGTAGCTGTTGTTATACGAGAACTCCGCTAGAGGCAGATACGTATCCCAACTGCCACCGAAATCCAGAACGCAAGCTCGTAGCATGTCCTCCAAGGTCTGAATCGTCCGCTCACTCTGACCGTCTGTCTGAGGATGGTACGCGGTGCTAAAATGTAACCTAGTACCCAACTCCGAATGAAATCTCTCCCAAAACCGAGAAGTGAAACGCACGTCCCGGTCCGAGATAATCGACACTGGCACCCCGTGCCTCGACACCACCTCATCCACGTAGATTTTCGCTAGCTGCTCTGCAGTCGAACTCTCCCGGATAGGAAGGAAGATAGCGCTCTTGGTCAAACGATCAACTATGACCCAAATCGCGTCGAACTTCCGAGGGGTTTTCGGAAGCTTGGTGATCAGATCCATAGTGAGGTTTTCCCACTTCCACTCGGGAATCTCAAGTGGTTGCATCTTGCCGTGAGGCTTCTGATGCTCAGCTTTGACCTTCAGACAGGTCAAACACGACTCCACGTACCGAGCCACGTCCCTCTTCATCCCCGGCCACCAGTAGCCCGTCCGTAGATCCCGATACATCTTCGTAGCTCCCGGATGAATCGAGAACCTAGACTTATGGGCTTCCTCAAGCAAGGTCTGACGCGCCGTGCCCGCCCGAGGAACCCACACTCTACCATATCTAGTCAGCAACCCTCGTCCATCCCTGACTAATGCGGCCATCTGCCCCCGAATCCGCTCTCCATTCTGGTTCTCCTCCCGACTCGCCTCCTCTTGTGCCCGCAGCACTAGGTCCACAAAGGAGGTAGTCACCGCCATCTTTAGGTGTGAGATACGAAGCGGCGCGTGCTCCGTCTTCCTACTCAAAGCGTCAGCAACCACATTGGCTTTGCCCGGATGATAGAGAATCTCGCAATCGTAGTCCTTGACTACGTCAAGCCACCTCCGCTGTCGCATATTCAGATTCGGCTGCTCCAAGAAGTACCTCAAGCTCCGGTGATCTGAGAAAATGGTGCACTTCACCCCATACAGGTAGTGCCTCCATAACTTGAGAGCAAAAACAACCGCCGCAAGCTCGAGATCATGCGTGGGGTAATTAGCCTCGTGAGGCTTCAGCTGCCTCGAAGCGTAGGCTATCACCCGCCCCCTCTGCATCAGAACACAACCCAGACCCAGCCGAGATGCGTCGCAATAAACTGCCATGTCTTCCACCCCCTCCGGTAAGGTTAGAACCGGAGCCTCACACAGCTTCTGTCTCAACGTGTCGAAAGCCCTCTGCTGCTCAGAACCCCAAACGTACGACTCACTCTTCTTTGTCAAACGCGTCAAAGGTACCGCAATCTTGGAGAAATCCTGGATGAACCGTCGGTAGTAGCCGGCTAAACCCAGGAAACTCCGGATCTCGGTAGGTGCCTTCGGAATTTCCCAATTCATAACTGCTTCGATTTTTGCTGGATCCACCTTGATGCCTTCCCGGTTAATGATATGGCCCAAGAACTGAACCTCTTCCAACCAGAAAGCGCATTTCGAGAATTTGGCGTAGAGACGCTCCCTCCTCAACACCTCAAGCACCTCCCGCAGATGCATCACATGCTCCTCCTTCGTCTTCGAGTAGATTAGAATATCGTCGATGAAAACGATCACGGACCGATCAAGCATCGGGCGGCACACCCGGTTCATGAGGTCCATGAAAGCTGCTGGAGCATTGGTAAGCCCAAACGGCATTACCAGAAACTCGAAGTGGCCGTAACGGGTTCGGAATGCGGTCTTGTGGACATCCGCTTCCTTCACCTTCAGCTGGTGATACCCTGACCGAAGATCGATCTTAGAAAACCACGAAGCCCCCTGGAGTTGGTCGAACAGATCATCAATTCTAGGTAGAGGATACCTATTCTTGATGGTCACCTTGTTGAGTCCACGGTAATCGATGCACATGCGGTGACTCCCGTCCTTCTTCTTTACAAACAAGATCGGTGCTCCCCACGGTGAGCTACTCGGGCGGATGAATCCCTTCCCCGAGAGCTCCTGCAACTGCTCCGATAACTCCTGAAGCTCTGGCGGAGCCAGACGGTAAGGAGCTCGCGCAATCGGTGCCGCTCCCGGTACCAAGTCGATGCCGAACTCGATCTGCCTATCAGGTGGAAGGCCAGGCAGATCCTCTGGAAACACGTCTGGAAACTCGCTGACCACTGGCACCTCCGCTACCGACAGCTTTCTCTCCTTCGCCTGATCCGCCATAGCATAAACCAAGAACCCCGAACACCCCCGCTGGATGTATCTCCGAGCCTTCGCGATAGAACAGAAGGATGTAGATACTCTTCTCCCCTTGCCGTACACCACCAGATCTCCCCCACTTGGGTTATGGATGCGTACAAACTGCCCCGCAACATCCGTGGTCGCTCGATTTGGAAACATCCAATCGATTCCGACAACTACGTCCACTCCGTTCATGGGAATGGGGATGAGATTGATGCTGAAACGAACTCCAAAGATATCAATGCTGCATCCCCGGTATACATGCTCGACCACCTGCACTTCTTCCGCCGCTACGTCGATTGCCTGAGGACTATCCAGACTACCGAGCTCGATCTGGAAGTCCTTACAGAACCTACGCGACACATAGGACCACGTGGCCCCCGTGTCGAAAAGTACTAAAGCCGGTTTCGAGTTGACAGGAAATATGCCTAAAGTTCACATTTAACGGCAGATGCACTATTTTATCACTAACACATAAAATAAGCTACTATCAGTAATCGTACGAAAATATAACGAGGAAAAACCTGTAATCACATCAGGCGCCGTCTGCGCTTCCTCAGCAGTCATCTGAAAGGCCCGTCCACGAGTAGTAGCTCCACTCTTCCCCTGGGTAGTGCCGTCGGTGATCCTAAGCGTTGCTGGTGCAGGGGCCAGGGCTGGTGTCTTCTTCAGCTGAGGGCATTCAGTCTTGATATGCCCCGGCTGATAACAGTTGAAGCAGATCCTTGCAGTCTCCTTGCAATCCTTGCTCAGGTGGCCCGTCTTGCCACATTTGTAGCATGATAACTCCCGCGGTCTGCACTCACCCCGGTGGTAACGCCCACACTTTGGGCAGCTCGGGGTCCCGCTCCTGGTATCAGTCCTAGCTCCCTTGAATTTCTTTGCTGGTCCCGACTGGTCTTCTGCCTTCCTCTTCCCTTGCTGCAATTCCTCCAGGACTAGCTCCTGAGACCGTGCTACCTCCTGCATGTCACTGAGGGTCTTACACCTCCCTGTGGCCACCGCCTTCTTGAGTTCTGGCTTCAGCATTCCCAAATAACGAGCCATCTTCAGCGATTCGTCGTTCGCGTACCCCGGCACAAACAGCAGCTTCTCCAGAAACTGCGCAGTAATCTCATTCACCGACTCCGTCGTCTGAGTCAGCTTCAAGAATTCCGATGCTATCCGCTCCTTTTCGATGCGAGGTGCAAACTCCTCGTCGGACAAGGCCCGGAAGTCCCCCCAGGTCAGTGCAGTGATCTGTGCCTCCGTGTACTTCTTAAGAGTCAGCTCCCACCAATCCTTTGCAGCTCCGCGAAGAAGGTTCACGGCGAAAAGAACCTTCGAACCATCAGGGCACCCACACGTGCGAAAAGCTCCCTCGACCGCCAAGTACCAGCGGTAGCAAGCCACGGGATCCTTCTTCCCGTCAAATAATGGCGGTTGGCACGCCATGAAATCCTTGAAGGTGATCCCACGAGGCTGGGACTGACTAGAGCTCCCAGTACCTAAGCTACGGGCCGTGAGGGCCACATCAATGCGCTGGTCCATGGTTTGGATCAGCTCGTCTCTCATCTGGTTAAACAGCCCCGGCAGCATCTGCTGCAGGGTTTCAGTGATTTGGGCAGCAATGTGGTCGGACTGCCCGGGTTCATCATCAGTCTGGCTTCGGGTTAGCACCATTCTGAAGATTTAAATTATTTAGTCACAGCCTAAACGAACATCACTATGCACTTCTAGGGTACTCACACGCAACCCTAATATTAGTGATCATGCCAACCCTAAGGCTAGTTTCTACCGCGCATGCTATCACAACAGATTCAAGTATAAACACACGTAACACGCAACAGTTAACCACCTAGCATGCTGAACCCCTAGCCGTTGTCAGTCAGTTAAAATCCCCAGAACTTAATCAAATCCAACCTTACACAGGTGCTTATAGTAACACTATTATTGGCGCCGTATTACTATAACCAGCCATGCATGGTAGCCGGATCAAGACCACCGAGCAACAATCAGACAAGAATATGCTCGGCGACCCATCCCCGACGTACCAAGGTGTTTACGTTTGGTTTTGATACCATCCTATTTGGACTCCAACTTACTAACTAGACGATCACATAAAATCACGTATACAGTTCGTTATCACATGCATTCTATCCCATAAAATTTCACATAAAATCATGCGTTACGAAATAGACTACTACGTGCATAATAATTTAAAGGTACTAAAGCTTACCTCCGTCTTGACGGTTCCGCTGGCCGTTCCGATCTTATCCGATTACTCTCGACCGCCTGGTTTAAGTCCAACCACACACGCACCCACGAGTGCGTGTGCTGATTCTCTTAAACCCAGGCTCTGATACCAAGTTGTAACACCCTTAACCAATTTGAAAATTTTAAAACAAAATTTAACTAAAACCTCCGTTTGATAATAAGGAAATAAAACGATAATTCAAAATCCCAATTAAGTTTGAAATTCATATCCAAAGACTAAATAATCAATGTTATAGATAATCGGATCGAAACGCCATCAGCCGGAATCCTCAAGCCGGAGCTTTGCCCTTATCAACACCGGAGCTCGTACCTAAAAAAAATATTAAAACACGAGGGGTAAGCTCAACAGCTTAGTGAGTAAAATTACATACAATAAATCATAAATTCATGCACATACACATCAGCCACGTAACAGCTTAACGGTTTCCCGTTTACCGGACCATCCCGCAATCCGGCCATCCGCGGTTTCCCGCCCATCGGGTCATCACGCAACCCATAATATCACCAAGTATTAATCACGTCAATATATACACATAAATCACAATTTACCGCATATAATCCCACTCACCTTAGCACGTTACGTACACACGGACAACGTATCGTCACAAACGCAAGCCACGAAACAAATCTGAAATTGAACACAACGGTCCTACGTGTTACAAATTATACTTAACTACTAAAACTAATGTCCGGTAACCGACACGCTTGTTTAACGATCCAAATAACATCACGGACACCCCCCCCCCAAACACCGCCGAACAAAGGAAGGGTGATAGCAACGGCGGTGTCCCGCCGTCACCGCGCACCGCCCGCGACGCACCGGCAGCCGCCACGTACAGCAGCCGCGGTCACGCCACGGCTGGCCTAACGATAGACAACACACGGTCACGACGGCGGCCACAACCACCGCCGGCCGGTGGAGCCGAACACGGCAGCAGCCGTGATGATGGTTAACACCACCATCGGCCACCGCACAGACTAGCAGCGGCAGCAGCGGCACGTGCCACCACCACCGCCGACACTACCATCAACACCGCTACGACGGCCGGCCTTTGCCGGCGTTACATCGACCGGAACCGGGGCAGCGGCGCGAGACAAGGTACCGCCACCACCGCCGGCCGAACCCACAACAAGATCAGCAGCGGCGACCGGCCTCCTGCCGGCGTCGCTTCACCGCATCACAGGCGGCGGCGCGACGGCGAGGGGCAACCGCCGAACCGCCGGCTGGCCATACGGCTGACCGGCAGCAGCAGCTGCATCCCGTACGACCACCGCCGCTTCCCAGCCTTGCCATCAACGAACCCGCGAGGCTGCAGCTAGCGGTGGCTAGCCGCCACCGGCGTCGGAGCAACGATCACCCAGCCACCGTCACCCACAGCCACAGCCGTGGGCCGGCGGCGTCCGCAACAACCGTGCGGCGGCGGTAAGAGGGGTGGTGCACCACCGCCACCGATCCGGTAACAAGACTAATACGGCTAAGCTAGATGCGATCAAGTGATTCGAGGCTTACCAACCACACGAACGATCCCGACGAATTCCTCCCGGCCGACTCCTCTCACTCTCGCCGTCCTCACTCTCTCTCTCGGTGGTTTGTTTGCCAAGAAACACAATGAGAAGAAGAATTGCTTTCCTAGGGTTTTTAACCTAGGTTTTTAACGGGCTTTTTCCCTCTCGTTGCTTGACCCGCAAGATAACGGCTAATAGAAACCCTAACCCTAATACTCAGTTATAATAATTACCATACACAATTTAATAAAATAATAATTAAATAAATAAATAAAGAACAAAAATAACGGGGCGTGACAATTAGTGACTTATACTAGTTTATTATATGGGTATTGTAAGAATATCAACATTAACAAAGCCATGCATATGTTTGATGAAATAATTGAAAAGGTATGAAACCAAGATGTGGTTATACACACCACCATTTTACACAGATTGTTTTGACTGAAGGATATAAACCTGTACGGAGGACTCTTTATTGAGATGCTATCACGCATCCAAATTCCAAATGCATGGACTTAGAGAATAATGTTATAGGGTCTATGCAACAACGATCAAGTCGATAAAGCACTCTCTTTGTTTCATCTAATGAGTGACAACAAGCTAAATTTCGCTATTTTTATGAACACTATACCCATCAATGGTGCCAATAAATGTAGGAGACTTGATACTGTTAGGAACCTTAAATTGATTAGGAATCCATGAACCGTCTGTACTCTGTAGCATGACACATGACATATTCACAAGAATATGAACACATTATTCATAAAGAATTTTACAACATATTCTCATGAACGTGTGATTCATGATAAATAGTACATTACTATTCAACATGAATAATTTTATACTGAAGAGGGATATGTGACGCATTGTCAATGATTTCTTGTTTCCTAATCAATTTTGGATTCTTATTGTAACTTTCTTAGCATAAATTCAGCTCTTGCTACATATTGGATATGGAGCTTAAATAGGTCAATTTTGTGATCCCTTTAAACTATTGACAAAATTTTAGAGTGATTTAAATTTTCAAACCATCTTTCTTTCTTTTTTTTTTTTTTGCCGAGAAAAGGTCCTATATGCTAAAATACAAAAAAAGAACTACATTTATACGAGAATGAGCTATTTTCCAACATAAAATTCCATGTTGATTTTTCTTGGCATTTAATTTTCACAAGTTATTCAAAATCACTTGTTCTTACAAAGTGAATCGACCTTTAGACATGCCATGTTTATGAATACAATCGACTTTTTGTGTAACTTTGTTGATGATTAATTTCTCTAACCGTGTTGGGTTTAAGCAGCAGAGTAAAACTACTGCTCGATTAAACTAGCAGCAGGTTGGTGAAACTGCTGCTAAGTCTTCAATTCTACTGCTTATAACTCAAAGTACTGCTGCAGAAGATAAAGTGTTTTTGAGAAGATAATGATTGTGGTGGTGATAAAGATCAGATAAATACTTAAGGCTCAAGCTAATGATTGAAGATAATGCTGAAGTTTGAATTGATTCTGTTTTGATATGGAACTTATCTGTAATTCTTAGCAGTATATAGCAAAAGTAGAGTCGTATAGTTTGATTAACTTTTGATCTTTATTGTTTATAGAATTCTTAGCCTCAAGGTTTTTAATCCCTGCATTAGAGAAGTTTTGCATGTCTGATGATTCTCTCATAAACATCAGATTGAGGCTTTTGGTTTGTAATCAATATTGATGTATACAAAACAGTTTTTGTTCATTCCATTGTGTTTAGTATATTGTTAAGGTTTACTTTTCTACAAGTTAATCTTATACTCTGAGTTGCGTGATTTGTGTGTGAAAGTTAGATCCTGACAAACCGTCAATCGTATTTGTCTATCTGTTGTAAATAAGGTCCGCACCGACCTACTCATTGTTGATACAAACATGCATACTCGATTCTTCTCTTCGCACCAACCTCTGATTTGTTAGTAGCACGTTTTCATTTTCAGTTCAGTTCTTTTAATCAAAGAATCCATGAGTGCAAACCCGTTTATGAAATTGAAGATTTTATGTGACTAGAGGTTATTTAGGTATACAACCTTAGGCAAAAGGATTGTATGAGGAGAAAAGTTGGGTATGAAAGGTGAGAAGAGATCTGGACCATTAATCATTATTAATCTCAAACCAATCCCATGAATTGTTTTTGTAGGGAATTAATCTGGTGCATCTCATCCTAACATGCATTCAAGGTGGAGATTCCTTGTTACCTTTCTCATCAAAACCCAATCCTATAACCTTAAATGTGATTTTTAATAAAATCTATGACCTCTTCGCCTATTAGGCTACCTGCACCCAACCCAATCAACCCACTCAACCCACTCACTTTTTTAATGCCACATCAGCTGCCACATCAGCTTTTAGTCAACCCTCTCTTTACCCTCCTGTTCGTTATATTTCACGACCCCCTGTTCTTTTATGATTTTAATTGTTAATGTGAACGGACGGTGCCAGAAACTGGTGTGCAAAAAGAAATAAAACAAGTAACCTTCGGTCCAAGTATAAACCTCCAATTACTGTCGTTTTTCTTGAAAACAAGTAATAAAATGGTACAAGTACCAGATATCGTTCCCACAAGGAAGCGGTGAAAACAATCTTTCAAAATTCAGTTTTTATGAAAGTTAACTTCAAATGGGGTTTGGATGAAAAAGTATTTGGTTGGTTGGTTGATTATGAACTATTTTAAAAGAACAATTATAGAAAGGAGCCAGGGGTGTAAAGTCTTTTTGTTGGAATAAAAATAGGTAAAGTGGATAGGAAGTAGTTTAATAATCTCAATTATGCAGAAATGATATCCAAGTAACTTCTGAAAAGTTATCACATTTTCATATAGCCCAACTATTTATCGATGAGTTTAGATGCAATCTTTAATGAGATGTTAAAATATATTAAAAATCAACACTTACGTAACCTCTGAAAGATTAACACATTTTCATGCATCTGACTCATCGTTAAATAATTAGTTATAATCTTTAATGGGATACTAGATCTGATACCAACTTCAGGAATAGTGCCAATTGTAATCCCTTAAGAGACTAACGCATTTTCATGTGCTTGGATTATTAGTAGTTAACTTATAGACATACTCTTTAATGAAATGCTAAAGACGTGAGATAATAGCAACGAGTGTTGTCACCCACTCATATATCCCCAAAATAATATTTTAGTAACTTCTGAAAAGATACCGCATTTTCGTACATCTGGTTAACCGGTAAAAATACAAGGACAATCTTTAATGAGGCATTTAAACTTGAAGTGGCAAAAAATTGAGTTTATATAAAAGACTTTTTTCTTTACCAAAGATTCATTCCAAATTAAACCTTACACCCCAAGCTATGAAATTAGCCTATCATGCTTGGGTGTGTTTTACGATTATTTTTAAACTAATAATTAATTGACAAGAGAACGTTAGTACGACAGAAATAATTATAAAATGCAATAATTAAAACAGTTGATAAAGTGCAGTTACTGGAATTGACCAGTGAAAATTAAAACAGTTGATAAAGTGCAGTTACTGGAATCTGACCAGTGAAAATAAAAACGGTTTATAAGGTAAACTGGAAAAATGACTAGTTGAAATTAAAAACTAGCAATATAAAAGAAAACTGAAGAATTTACCAGTTGTGAATGCAGAATTAAACATAATTGAAAGGAAGTTAGTTGAACGTCCTATTAGTATTCCTATATATATATGTATAATTAAGTTTACAAAATTATCATGCAAGCATATAAAATATATATTCATCGAACATATATGTATATATATATACTAAGTGTTCAAACACACAATTTCAATAGTATAAGAACTCAAAATAAAGGAAATGATACGTAGATTTAAATAATACGGTAAAGTGCCAAACACTTGGTACTACTTTCAGGTGTACAAAAAATTGTAACCACACCCGAAAGCAAAAAGGAACCAAGTGTTCCAAGAGATCGTTCGGCCTTGTCACAAGGAAACCCGAACTTACAAAGTGGCAAAGATGTCTAGATGGATGGGAGCTAAAATATACTTGGAGTCGGTTCCTAGGAGGAGACCGAAGCCAAACAAAAGGGGAGGAGGGTTGTGTTGATCAAATTGTTTCTTGGAGCTAGCTTATCCTTCTTAAGCTACATACATACAGATATATATATATATATATTATATATATATATATACTAAGTGTTCATGGGCCAATTGGGCCAAGAAAACCAAATCTTTAATCCAAGTGCACATGGGCTTCGGCCCAACAGACGTGAAGCTTGGTCCATCCACCGAGAGCAGCCCACTTCTTGTTCCGATCCATTCCGAGATTTATCTGGCCCATCAAAAGAAAAGATCCGCAAAAGTTTGGCCCATGACACTGGTCCCCTGAAAATATATAAAATTACATAAGTTTAAGTGATAGAGTGTTAGGAACATATGTAAATGTGTGAAAGAAAGCAAGTAACGATATTTAATATGGTTTTGACTAAAAATATGCAAAAATTTAGAGAAACTTCACAAAATTCGTTAGTTAAGAGGGTAAAATATTTATCCTATCACATCCCTAAACTTGAATGGTTGCTTGTCCTCGAGCAACGAATGAGGGTGATAGTTTTAGGAAAAAAACGGGAATTGAGAGAACTGAGAGAAGAAAGAATTTTTATGAGATTCTAGATTAGCCAAATTAGTTACTTCTCAAAAAGGGAATTGGTTGTTGGTTGGTAAAAATATAGAATAAAACTTTGGAAAGAAAGAAAGCGAAAAAAATATTTTTATCATGCGCCGCTCTCACCGTCATGTCATTTAGTGTTAAAATGAATGATCGATGCATAGTTAGTTTCCCTGGTTTAGTTTTTCATGCCTATTGATTAACTCACACTTTGCTGAAAAAGAGAAAAGAAGGAGGGGGGGGTGAGTGTATTGTGAATTTTTCGGAATGGCACAATTTTTCTGCCACCTTCTCATATTGAGGTATGGCATAGGCCCAATTTTTGGCCCATGCGTTGTTTTGACAGATCGTCAATGCCTCATCTATGTGAGTTTTTGTAAAGGAGTTTAGGTGCAAGATAGAAATGAAAGAGAGAAAGAAAAGAAAAATATCTGGGTGAGTTAGTGTTGTTTAAATGTTAGTTTTATGGGGGGGGGGTGTTATCCAAGCATCCCTAAACTTGAAATTTTGCTTGTCCCCAAGCAATCAGAAGTGGTGCTTATCAGAGGACCGTATATATAAAAGAGTGGTGAGAGTTAGAGCAATTGAGTATAAAAGTTGTTCCAAAGAATGCTATGTTAGGAAGTTAGTGTATGGAGGTTGGTGAGAGAAGTTAGTGTGAGTTAAGTTGCATTACAAGGGTTAAACAAAACGCATCCCATCAAATAATAACCTTAAAGTGCCAAGAAAGTGAGCATGTGTGCATGAAATCTACCAAGTTTAGTGAAAGAGTAAAAAAAAAATAGGACTTGGAATTCCTTTTGGGTACAAGTAACAAAACGATGTTCAACCAAATAGAGAATTCCCAATGAGAACTGACTGGCTAAAAGGTAAGATGGATAGCAAATCTCAAAGGTTACGGATGTGATGGAGGCTATTGCGGCATGTACATGCATAAGCTGTGGGTGAAACAACAGCCTTACGGCTGTGTGCTCACGGCAAATAACCAGCAGTCATGAAGTTGTATATAAGAATAAGGCATGCAACCAGAAAGGGCTTATTGATGCAAATGTCTTAAAAGAAAACATATATATACCAACTTGGTATCAATGCATATGCATAATTACAATAGTGCACCATGTATACAAGTTTTGGGGGTTGTGGTGCATAGTCGTAGATGTTGCTGGTCGGGCTCACCACGCTTGGCTTAATGAATAAGCCGGCTGGTTATGTATGGCCTACCCTATATGGCAGCCGTGGGTGGCGAGGTGTGTGCAAAGGTAACGATACGCTTGTGTGTAAGAGATCGTTGTGGCCATGAAACATCATGACTGTATAGCCTGATATATACCAAATAATTGTGAGAAGTTGATATAACGCCATCAAACCACATCCCTAAACTTGAATGCAAGGATGTAGAAAAATTTAACTATGCTAACAAGACCATAAGTGACAATTTTAGTAAATGAAACCGTGAGCACTTTTGACGGTGAACTAAATAATAAAGTAGATAAGGGAGAGAGATAGCAAACCATGGCCTACTGTTGATAAGTAGGTGGTTGGAGCAACGGCTCCAGAGGTGGTAGGGAGGGGTACGGTGGTAGACCGTACAAAAGGTCCCGGTTCACGGCTCGAACCGAATCTCTCCACACGCGGTCGCGGTGGCCATCATATTCTCTAAACTGGAACATCGCTCGGGTCAACCAACTAATCTGGATTTGGTGATTGTGATGCATCCGTAAGAGCTCGCGAGTATCCTGCATCTTAATTGGTGCCAAAGAACGATTATTGAAAACAGAAGTTATGGTGGACTTATTATCAAGCGAGGCATGGGATGGTCCCTTCGTGGAGGTGTTGCTACTAATCCTTGTTGGGTTAGGAGGTAGCAATTTTTCTAGGATCCTCTTACCGATTGTCATCCTTTCATTTGAAAAGATGTCGGTTGGGAAGACCAACACCTTCGCGGTTTCCATCAATTTGTGAATTACGGTGGGATAAAATAACCGTCCGTTTATCCGTGTACAGCTAGATTTTATGTTGGAAGCGATCAATTTGCCAACATCAAAGTGGTGACCTTTTAAAATACAGTAAAGGATAAGAATTCTATCGATGCCTAACTTTGAATTGTGACTCGTGGGAAACAAAGTATTTTTAACAAAGTGGGCCCATATATTGGCTTCGGCCGTGAGATGTTTGACCTTGAGGTGCCTAATATTACCCTCAAAGTACCAATCCGATCCCGGAATGGTAAGGGTAGCCAATATATCATCCAAGTCTTCCTTTCGCAAATGTATAGCAAAATTATGCAACATGGAATGATCATGAGAGCGTGTGCCTAGTATTGTGTTTATGGAGGTCGGGGAATAATCTATTGTCGTTCCCCTAACAGGGATTTGCGAAGAATCCCTTATGGAAGCCTCCGTGTAAAACTCTCGTACCCAACTCAAATTATATTGAGTGGGTACGGAACATAAGACATCCCAATTATGGGTGGTGATCACCTCTCGAATTCTGGATATTTGAGACACAGTTGCCTCAAGAAATCCTTTTGGGGGGTGTGCTACTTTATTCATATATACATTAAACCGTAAACTAGCAAGCTCGTTGCTAAATAAAGTTAGGATTTGTACCTCCCCGCGGGTGTTCCTAGATTGCTGAGTATTTCTGTTAAATCTTGCATCCGCAGGGGGTGCCCATGAGACGGGGTTGGGGGCAGGTGCAATAGGGTTACGGGTGGTTGTCGGTCGACGACTGTAAACGTGCTTGACTGGTGGTAATGGGTTTAATCTAGGTGGGTTTGTCATGGGGGTGGCTGTGGGCCTAGCAACAGTGGCCTGTGAGGATGGTAGGACCGGAGTGAGTGGTGTCGTGAAATAGGGGTTTGGTCTATCTGCGCTAGTATGGGGTGGTACATACGGGACTGGATGACCATATGCGTTGAGCATCAGGATGGTTTGTTGGTCCGAGGGGTTGGAATAAGGGTTCATCACAGAAAATGGGTGTCCGGGGGTCCCTTGAAGTTGACCGAAGGCCAGCGGTGGTGGAACTACTTGTGATTGGGCTAAACTGATAGCCAAATTCCTATTTGCGTTATCAATGAGAGTTTCTAAAAGGATGGTTTTTTCTTGGGACGGACCTGTAGGTTCAGCTGGACTACTATTGAGATCAAAAATTGGTCTCGGGTTAGGTCGATCCTGACCATCGATATCCATCGCGATTTTTTTACCTTTACCCTTTGAACCGTCGTTGGTGGCTGTCGACATCATCGCCGCCGCCTCGGCGAGAGCGTGGATCGACTCGGATGCCGTGTTTGGGATGAGTTCGACCTCCGATGTGGCTCGCGATTCTCGATCTGAAAGTGGTCCATCGGTGGGTACGATGAGTGTTCGAGTCGCCGACCGGGTCCGGTGGCGCTGAGTCCGCTTCTTCTTGCCGGTGTGTCTGTGGCTAGTCATTGTGTGGTTGAGACTCATCGAGTTTGCACCCACATTATAGACAGGTGGTGGTGGGGTGGGGTCTTCATCGCGAGATGGTGGTGGCTAGGGTTTATGCGATCGAGAGTGGCGGTGGTGATGAGGGTTTGTCGCAGGTGGCAGATGCGCAGAACGAGTGGCAGAAGGAGTACGATTGTACTCTTCGCCGTCGGTGGTACGAGGTGGTCGGTGCAGGGCGGCGATGGGAGTGGCGTCCGGTGGTAAGAACAGTGAAGGAGAAAGAGAGATGAGAGAAAGATGAAGATATGGGGATAGATTGAAAAGAGATTGACTCTTGTTATTCCTGCATGAAGGAATTAAGCTGGCGCCTCCAAAAAAAAATTTTATCAGTTCATTAATTGTGCTGACATCATTTTTCTTTTTCATTATTTAAGTTAAATAAATAAATAAAAAATATCAGATTGTATTATTGTTGGGCCAGAATCTGTTATTGGGCCAAAGAAAATCAGTTGGGCCAAATTCTTGATAAAAGAACTAGTGGGCCGAGAAAAAGAGAAAGAAATAAAAAAAATTGTTGATTAGGTGAGAGTAGAGAAAAAAATAATTTTTACACTGTTTCTAAACTGGCTCTCAATGTGTAGGTAATGTATAAAATGGCTTTATCCTGTGGTCGTTCACTTTGAATGTTGTACCCTTTTTAGGGTCGATTAATTCAACAGCTCCATATGTGTGAACCTTGGCTATTGAGAATGGCCCAGTCCATCTGGAGCTTAATTTTCCTGGGAATAATTTTAATCTAGAATTAAATAGGAGGACCAACTGGCCTTCTGCGAATTTTTTAGGAATAATTCTTTTATCATGCCATTTTTTTGTTTTTTCCTTATAAAGCTTGGCGTTTTCATAAGAGTTATTCCTAAGTTCTTCCAACTTGCAAATTTGTAAAAATCTTTTCTTGCCAGCTTCGTCAGGACTCATATTTAATTCTTTGATGGCCCAATAGGCTTTGTGTTCTAATTCCAAGGGTAAATGACAGGCTTTTCCATAAACCAATTTGTACGGGGACATCCCTATAGGAGTCTTATAAGCAGTCCTATAAGCCCATAGGGCATCATCCAGTTTGGATGCCCAATCCTTCCTGTGTGGCTTAACCACTTTAGCAAGGATTCCCTTTATCTCTCTATTAGAGAGTTCGGCTAATCCATTGGTTTGCGGGTGATAAGCTGTAGCTACCCGGTGCCTAATGTCATATTTTTCCAAGACGCCTTTCAACATTTTATTTATAAAATGGGTACCCTCATCACTGATCAGGGCACGCGGGGTACCAAATCTTGAAAAAATTTGTTTTTACAAAAATTTAATTACTGTTTTTGCGTCATTGGAGTGACAAGCCATGGCTTCCACCCATTTAGACACATAGTCTACAGCTACCAAAATGTAAGAGCAATTATTTGAGATTGGAAATGGTCCCATGAAATCAATGCCCCAAACGTCAAATAATTCTATTTCTAAAATTCCATTTAGAGGCATTTCATTTCTGTGGGAAATATTCCCACTTCTCTGACATTCATCACAACTTTTTGCAAAGCTGTAAGAGTCCTGGTGTAAAGTAGGCCAGAAAAATCCAGACTGCAAAATTTTTGCAGCCGTCCTACTTCCACTGAAATGACCTCCACATGGTCCAGAATGACAATGGTGGATAATTTGAGTGGTCTCCTCTTTAGGGACACATCTCCTGATCATCTGATCTGCACAAATTTTAAACAAAAATGGGTCATCCCATAAATATTTCTTGGAATCAAAAAGTAATTTTCTTCGTGCGTGTTTATTTAGCTCCTTAGGGATAATCCCACAAGCTAAATAATTGACAATATCTGCAAACCATGGTACTGACAATTGTTTTTAGAACAAAAATCTTTTCATCTGGAAATGTTTCACAGATGTCAGTACCAGGTTCTGGATTGTCTTGTTTTTCTAATCTAGACAAATGATCAGCAACTTGATTATTTATGCCCTTTCTGTCAATAATCTCCAAATCAAATTCTTGTAACAACAAGATCCATCTTATTAGCCTAGGTTTTGCATCTTTTTTAGAAATAAGATATTTAATGGCAGCATGGTCAGTGTGAATTATAACCTTAGTTCCCATTAAGTAAGATCTGAAATTTTCAAAAGCAAAAACCACAGCTAATAATTCTTTCTCAGTGGTGGTATAATTAATTTAAGCATTATTGAGAGTTTTACTGGCATAATAAATGGAATGAAAAAATCTTTTCTTTTCTTTGTCCTAATACTGCACCAACTGCCCAATCACTAGCATCACACATAACCTCAAAAGGTTTTGACTAGTCAGGTGTGACTACTACAGGGGCAGTGACCAATGCCTTTTTCAAAATGTTAAAAGCAATTCTACATTCTTCATTAAAATCAAATGCATGGTCTTGTTGCAGAAATAAACAAAGAGGTTTTGAAATTTTTGAAAAATCTTTTATAAATCTCCTATAAAAACCTGCATGGCCAAGGAAACTTCTGATTCCTTTGACTGTAGTTGGTTCTGGTAATTTTTCAATTACTTCCAACTTTGCTCTATCTACCTTTATTCCTCTTTTGGATATGAGATGCCCTAACACAATGCCCTCTTTGACCATAAAGTGACATTTTTCCCAGTTTAAAACCAAATCATTTCTTCACATCTTTTAAGAATCTTTTCCAAGTTTTGTAAACAATCATCATATGATGTCCCATATACAGAAAAATCATCCATAAAAACTTCCATGGAGTTTTCTAACATGTCAGAAAAAATAGACATCATACATCTTTGGAAAGTGGCAGGTGCATTGCATAATCCAAAAGGCATTCTCCTAAAAGCAAAAGTACCATAAGGACAGGTAAAGGTGGTCTTTTCTTGGTCATCAGGTGCTATGGCAATTTGATTGTAACCAGAATAACCATCTAAAAAACAGTAAAATTCCTTACCAGCTAACCTATCTAACATTTGGTCAATGAATGGTAAAGGAAAGTGGTCCTTCTGAGTGGCTTTGTTGAGTCTTCTGTAATCCATACAGATTCTCCAACCTGTGACTGTCCTGGTGGGTATGAGTTCATTTTTATCATTTGTGATTACAGTTACCCCACCCTTCTTAGGTACACATTGTACAGGACTGACACATGTACTACTGGCAATAGGATAAATGATACCAGCATCTAACCATTTCAGAATTTCCTTTTTGACAACATCTTTCATCACTGGATTGAGTCTCCTTTGAGGCTCAGCAGAGTTGAAATTCTTATCTTCTAGAATGATCTTATGTTGACAAATTGTAGGGCTTATGCCCTTTAAGTCAACAATGGTCCATCCTATGGCCTTGGTATGAAGTTTAAGCATCTGAACTAATTTTTCTTCCTGATCTCTCTCTAAGGAAGATGAAATAATCACAGGCAATTTTCCTGAATCTCCCAAAAAGGCATACTTCAAATTGGATGGAAGTTGTTTTAATTCTAAGTCTGGTGCAACTTCTAATGATGGGACAAGGGTTTTCCTATCCTCATTCTCTAAGACTTCAAATGCAGCAGTTACTAAGGGTACTTCCTCACTGTCATCTTCTGCCTCATCATCAGTGTCTGCATCCCATAAGATTTCTCCTAAAGTCTTTTCCTCACACCAGGTTTCTATCTCACTTAAGGTGGAACACTCTTCTCTCTCATCAGGGTATTTGAGAGAATCCAACACATTAAAAGTCACCCTCTGGTCATGGACTCTCATGGTCAACTCACCCTTCTGGACATCTATCAGTGTTCTCCCTGTTGCTAGAAAAGGCCTTCCTAAAATGATATGGACTTCTTGATCTACTTCACAATCTAAAATGATAAAATCTGCAGGAAAAATAAATTTATCCACTTGTACCAAAACATCCTCAATCTTGCCTTTAGGCCAAACTATGGACTTGTCAGCTAACTGAATGGATATAGTGGTAGGTCTTGCTTCACCTATTCCTAGGGTAGTAAAGACACATAAGGGCATAAGGTTAATGCCTGCACCTAAATCACATAGGGCTCTCCTTATAGTCTTGCCTCCTATGGAACAAGGGATTGTGAAACTCCCTGGGTCTTTCATTTTAGGTGGAATTTTCTTGGTTAATAGAGCACTACAACCCTCAGTCAGAGCTACCGTCTCATACTCAGTCAGTCTTTTCTATTTGTTCAAAATATCTTTTAAAAACTTTGTGTAATTTGGCATCCTTTCAATTGCTTCCAACAAAGGTATGTTGATATGCAATTGTTTGAAAACATCAAGAAATTGTTTAAATTGAGCTTCCTCTCTCTGATTCCTTAACCTTAGAGGGTATGGAATATAGAGAGGGACCTGAGTAGGAGTGGTAGTCTTTTGAGGTGTAGGTGATGGTGAAGGTGTGACAGAGACAGGCTTCATCACAGTGGTGGATAAAGTGGTGTCTATCTCTTTAGGAAGTGTGTTACTAATAGTCTTGGAAATGTCACCAGATTGTGACATATCCTTGTTGGTGTTTCTCTGAGGTCTCCATTTTGTCCCTGCAGATGTTACAGGAGACAAAAGTGGAAAGTCAGGGACAGGTGAGGTGAAATCTGACTCAGCTGGAGTAGGTGAGTCAGTGTGTGTTGGAGTGGAAGAAGATGATGCAAAATTCTTTTCAGGATTTTGACTCTTCTTTTCAGACTTATTCAAGTCTTTTCCACTTCTTAAAGTCACAGCTTTAACCTGCTCTTTTCCTGGTCTCTGAGGAATCTCAGTGTCACTAGGTAAAGAGCCAGCCGACCTATTCCTAATTTCTAGAGCCATCTGACCCACTTGGGTCTCAAGGTTTTTGATTGATGCTTGGGTTTGAGAAATAAACCCTTTCATCATGGCTTCTAGTGAAGGCTCAACCTGTTGAGTTTGCCTTGGTGGATATCTAGGAGAGGTGGTCTGTTGGTGATTTTGTGAGTGGTTGTGTGAAGTGTGTTAAAATCTAGATGGTTCCTCATCTTGAAAATGGACACGCTTTTGATTTTGAAAATGTGACTGTCCTTGGTTTTGAAAATTGGACTGTCTCTGCTGTTGAGGATACTGGTTAGTCTGACCCTGTATCCTAGGTAATTGTGGGTTAAGAGTAGGACTGTTCCACTTTAAATGTGGATGATCCCTCCATCCAGGATTGTAGGTTGGTGAAAAAGGTCCAGTCTTGTCATTATTACCAACGTAATTGACTTTTTCCGGATTTCCAGGACAATTATCAAAAAGATGATTTCCACCACAATATGCACATTGGACAGGTAGCTCTGATGGGTCAGGGGTGTTGATACTAGACACCACTTGCTTGTTGGTAGTGAGATTCTTAAGCATCACTGCCATATCACGTACTTGACTAGCAAGTGTTGAATAATTACCATCATCCTTGGTTCCAGGTAGTTGTAAAGGTTTTGCACGAGAATCTGCCCAGTGTCCATTGTTGTTTGAAATCTTTTCAAGGATATTGTATCCTTCATTGTAAGAACTTGCAGTAAAAGCTCCTCCTGCAGTAGCATCAAGCATTTGTCTGGCTGGGTAATTCAAGCCATTATAAAATGTCTCTAGCTGAATGCAGTAGGGAATGCCATGGTGAGGGCATTTTCTCAACAATTCTTTAAATCTTTCCCAAGCTGTGGGAACTGCCTCATCATCATCTTGTCTGAAAGTACAGATCTCATTTCTAGACTGAGCATTTCTTAAGGGTGGAAAATATTTTTTTAAAAATACTTCAGCCATTTGGTCCCATGTAAAAATAGAGTTTGGTTTTAAAGAAGTGTAACATGCTCTGGCATGATGACTCAATGAAAAAGGAAAAAGTTTTAATTTTAAAGCGTCATCAGAAATTCCTCGAAGTCTAAATGATCCTGCAATTTCTAAGAAAGATCTGAGATGAGCATGTGGGTCTTCCTTTGACAATCCTGCAAATTGACCATTATTCTGTAACATCTGAAACATCACAGTTTTTAGCTCAAAATGCGGGACATTGCATGTTGGGTCACGTATTCCTGCTTGCAATTGATGTACAATAGGAATAGCATAATCCATCATACTATTATCTTTGGAATTTGCCAGACGAAAGATGTGTTGTTCTGCATCTTCAATGTGCTGATTATTATTAAGAGGTGGTGGAGGATTTCGTAAAATTCCATTAACTGGATTTTCTTGCTGAACTTGTGGTCCGGGTTCCTGAATGATAGGTACAGGACCAGCATGTGGTTCTGCCACACGTGGTTGGATGTCTTGCAGCCGATTTCTACATTGCCTCCAGGAGGTGGTGGTAGAGGTGGAGGTAGACCATCATTATTGTATCTCCCATCAGGTGGGTTTCCAGGAAATGGCAGTTCTTCCAAAAATACATTTTCTTCTTCCATTGTAGACGAAGTAGAAGCTTGCAAATTTCTTTGCTCCTTTTTACGACGTCTAAAGGTTCTTTCGATATCGGGGTCTAGATTGAAAATTTCCCCACGTGGTTTTCTTGGCATAAACAAAAAAAAAAATCTTTTTGTGTTTTGTGTTTTTTTTTTCGAAAATATATAATTATATATAAATTCCTTTTTTTCTCAAAAAGGTGGTAGAAAAATTAACTCTCTAAAACTAAAATTGAAAAATTGCTTTGTTGCTTCCCCGGCAGCGGCGCCAAAAACTTGTTCGTTATATTTCACGACCCCCTGTTCTTTTATGATTTTAATTATTAATGTGAACGGACGGTGCCAGAAACTGGTGTGCAAAAAGAAATAAAACCAGTAACCTTCGGTCCAAGTATAAACCTCCAATTACTGTCGTTTTTCTTGAAAACAAGTAATAAAATGGTACAAGTACCAGATATCGTTCCCACAAGGAAGCGGTGAAAACAATCTTTCAAAATTCAGTTTTTATGAAAGTTAACTTCAAATGGGGTTTGGATGAAAAAGTATTTGGTTGGTTGGTTGATTATGAGCTATTTTAAAAGAACAATTATAGAAAGGAGCCAGGGGTGTAAAGTCTTTTTGTTGGAATAAAAATAGGTAAAGTGGATAGGAAGTAGTTTAATAATCTCAATTATGCAGAAATGATATCCAGGTAACTTCTGAAAAGTTATCACATTTTCATATAGCCAACTATTTATCGATGAGTTTGATGCAATCTTTAATGAGATGTTAAAATATATTAAAAATCAACACTTACGTAACCTCTGAAAGATTAACACATTTTCATGCATCTGACTCATCGTTAAATAATTAGTTATAATCTTTAATGGGATACTAGATCTGATACCAACTTCAGGAATAGTGCCAATTGTAATCCCTTAAGAGACTAACGCATTTTCATGTCCTTGGATTATTAGTAGTTAACTTATAGACATACTCTTTAATGAAATGCTAAAGACGTGAGATAATAGCAACGAGTGTTGTCACCCACTCATATATCCCCAAAATAACATTTTAGTAACTTCTGAAAAGATACCGCATTTTCGTACATCTGGTTAACCGGTAAAAATCCAAGGACAATCTTTAATGAGCATTTAAACTTGAAGTGGCAAAAAATTGAGTTTATATAAAAGACTTTTTTCTTTACCAAAGATTCATTCCAAATTAAACCTTACACCCCAAGCTATGAAATTAGCCTATCATGCTTGGGTGTGTTTTACGGATTATTTTTAAACTAATAATTAATTGGACAAGAGAACGTTAGTACGACAGAAATAATTATAAAATGCAATAATTAAAACAGTTGATAAAGTGCAGTTACTGGAATTGACCAGTGAAAATTAAAACAGTTGATAAAGTGCAGTTACTGGAATCTGACCAGTGAAAATAAAAACAGTTTATAAGGTAAACTGGAAAAATGACCAATTGAAATTAAAAACTAGCAATATAAAAGAAAACTGAAGAATTTACCAGTTGTGAATGCAGAATTAAACATAATTGAAAGGAAGTTAGTTGAACGTCCTATTAGTATTCCTATATATATAATGTATAATTAAGTTTACAAAATTTATCATGCAAGCATATAGAAATATATATTCATCGAACATATATGTTATATATATATATAACTAAGTGTTCAAACACACAATTTCAATAGTATAAGAACTCAAAAATAAAGGAAATGATACGTAGATTTAAACAATACGGTAAAGTGCCAAACACTTGGTACTACTTTCAGGTGTACAAAAAATTGTAACCACACCCGAAAGCAAAAAGGAACCAAGTGTTCCAAGAGATCGTTCGGCCTTGTCACAAGGAAACCCGAACTTACAAAGTGGCAAAGATGGCTAGATGGATGGGAGCTAAAATATACTTGGAGTCGGTTCCTAGGAGGAGACCGAAGCCAAACAAAAGGGGAGGAGGGTTGTGTTGATCAAATTGTTTCTTGGAGTCTAGCTTATCCTTCTTAAGCTACATACATACATACATATATATATATACACTAAGTGTTCATGGGCCAATTGGGCCAAGAAAACCAAATCTTTAATCCAAGTGCACATGGGCTTCGGCCCAACAGCCGTGAAGCTTGGTCCATCCACCGAGAGCAGCCCACTTCTTGTTCCGATCCATTCCGAGATTTATCTGGCCCATCAAAAGAAAAGATCCGCAAAAGTTTGGCCCATGACACCGGTCCCCTGAAAATATATAAAATTACATAAGTTTAAGTGATAGAGTGTTAGGAACATATGTAAATGTGTGAAAGAAAGCAAGTAACGATATTTAATATGGTTTTGACTAAAAATATGCAAAAATTTAGAGAAACTTCACAAAATTCGTTAGTTAAGAGGGTAAAATATTTATCCTATCACCTCCCATAACCCTCTACAACACACACCCAACCCTCTCAACCCTCTCACACACAACACACACAACACTCACACACAACACACACACAAACACATCGGCTTTGTTCGGGTTCTACAAGCCGCCAAGGGTTGAACCCGCTTGCTTCCTTCCCCCACGCACCCAACCCACTTGAACCCTCCCAACCCGTTGGGTTTACCCGCTGAGAACCCAACTCAGCGGTGCAGGTAGCCTTAAGGCAAAAATGAATTCATACTTTCGAGTAAGTCATGGATTAAAATCCCGTTGTAAAATCAAAAGGTTGTGGATTGGGTATGATAGGTGATTTTTATTATCTTAAAAAGGGGGTGATTGGGGGATAGTAGTTTAAATGATTTGAAGTTTTGAACTACAATGTTTAATTAAGTGATCTGTTATTATTTTTTTTGGAAGTGTAAAATATTTATGTATGACAAATATACTCTCATACAAATTATTTATTTTGATGAGGTTTGAATCTTTAACCTTTTAGAAAGTTGGATTCTACTAATAACCTGGTACTGATGGGGCAATGAGACTCTAGCAATCTATTATATATCTTGTTAGTCTTTAACAAGATGCAAATCACAATTATAGAACAATACAAAAAGCATGTTCAAGTGATCCAACCAATACTCAAAACATGAACTTAATCGTTAATTGGTATTTCCAAAAATATATGAAAAAAATTCTTCTAAGATGTAGTTTTGAAATCTGAAGTCCAATTTCACTTTTGATTTTTAAGAGATGATGCTGAAGTCTGAAATCCGAATAAATAAGGTTGTTTGTTTTTGTAAATTGAAAAACATCTGAAGTCTAAAATCTGTATCAAACTAAAGGGTGTGCTTTTGACAAAATTATGTATTGGATGGATATGGTATTTTATACCATTACATGGGCCATCTATATTGAACTTCTTCATCTATGTTAGTTGTATATAGGTTGTATATAGGTCCATGGGCCTTAGCCCATTGTTTCCCTTTTTCTCTTGTATAAATAGTCTTGCTTATACCTCTTTTGTACACAATTTTTCAAATCAATACAATCAATCTTTCCATTTCTAACATGGTATCAGAGCTTTAGGCTCCTTAATCACCTTCATCAATCCCAAGTTGGGATTCTTCAAATCCGAGTTGGATTTTCTTAGTTTTCCGAGTTGGAAAATTCGTTTTCCGAGTAGGAAAATCCGTTTTCCGAGTCGGAAAATCCGTTTTCCGAGTCGGGAAATCCGTTTTCCGCACCCGTTTTCCGCACCCGTTTTCCACATCCAAAAAAAATCCCGAGTTGGGATTCTCCCTTGTTTCTCCTTTCCCGAGCCGATTCCGAGTTGGAAATCTTTTGATTCCGAGTCGGGATCCGCTTTCCCTAGTCGAAACTCTGCCCAAGTTGGGATTTGCTCTTGTTTTTTCCTTTCCCGAATCGGGAATCTTCAAAACCCGAATCGGGTTTTCCTTGCCAATTTTACTCACACTTCAATGACGACAACTCTCAGTCATTCGAATCCCATATCAGTTGTTCTTAATGGGAACAACTATATCCTCTGGAACCATCATATGACCATTCTTCTGAAATCTCATGGTCTATACTCCTATGTCACTAGGACAACTGTTGCTCCAACAAGGACGGCAAACGAATCCGCAATCGACTATGCAAAGCGTGTTAATGAGTGGGACATTAACAACGCCAAAATCCTTGGCTTCATCAATGCCTCAACATAGTGGAGATCAATCAACAATTCCTTGGCTACACGACCGCAAAGGGTCTTTGGGATTTTCTAACAAAGAGATACTCCTCCACTGGATTAGCTCACCAGTATCAACTGTGAACCACTTTCCAAAGCAAACGTCAGCTTCCTGATCAACCTGTCAGCTCCTACATCTCCGAGATGCAAGTTATCCGCGATCACCTGAATTTGGGTTCCCTCAAGTCCATGACAACACGGTGAAACTCTGCACCTGATCACCATTCTGCACCATGACCGCAAAGGGTCTTTGGGATTTTCTGACAAAGAGATACTCCTCCACTGGATTAGCTCACCAGTATCAACTGTGAACCACTTTCCAAAGTAAACGTCAGCTTCTTGATCAACCTGTCAGCTCCTACATCTCCGAGATGCAAGTTATCCGCGATCACCTGAATTTGGGTTCCCCTCAAGTCCATGACAACACGGCGAAACTCTGCACCTGATCAACCAGTTGCACCTTATCACCATTCTGATGGGCCTCCTTGACAAATTTGAAAACGTGCGAGCCTCCCTCCTTCACAGGCACCCTCTGCCCTCGCTTGAAGATGCTATCACGGAACTGCTAAGTGAAGAAACTCGCCTTCAACTCCGCACTCCAGCCTCTGCTCCATCAGAATCGACCTCGAGCTCCAGCTCCAAGGGAAAAGGTTTCCAGAAATCTTACCACAGACCTCCAGGCTTCTAGAACTCCTACAACAAGCCTCCAGAACTCTCTTACAACAAGTCTTCTGGAAAACCGTAAGGAAATGAGTGCACTTTCTGTCACTCACCATCTCACTTCCTGGTTGACTGTCCAATCAGAAGGTGCAAGCACTATGGCATCCAACATCCTCGCCACCTCCTATCTGAATGCCCTCAAAACCCAAAGAAACACCAAACTGCGGTCAGATTTGTTGCCCAACATGAGCCTACAAGAATGCCTGCTGCCGCGCCTGTCTCATCAAACCCCGAGCTCATGGAACTTATGCGCCGAAATCAAGAACTCATGGCTCAAATCATAATAGGTTCTCTGGGAATGAATTCCCAACACTCAGCTCCTTCAGGTACTCTGTGGATTTTTGATTCTGGGTGCTTCAATCACATGTCGCCTTGCCCAATGGCTTTGTCTCTAAGCGACGTTCCTCCCATCCTACCGTTCGAACGGCGGATCTTACCCCCAAATCGGTTCTATTCGAAGGGGATGTCTCTACTGACAATGTTCAGTTACCTGAAGTTTTACATGTGCCAGGCCTAGCAATAGGTCTCGTATCCCTTACTCAACTTCAAGAAATGGGTTTACTGATGTTCTTTGATTTTTCTGGTTGTGTTATACAGGATCCGAAGACCAAGCAAACCCTTGGTGTAGGCCGTAGAGTTGGACGGGTTCTAGAGGTCGTCTATTAAATTGCGATAAATCGTGTAGTCTGGTGGCATTCTTTGATTTATTGTAGTTGAGGTGCCTAATTAAAACTTTGTCGATATTTAATATGTGAATCCCACGTAGTTATACAGAACACAATGACTAAACGGTTTTGCAAGTTTGGCATTAGTGATACCGATACGGCAATTGCTTTGCTTAGGTTAAGGGATGAAAGGGGTTGTAAACCAAATGTTATGACATATAGCACCATCATCAATAGTCTTTGTAAAGACGGAATGATGGTGATGCTTTAAAGCTCATCAATAAAATGATCTTCCACAAATGCATGGTACTGAATGTTGTAACCTATGGCTCTTTGATTCGTGGCCATTGTAAGTTAGGTCGTTGCGAGGTCTCTAATTCTCTGAGAAATGGAAGACAAAGGCATATCTCCTAATGTTTCAACTTTTAAAACATCTCCAATAGCTTCTTTAAAATGGAGAAAAAGAGGATATTTCTTCAAATATGGAGATAACCTCAAAAATAATTACTAAGTAAGAGCACCAAAAGAAAACTTTGAAAATAAATATTTAAAGAAAGAAGTAATATTTTAATGAATGAATTGAATATTTTATATTATAATTGATATTTGATTCTCCAAAATAGGGAATATGCCGGAGATGGATGTAATTTATTTATTTTTGAGATTTTTTTTATTCTCCAATTTGGAGAAAAATTGAGGAATCCGGTGGAGATCCTCTTAGAGCATCCACATACCAAGAACCTACTTAAAACTCTACAATGGAGCTTCTTACAAAAACCTCACTTCCCCCTTTCTTATTTATAATATAATTTTTATTTATGTAAACTATATATAATAGAAAAGAAAACTATTACAAGAACAACCTGGGTTCTTGTTCAAGCACCCGGGTTCCAATAAGAACTTGTGACTGGGCAAGAACCTCTGTCTCACAGTGAAGGTTTTTGTGAAAATCCCATAAAGAACCTCACGAAGAACCTTCATTGTGGATGCTCTTAATATATTAGTCTATTCATTTTGCAAAGAAGGTATTGTGGAAGATGTGGAAGTTGTATTAAACGAGGGGATTTGCCCGCGATTCGCTGCGGAGAGTTTTGTTAATATTGTAAAGGTCTGTTGTTATGAACAATATTTTAGGGAAAGTTACCTATTAAGAGCCCGGGCTTCGCGTCGGGTTATAAACTGTGGTAGATTTGATCGTAAGCAGTAACATAAATTTTATGTTAATATTTTAGAGGAAGTTACCTATTAAGAGCCCAGGCTTCACGCCATGTTATAAACTGTGGTATATTTGATCGTAAGTAATAACATGAATTTATATGAAACATAAAGTTTGTACAAATGTTGTCATACGAAAGATTTAATAAAATAAATAAAAGATTTAAGAAATCAAAAAAATAAAATTTAATTTTAGGAGATTTTAATAATACTAACAATTACCAGGAACCCAAAAAAACTGTTCATGAACAATAGGTACCGACACTTTAACATATTTAAGCCAATATACGATATATGACTAAAACACAAAATGAAATATAGAAAACTAAAAGGTATAAAGTGAATAAATGTTATAAGTTTAAGGGGGTAAAATGCAATTTCTTCAAATGTCGGTAGCTGTTGTTTATGAACAGTGTTTTGGCTTCATATAATCGTACTATATATAGTATATAATAAAATAATTACATTAAAAAACTATTCAATATTAGGCTCATTTCGATCGTATCGACGATATGATTATAATGGCGTAATTTGTTAAAATCAAAACGTATTTTTTAACATATTTTAACAAATATACGATATATGAGTAAAACATAAAATGAAATATTGAAGAGTAAAAGGTATAAAGTGAATAAATATTATAAGTTTAGGGGGGCTAATATGTAAATTTGAAAATCAGTATAGGATTTAGGTTGGTTGGAGCGTATATATAGTATATAATAAAATAATTACATAAAAAAAAACTCAATATTAGGCTCATTTCGATCGCATCAACAATATAACTATAATGCCGTAATTTGTTAAAATTAAAACGTATTTTTTAACATATTTTAGCCAATATACGATGTATGACTAAAACATAAAATGAAATATTAAAAAGTAAAAAGGTATAAAGTGAACAAATAAAGTTTAGGAAACTAATATGTAAATTTGAAAATGGATATGGAATTATATGGTTTTTTATAATCGTAATATATATAGTATATAATAAAATGATTACATCAAAAAATATTCAATATTAGGCTCATTTCGATCGTGTCGGCGATACGATTATAATTGCGTAATTTGTTAAAATTAAAACTTATTTTTTAATATATTTTAGCCAATATACTATATATGGCTAAAACGTAAAATGAAATATTAAAAAGTAAAAGGTATAAACTGAATGAATATTATAAGTTGGAGGGGCTAATATGTAAATTAAAATTAAATATATATTGGATCGTGGGTTTGGGGCGGGTCGCACCGGCGGGTCGGAGCCGGTGCGCCTGCCTTTTGTATAGTATATATAATATCATGGTCAATAGAGGAAAGGATCCCGATTTTGTGACTTGTACTAGTTTATTATATGGGTATTGTAAGAATATCAACATTAACAAAGCCATGCATATGTTTGATGAAATAACTGAAAAAGGTATGAAATCAGTTGTAGTTATGCATACCACCATGTTACACGATATAAACCTGCATGGGGACTCTTTATTGAGATGCTATCAAACATCTAAATTCCAAATGCATTGACTTAGAGAATATATAATGTTGCAGGGTCTATGCAACAATGACCAAGTCGATGAAGCACTCTCTTTGTTTCGACTAATGAGTGACAACAAGCTAAATTTCGATATTTTTGTGTACACTATACTTATTAATGGTGCCAATAAATGTAAGAGACTCAATATTGTTAGCAATCTTAAATTGATTAGAACCCATGAACCGTCTATAGCATGACACATGACATATTCACAATAATATGAACACGTTAGTCATGATGAACGTTACAACATATTAACATGAATGTGTGATTATAGTACATCACTATTCATCATGAATAATTTTATACCAAAGAGGGACATGTGACACATCGTAAATGATTTCCCGTTTCCTAATCAGTTTTGGATTCTTATTGTTACTTTACTAGCACAAAGTTAACTCTTGCTACATATTGGATGTTGAACTTCAATGGGTCAATTTTGTGATCCCTTTAAACTTTTGACAAAATTTTAGAGTGATTAAGTTTTCAAACCAATTTTCTTTGTTTTTGTTGCAAAGAAATGGTCCTATATGCCTAAAAAAATACATATATGCGAGAATGAGCTATTTTCTAACATAAAATTGCATGTTGATTTACCTGTGGAAAAGTGTTTTCATTTTCATAGAAAACGTTTTTAGAAAATGGAGAGTTTTCATTTTCAGTTTTCTATAAAAGTTTTAGAAAACCTGTTTACTTAAAAATAATGGAGTTTTCATTTTCCATTTTTTGAAAATTAGAAAACTCGTTTAGTTGTGCATTATTCATCACTATTCATTTTCTCAAATATTGCACTGGCGGCGGCGGCGGTGGCGGTGGCGGCGACGGTGGCCTCGGTGGTGGTGGCGGTGGCCTCGACAGCGATGGCGGTGGTGGCAGTGGCCTCGGCGGCGACGACGGTGGTCTCGACGGTGACGGCGGTGGTGACGACGGTGGCGGCAGAGGGGTTGTGGTGGTGACGGTGGGGTGGGGGTGGAAGTAGTGGCGACGTGGTGACGGTAGCGATGGTGGCAGCGGTGGGCCGTGGTGGTAGTGGCGGTGGCGGTGGGGCGGTGTTCGAGGCAGCGGTAGCGGCAACGGGGGGTGGGGGGGGGGGGTAGTACTAAATGATTTGAAGTTTTGAAATACAATGTTTAATTTAGTGATCTATTGTCATTCTTTTTGGAAGTGTAAAGTATACATGACACATACTCATATATATATTTTTTACTTTGGTAGGTTTGAATCTTTAACCTTCTAGAAAATTGGATTTTATTAATAACCTGGTACTATTCGGGCAATGAGACTAGTAATCTATTATATATCTTGTTAGTCTTTAACAAGATGAAAATGACAATTATAGAACAATACAAAAAGCATGCTTAAGTCCAACCAGTACACAAAACATGCATTTAATCGAATAATCGTTAATTGGTATTTTCTAAAATATATGGAATTCTTTTTAAGAGGTGGTGTTAACGTCTGAAGTTTAATTTTACTTTTGATTTTTTAAGAGGTGATCCCGATGTTTGAAATATGAATCAATAAAGTTGTTTATTTTTTTGAATTGAAAAATATCTAAAGTCTAAAATCTAAATCAAACTAAAGGTAATGTTTTTGACAAAATTATGTATTGGATATGGTATTTTATACCATTACATGGGCCATTTCTATTGAACTTCTTCATCAACAAGAAATATCATTTACATCTCCAATAACTTTGGATGCATTTGACAAAAATAAGCCAGCCTATAGGCTAGAACATGTTTGAGTGAATCATAAGTTAGCTTATTGAAACGCTAATTGGAATATCATTTCAGGAGCTTTTTGTAGCATTTTCCAATTACACTCCAAGATACCATTTTTGGTCATTTTACATACTAATAAGCTAGTTTTTGTCAAATATAATTTATTCATAAGCTAGTTGATCAACTATTAGCTAGTTTATTACTCAACAAGTAGCTTATCAGCTACATCTAGCTTATCGCCTAGTTAGCCGAACACAATCTTAGAAGACTTAGACGATCATTAGTCCACTACATAGAATCCTTGGTCTTTGCAAGTATTTTACCATTTCAATAAAATAAACTAATGAAAATAACCCCTACAATTCTATCAGAAAGTGGGTTGAAGACTACCCAATTTCTCAAACACTAATGAATCAAGACGAACCATAGGGATGAACAAACCTAAATCAAACCAATAAACCCGTAAATCAAAACTTGAATCAAGACGAACCACAAGAGGAACAAAACAGGACCAACCACAGAGATCATACCGAGATCAAAATAGAAATTACGAGGGAGACCGACATGCCTCCAGATCGAGAGTGTGTGGATCGACTTGAGTCAAGATCAATTTGAAGGATTGGATCTCGAGGGGAGATCGAGTGACGGTGTGGAGGCATATTCAACGAACAAGAGGTAAAAAAAAGTGATTGGTTTGTCACTTTTTTGTTCAAAGGACATTAAGAGATAACGGTCTCCGAATAAATAAAAAAACAAACAGTTTAAATAGACAAATGTTTGATTGAATCAGACTTCAAAAGAAATTCATATGTGTTTTTCAAAAAAACAAAGAGCCCCTTAAAATTTATACAAATAATTATTATTATATTTAACAAAAAGATAGGTTAAAAAATCAAATCATGTGGAAAATTTATCCAAGTGAATTTAGCTTTTGGACTGGTTAAAAGTCAAAGTCTTCCTCGATCCACAACTTCGAGCCATTAGTGACATTTTAAGTCATGATGGTTATAATATCGTTTTTATAAGTGGGTTGTAGAATATATATATATATATATAGAAGTAGGTTCAAACAAGAACAAATTCATTTTGTAGGAATAAAGGAACAATTACCAACCATACAAATCAATTTAGGAAACCAAAAGTTAATTCAATATATATTTAATTGGTTTAAGGGTATTTTGGGTATAAACTTACTTTTTGGAAAGAATACTATTCATCATTTGATTTTCCCTCTCTTTTGCTCCATATCTCTAAAATATTTCAAAATAAAATATCTTACTAAATTTATTTATATATTTGATTTTCCCTCTTTTAAACATAAACTATTTTAACAAATTGTTGATTTAATGGTTTTACTTGGTTTAAAATCACTTGTGATCATATAATTTTGCTAGTTTAAAATCACTTGTAAAGTGCAATATGTAAAATCACTTTTGAACAAGAAGAATAAATGTGATTTTGCTTAGTCTATAATCACTTATAAAACAGCTTGAGATCGTATAATTTTGTTGAGTTTAAAATCACTTGTAAAATCACATATGATTTTGTACGTAATTTTAAAAATCATATGTGATATTGACTTGGATATTAGACGTGTAAGTAACATGGATATTACATGTGCAAGCTAAATAGATCACATATGATTTTGGTTTGAACAAAAAGAATAAATGTAATTTTGTTTAGTTTAAAATCACTTGTAAAATCACATATGATTTTGTACCTAATTTTAAAAATCATATGTGATATTGACTTGGTTATTAGACGTGTAAGTAATATGGATATTACACATGTAATATTGACTTGGTTATTAGACGTGTAAGTAATATGGATATTTTTAGAAAATTCAAACTCCCGCTAAATTTCATGAATTAAATTAGAGCTTAATTATTTAAACTATTTAAATAAATATAAGATCATGATAAATTACAATACCTTGTATGTTAACAAAATCACATATGATTTCACTATCATATATGATTTTATACAAATGTTAATGTAAAATCATATGTGATTTTGAACAAATGTTATTGTAAAATCGTATTTGATTTTGAACAAAAGTTGTTGTAAAATCATATTTGATTTTGTACAAATGTAAAATCATATATCATTTTGTACAAATGTAAAATCATATATGATTTTGTACAAATAATAATATATTAGAATAATACTAGTATATTAGAAATACATTATAAATAATATATTAAAAATACATTACAATAATATTAATATATTAGAATACTAATAATACATTAGAATAATATATTATTACTTTTCAACTCTACCAATTTTACCCCTAAAAGTAATAACCCTTAGTGGAAAGTAAGCAACTTTTCCCATTAATTACTATGGTGCCATTCAATATAATACAATTTCTTTTAACTAAATGTGTGGCTAGAATAAGGTTTCTTTGTTCCTACATATTGGGTTGTTCTTGTATGAACCTCCCTCTATATATATATATATATATATATATATATATATGAGCTTGGTGGAATTTGACTATGAAGCTCATGTAAAAATATACCGGACCTATTTGATTTTCTTTTTAAAAAAGAGCTCTTACATATATAGAGAAGAAAAAGAAGTCACACGTAAACATATATGATATAAAGGTGGCGTTTGGTTTGCTGGAATATTTTTGAAGGAACTGGAATTGAAATTGGAATCCTGAACGAATTGGAATCATGAAGAAATTAGAATCCTGAAGGAATTCTGTTTGGTTAGCAAGAAATGAAATTAAAATCCAATTTCATAATCTGTTTGGTTGGCAGAAATGTCTGATGGAATTGAAATTCATATATGCAAAATGACATAATTACCCTCACTTTGTTTTTTTTTCAGTTCGTTTTATAACTTATATGTAAAGAATATATTATATCAATGATAAAATATTAAAATTTTATTTTATAGATTAAACATTGACTTCAATATGTTATAAAAAAATGCTAATAAAATCGTAACTACAAATCATTTCAACTCCATGCATTCATTCCAATCCAAGATATAATAATCTTGTAATACATCCCAAAAAAATGTCAATAACTTACCAAAACATAGAGTAATATTTTAGCAACCCGATTGAAACATGTCGATAAGTTACCCAAAAATATATCAATAACTTACAAGTCCAAAAAACCCAATCAACATCTCACCAATTGATTTCATTCGTTTTCCAAGATGTACTCCACCCACTCCTCTCTATGGGATTCTTCCATTTGCCAAAACTTTTGTATGTTTACGGAATCACCTCTTATTTTGGTCAAGGCTTTGAACTTCTCGTTTTGAGTTGGTGAAGTCATCTTAAAAATCTCCGATGGGATCTTCTCACTCAACTCGTTGATCTTCATGTCAAATTTAATACCTTGACTCAAGTCTTTTGATATTTCTTTAAGGCTTTCTGTAATCAAGCCAACCGCATTGTTGAACCCGTCGTCGCTTCGACTTTTCCTCTTCCTTGAAATAACACTTGGTGAAATTTCATCATTTTGCAAGTTTGTGTTACGGCTAGCAGCATTGCCCGAATCAAGAATATCATCATCCGACTCTTGTGTTTCTTCTATGTTCACCTCTTGCTCCATCTCAACAAAATCTCGAGCTCTATTTCCCTGAGCTCGGTCTTTCCAAAAACAATGCAAAGATCTTCATAGTAAGGAAATGTGTTAGATAGGCTGTTTCATAGATGACTTCTTCTGTCACCATGGTTGCGTTGACCGAGTTGTTTCTGTCAAACGTGTTGTATCATGTGCGATTTTTTTTTTTGTAATTATATGTGATATAACCCTTTTCAAACTTCTATGTGATCGTCAATCTATATAAATATAGGGGAAGGTTCAAACGAGAAGCATGTCAATTTAAGAAAACGTGAAGAGTAATCTCAGCCACTAATTAATCTTAAGGTTACGGTGAACATGATCATGGAGGATTGACACAATTCTGGGAGGGTAGGGATTATTAAAAGGGAGGACCGGTCAAAACTGTCTTTGTTGACCGGATGACTGACTGAGATTGCTTCTCACTTTTTCTTAAGTTGATATGTTTCTCGTCTGAACCTCCATCTCTCTCTATCTCTCTCTCTCTCTCTTATATATATATATATATAGAGAGGAGAGAGAGAGAGACGGAGAGAGAGATAGAGGAAAGTTCAAATGTGAACCACTTTTTATTGTGAACATGAGAACGAATCTCAGCCAATTATCCGGTCAATAAAGACGGCTTTGACCGGTCCCCCTTTTAATAATCTCTACCCTCCCATGGATCGCGTCAATCATCCATAATCACATCCATCGTGACTGAAGATGTGTGGCTGAGATTCGTACCTCACGTTTACAACCAAAATTGAGTTCACATTTGAACCTGACCATATATATATATATATATATATATATATGAAGAGAGAGAGAGAGAAGAGAGAGAGAGAGATTGGGCTATGTAATTATATGTGGTATATATAAACTTGTATAATTCACATACTAACTATTTTTAACCAATTCATATATGAACCATACGTCCATACATGAATTTGTGTAATTCACATATTAACTATTTTTACTGAATCATATATGAACTATATGTTTATACATGAGCCTTTGTAATTCATATATCAATCACAAAATTCATATATAAACTTGTTTGTCGTTTATTTGTAAAAGTTACGAAACCACCCTTTTGTCTTCTGCAACCTATGCGAAGAATTATATGGTGCTTCACGGTCAAAGTCGCAATTTTTGACCGGATGAGCAACTAGAGTTCATTTCTCCACTTTACATCTTTTTAGCATTTCTCATTTGAACTTTTCACTATCTATATATGTACACACACACACACATATATATAGGGCTAGGTTCAAGAGAAAACTTCAAAGAAATAGAAAACTGATGAACACTCTCGTAATCCTTCATTTGGATCGTATGCACTTGTGCATAGAAGTAATTTGTAATATGCACATGTGCATAAAATCCAAAAATAACTTGTTGCTTCTATGTACAAGTACATAGAGTCCATATAAAGGACAACAAGAATGTTCCTCAACTTAATGTTCCTCAAAATTTGTTTCTTAGATTTTTCCATAAACCTGATCCAATATATAAATGGTTGGTTAGTGGCTAACTAATATAGAATCCCAACAACTTCAATGATCTTCCATGGTTACTTAAAGTACTTATCTATCATGTTTTTTTGTGCATGCATGGTGGGAGATTCACCTTTGTTTATCAAATTCTTACTAAGTAAGTGCTTATCGGTAAGAGATTCACCTTTGTTTACCTTGTCGTGTAACACCTTGGCCATTAAAATAGATTATTGGTAAACACCTTAAACCGAGAAAGCAATTACCATGCAATAATCTTTGTCATGTTCAATCAATAATGTAAATGATATCGGTAGGCGCTTACCCGTAAATATTTAGCAAACAACTTAGAGTTGCTACAATTTATAGCTTATATAAACACTTTTTTAAGGGTTCTACATTTAAGCTTTACAAAACTAAGTGATAACTAAGCTATAAACATGGTTAAATACATGATAATCAAGTATTGAGTCGTACTAATACAAGACATTTTATTATCAAAATTGAGAAAACTTACATATTTATTTTCTAAATGCAAAATATTCAAATTTTTAGACATGTCAAAATTTAAAAAGTTGTATCGAAAATTTAAATATTTATAATATTTAATTTAACACCATATATTATTTTGGAATAGTGTCCGAGCCTATGGTCTGACTAATCCCGGCAAGATCAGAGTAAAAACATGTCCCTTTGTAAATATTCACATGTTGCGGATAGAGGGATTTGAACCCAGGTTAAACATATGAACTCTCTAAACCTTTCACTTGATCCACCACAACACTGATAGACAACACCATATATTTTTTAGGAATTTTTGTCTGATCTTAAAAATTAACAAGAAATGTTCATCTCCCACTTATAGTCTCTGTTTTGTTCCAATTTAAATTTCAATTTTTATAAATGGGAAGAAGTTGTAGTGCATGTGTGCCAAAGTTGTGTAACAAGTGGTAGTGATTACGATTGAGCCATTAAAGTAATTAAATACTTGGGAACCATAATTCTTTCAATAGTTAATGGTTTATTATTCTTTACTAAATATCTGATAATTAAATTATTTAAACTCATTCCATATTTTTTATATCTTATTGTATATATAAAACTTAAAAAATATTGACATATTAATCCAACCTCTATCAATTGTTAACCAATGAGAACGATCTATTATCCTAAATTGATTAATATATATTTATCGCATAATGTTTTGTTTCATCATAATGTAACATTTTTTTATTGTGTTTTTGTTTAGAAAATAAATAAAAAGTATTTACATTATAAAACAAATATATATAAAACATACACGTTATAAAATAGTTTTATTAATCGATACACTAAATTTAAATCATAAATAACAAAAAAGTTATATAAAATAACAATGATACGCTAACTTTTAAGATTATATACACCAAACAAAGCCTTTGTATTGAGATGTCAAATGAAGGGAAGGATGCATGTCAATATTACCCTAGTTGGAGTTAACATAATTTCAAGTTTCGTTTACATAAATGCACCAATTATGAGGGCATATAAGTCATTAACAAATATCCACCAATGTCCCTTTAGATATAGTCACATTTTCTACCAAAACAAATAATGGGTTACTTCTACCCCTATAAATATCCCTCTTCCACCTTGCACTTCAAACACCACAAAAACAAAATGAAAACCCTTTTGTTTGTCGGAGTATTTCTCGTCGGAATCCTCCTTCCGGAGCCAATTACATCTCAGAATTGTAATTGTGCTCGAAACTTGTGTTGTAGCAAGTATGGTTACTGTGGAACTACAGACGATTATTGTGGCAAAGGCTGTCAAAGTGGCCCGTGTTCTCTACCGGCTCGCCCAAATAATGTTGATGTCGCTAGTATAGTGACACCGACATTTTTTAATGGGATTGTTGCCAAGTCTGGAAGCAACTGTCCTGGAAAACGTTTTTACACACGTGATGCATTTCTTAAAGCCATAGGAAATTATCCACAATTTGGTAGATCCGGTTCAACCGAGGATTCAAAAAGGGAAATTGCGGCTTTCTTTGCTCACGTTACTCTTGAGACCGGATGTAAGTACTTTATTAATATTTTATTATTTAATGAACTCATATGCTTGATACAACTAAACTACATTGTGATCATTTGTGGGCTTAGAGTTAATACATGCCAGAACTACCCCTATTCTCAGCTATGTCTAACCAGTTACCAATCTAACCCTTATACACCATCCTATAAATAGGCCGGATTTGCCTATGAGTTGACGGGCTAGATTTGCCTACGAGTTGACGGGCATACAAAGTCTTTTACCTTAAAAAAAACAAGGGATAATTTCATTTATATCCTTCAAAAATTCTTATATTACATATATATCCCTTGTAAACGTCAAACAAACAACATATATATATATATCTTTTTCCTCAATCTAACTATAATTTAAACATTTAAAAAATCCAAAACATCTTCACTATGAGGTAACCTTTTTTGAAAAAACACAATTTCAGTTAATGTTTTGTATTTTTCTAAGGTTTAAATTATAATTAAATTATAGAGAAAGATATATATGTGAGTTTTAGAGGTTTAGAAAAACATAGGTTGTTTTAAATTTTACAAGGATGTAAACTTAATATAAGAAGTTTTGAAAGATATAGATTGAAATTATCCCAAAAACGGAGACTAATGTAAAATCATCCGATTGTTTCTTTCTAAATTAAAGTAAGAATCAATATATAACCTTAGAATAACTAAGAAAAAATAGTCACCTAAAATAGGGGCATTTTTCTCTCCAAGATCTTCATTAAAGATAAAAGAAATATTAATTATAAAATCTAATTACTTATATTTTTATGAAAACAAAAATAAAAATAAACGGTCGATGGTTTTTGTCCAAAATATTTTGCACTCTCCCAAGCTTGCCCATTAATGTTAACCTCCGTTCGGGTTCGGATGACACATCTTTTCGAAAATATATTTGTCCAATCTTGCTTTTTTTAATGGACCAAGCGTATTTTATTTAACGGGTTATGCTATTTATTAAAATCTATATACCAAACTTGGCAAACATTTTTGTAAAGCATGTATAGTTTTTATCCTAACGCATAATTCAAAATACATCATTAACTTTGACTTTTTGTACATAATGCACAGACTTATGTTATATAGAAGAAATAAATGGTGCTTCAAACACGTACTGCGATGAGAGCAACACCCAATATCCATGCAACCGTAGAAGGAGTTATTATGGGAGAGGTCCGATCCAACTCACATGGAACTACAACTACGGTGCAGCCGGAGAGAGCCTTGGGTTTGATGGACTCAACAACCCAGCGATCGTGGCTAGAGACCCAGTGGTTTCGTTCAAGACTGCCGTATGGTATTGGATGGAGAACGCTCATTGGGATTTTGCTTCTGGCAAGGGGTTCGGAGCAACAATCCGAGCCATCAATGGGGGGGAATGCGACGGTGGGAATCCTAATAATGTGAACTCCCGCGTCTCGTATTATGTTGATTATTGTAAGCAATTTGGTGTCGGAACCGGCAATAACCTTAAGTGCTAGAGTTTCGTTGTAATAATATCATGTAAAAATCGCATACCAGTCTAGCTTATAAGGTTTTTCGTCAGCAAAAACCGATTTCTGACTGGCTTTTACGGTATTTCATCAAAGGTTTTAAGTTTAAGTCGTTTTTAATAATGGTTATGTGTGAAAATAAATGTTTCCATGGTGATAAATATTTATTTTGCTTTCTCTAGTTCGTTTTTGTCTATTTGCTATTTTGCTCACCATCATCTTTTAGTGCATTTGGGGAAAATGACAAAAGTAGCCAATTCCCTAACCGAATTCATCTTTTAATCACTTCTAGAACCCAATTCCCATTTTAACCAAATTTTATGTATATTATACATATGCATAACGCCTATTTAAGTTAAAGAAAAAGAATTTCTTTTATGTGGTTTTAATTTATGCAAATAAGAATCTTACCCTACCCAAATTTCTTTACATAAACTTGGATACTTATAATTCTCCCCAAGGTTGTAGGTTTGATCCTTTGATTTATGTTTTTACCATTAATATTTTGATTACTTTTAGAAAAAGAGTAAATGCAAATCAAAGACCTCTTGCATGTAGCGTGGTATTTCAATAATCCCACCAATGTTTAATTTTATTACACATTTCGTTTCAAAGTATTTAGTAGTACTCTTTAAATTAAAAAAGGTGTACCTTTCAGATATCTTATTTTTTTCTTTTATGAGTAGATGCACGAGAGCTTGCTAAGTTAACCTAAGACAAATCTATATAATTGCACCATTTATTGAAAAGGTACGAGGGTACACAAGTCATTAATAAATTCAACCAACAAGTACGTGAAGCACGTTTTGTAACAAAAAGAAATAATAGGAGACTTCCAACCCAGAAATAACCCTCATTGACCTTCCCTTTCAAACACCACAAAGAACAAAAATGAAAACAAGCCTCCTATTGGCCGGAATATTCCTGGCCGGAATCTTCCTCTTGGGGCCGGTTACATCTCAAAAGTGTAACTGTGCACCAAACGAGTGTTGTAGCAAGTACAACTATTGTGGCACCAGAGATGATTATTGTGGAAAAGACTGTCGAGGTGGCCCATGTACTCTACCTGCTCCCCAAAATAATGTTGATGTCTCTAGTATAGTGACTTCAGCTTTTTTTAGTGGGATCCTCGCCAAGTCTGTAGGCAACTGTCCTAGGAAAAGTTTTTACACACGAGATGTGTTTCTTAAAGTCATCGGAGACTACCCACATTTTGGTAGATCCGGTTCAATCGAGGATTCGAGACGCGAAATTGCTGCTTTCTTCGCTCATGTAACACATGAGACTGGATGTAAGTACGTTATTGAAGTTCTTCAATATAAACGAACCGATCATTTTAATCTGACCAAACATGACATAAGTTTTGCAAAAGCGTATGTAATTTTTAACTTAACACATAATTTAATAGAATTATTTGATTAATGATTAAAATAGGGTAAAGTACATCAAAATCCAAGAAATTTTGCCTAATTGCTTTTGGGTACGCATTTTAACTTGATTATTCATTCCATTTTAGTAGTTATTTTTGCCGGTAACATATAGATCTTGTAATTATTAATGATACAAAATATATGAAGATTTTGTTATTAAGAAAAAAAAAAGATTCATCCTTACATACTTGCATTAAATAGAAACTTTATGCATTTAATCTACAAAAATTTATTGTTAATTTTGATCTTTTGTGCACGAATCCACAGACTTATGTTATATAGAAGAAAAAGATGGTCACGCAAAAGCTAAAGAATACTGCAATATGACCAACACCAAATATCCATGCAATCCTACCAAGGGTTATTATGGGAGAGGTCCGATCCAACTCTCATGGAACTACAACTATGGTGAAGCCGGAGAGAACCTCGGGTTTAATGGACTCAACAACCCTGAGATCGTGGCTAGAGACCAAGTGGTTTCATGAAATAGCAATGACATCCGTCGCTGCTATTGCCCAGATTTTTTGTAGTGTCATTCAAGACCGCCTTGTGGTTTTGGATGGACAAGTGTCATTGGGATTTCGCTTCTGGTAACGGGTTCGGAGCTACAATCCGAGCCATCAACGGGAAGGAATGCAATGCTGGGAACACTGGCGCTATGAACTCTCGTATCAAGTATTACAATGATTACTGTAACCAATTTGGTGTCGACGTTGGCCCTAATCTTGGATGCTAAACTCTAATTATATTAATACAGTGTGATTATTGACATTTATATGTCTTGCTTTTATGTTTTTCGTTGGTGAAAAGTGAAACCATCGGTCACCTAGCTTGTATTGTGATTCACAAGACATTATGGATCTAAATGTAATAAATTGTTATGTATGAAAATAAATATTGTTTTGGTAATATTTTGCTGTAATATTTGAAGGTTAGTTTTGATTGTTGGAATAAGTTAATCATATAAAAGCATTACTTTACATAATATGTGGTCCTTGTAAAATGGAAAACGTTGCATAATTGGTTCTTATATGTGGCATCAGCAAATTACAAAACAATATTTGATGAATCAATTTAGCGTAGGGATGAAAGCCTGCAAAGGAATTAAGTTTTTATTTAATGATTTGTGCTTGATGGAGTTGTATTCTATCGAGTTTGAATTTAAATGAAAAAAATTACTCCAAAAGTCAAAATATATAACACATTTTATTGAGGTTTTAAGTTCTCTGTAATTATTAATATTGCTTCCACCAATTCTTTTGAGGAGATTTTTAGAGCAGAGACAAAATTAGATCGGAGATAATAAGCTATCTTTGATGTTGTCCGTAATTGGATTCATTACTGTTTGGGCTTTTTGGAGATGCCGGATTGAAAAAGTCTTCAATGGTCAAATATTGGCGTCGAGAGAGGTAGCTAACGAGATTCAATTTATACTCTTTTCTTTGAATTTCTAGCAGAGTTAGATGGTGTAAGTCGCATAGTTGAAATTGTTGTAGTTGTAATCCTCGGCTTAGTTTGTCAAACTCTTATAATCTAACGCCTTACTAGGTTTCGTTTAATAAAATTTACCCCTTTCCATTCAAAAAACATACAAAAATGCTAACATCTAGTAAGTTTTATAATCCTTTGTCTCTCCATCTTAATGTCTGAGACCCCATCTTTGGATATCACTTGAGCCCATTAAGTTTTCTTTGGTTAGCTATAGCACTAGCCCTTATAATGATGCTACTCTCCTTAAATAATTGGTAAGCTTGTACCGAAAGCTCCTTGTTGATGGCTCGAAAAAAAAAATCAAAAGTCTTCTTTCACCACTTCAAACATGTAGAAAATATTTAACAAAAAGAAAATATATGTTAAAAAAATCAAACATGATGAAAATTGAAAAAAGTTTTTGACTGGTTGAAAGTCAAAGTCTTCTTTACCACTTCAAGTCATTAATGGCCTATTAAGCGATGATGGTTATTATATGGTTTTTATAACAGGTTAAGTACACTAAAATGTATCCACACATTTTATCACAATCTATTTATTTAACTTAAAAATTTATAGGTTAAGTACACTAAAATGTATCCACACATTTTATCACAATCTATTTATTTAACTTAAAAATTTATCATTGTATGTACTTAACTTAAAAAATTATCATTTTGCAGGTTCAGTACATTAAATTGTAAGTTTTAAAGTATATTAAATGGATACATAAAATGGAAATTTTAGCAGGTTCAGTACATACAATGGTTTGTTTTTAAGTTGAGTACATACAATGATAAAATGTGACAACTTGAATACATTTTGGTGTACTTAACCCTTTATAATCTAAGTGGCTTGTAAATTATATTTTCGAGACATGATAGCACAATGTAGGTTTTAGGATTTTTAAACTTAATGGTTGGTTAGCATCTTCAACAATTTTGCTAATTTTTTTAAAAAATAGATAATAAATAGTCAAAATTTTTAAAAGTATTTTCTTTCATCTTTCTCCAACAGCTTTGCTATTTTAGAGAAAGTATCATTGCATTATATGATTAAAATATTCTATAATTTATCATCCTAATGCACTTTAAATAAAGAACTAAATATATAATGATATAGATCCAATTTCATTGGTTGGATTGAATAAAATATTCATCTCTCTCCTACTATCAAGATTTAGAGAAATCTTTAAGAGCATCTCCAACAGTTTTGCTAAAATAGAAAAAAAATGGTTTATTCGTTGCTAAAATGCTCCAACAGCTTTGTTATCTCATTTTCTAAAATAATTTTTTTAGAGAAATCTCTAAATATTAAGAGTTCTCTAAAATCCCTAAAAGTGGTATAGAAATATTATTTTAATATCATTAACCAATAGCATAATTTGATTGTTTAAAAGTTTTTAAAAAGTTTATTGGAAAAATAAATGTAATGTATATTTTAATAATATTAGTGATGATGGAATCTCTATAATAAAAAAGCTGTTGGAGACAGAAAAATAAAGTTTTAGATATTTTCACATTTCATTCTTTATTTTAGAAAAGTTATAAATATGCAGTTGGAGATGCTCTAAAGTTAAAAAAAATTCAAGTCTTTTCTATTATAAAAAATAAAATCACATGAATTTTACACATTATTTGTTGTTTTTATGTCTTTTTATATGATTGATGTTGAAACCTTATAGTTAAACTAAATTGGGGATAAGTTGTAGTGGAAGTATTCCAAACTTTGTAATGAATGACTCCAACTATGAAAGATAGAGCCATCCATCAAAAAATATTTGTAACCAAAAGTCATTCATGAATAATGCTCTCATTAAATTCTATATGCAATATCATTTTAATACTTTTACTTAGGCCATCCTTAGCCATACCAACCATACCACCCATTTCTGCTGCCACGTCAGCTTTACCACTACCCTACCAATTCCATACCTTTCATCCTTAACCATACCACTCATACCCCTCATTTTATTTTATTTTTATTTTCTAAAATATATCTAAAATACAAATTAAAATTCAAATTTAAAATACATTAAAATTAAAACAACTAAAATTCAAATTCAAATTTAAAATACATTAAATTAAAATAACTAAAATTAAAATTAAAACAATTAAAATTAAAAAAACTAAAATTAAAATAACTAAAATTAAAATTACACTAAAAATAAAATTTCGGTCACCAATATTTTTGCCACCCATATCTTTCGGCTATGATTTCCTTCTCTTGCAACATGATTTGCAATTGTATACCCGTGAGATGCTCGTGCGGTTCCATGAACGTTTTTAAGTCTACCGTTCGTTGCCGGTTGTTAATCGATCCCATAATCGAACCCACGTTGGTCGCGATGGCCTCTAAAGAGTTCGCGATGTTCGACACGCTTTCGCTTGACGCGGCCGTATTGGAAGACCCCGCACGTCTCGCGGCGTTTCGACCCATCGGTCATGGCCGCTCGGTTGGGGAGGGGATGTCATCATTGCCGACGTTCACATGGTGAGTACGAGCGTCGGATTCGCCGGGGGAGTCGGTTGGGGTTTCGGACGTCTTTGACCGTTTGTATGTGGGTGCACGGATGTTTTTTGGGTCTTGCATCCTAACGTAATCGAACTTCGGACAGTCTTTGACTTGTCTCCAAGCGTGTTCGTGCGTGAAAGCCTTGTGGTGCTCGGAGTGGAATCGGTCCTTAGCTCGATTAAGAAGGTCAATGTCGGTTTCGCCACTTCGTCTATAGTTCGATGGATTATTGTAAATACATGCGAACTTGGCGACGGTAGATAAGAGCATTTTCGCCTTGGTCGGAATGGCGTCTCCGGAGCGGACGTTGACGTCGTAATGCATGCGTTTGTCGAAGTCCGCTTTAATCGCCCCCCAAAAGTTATCTACTATCCAAAACGAAAAAATTAAAACCACATTAGAAAAAAATTAAAACTAAATTATTAGGTTTTTTATATACCTTTATTTCGATAGTTACCTATTGTTGAGTCCTCCGAAATTGTGACCCATGCTCTTGCCAAAGCTATCTCCTCGTCCAACGACCACGGTTTACACGGCGCTTTACCCGTGCTTGGATTCTCACTCGTGTCCGTAGCCGGAGCCTTACCCTTGCGTTTGTATTTACGTTTGGTTTGTGATGGTTCTTGCGGCGGCGGCGGCGGTGACGGCATTGGTTGGGTTTCGGGTACATTGTCGTCTATATCGTCGTCGTCGAGATTGATGTTATCGTCTCGTATATCCCACACTCCCGGCGGCGATGGGTTGACGTGTTGCTCACCGGAAGGTTGGGGTACCGTAGGCCATGTATGTTGCGCAAGCAAATGAGCATAAGCCCAATCTTGCGGGTATCCCCATCCCTCGACCCCAATCGGCCTCATCATTTGGGGTCGGTAGCCAACCGGTGGAGGTGTTGGAGACGTTTGGGTAGTCGGTACCGAAACATTTGGTACCGACTTACCACGCCTTGACCCGGAACCGGACCCTTGTTTATCCATGGAAGAGTAAAGAGTAAAAAGATGAATAGAGTGTATAGAATGTAGAAGTGTAGAAGAGAATGTAGGAGAAGGTGTAGAGGTAAAAAAATGGTATATAAAAGTTTGTATTTATAGTTGGTAAAAAGAAAAAAAAAAGTAAAAAAAAAATAAAAACAAAATAGCCGTTAGAGAGCCGTTGGGCGGGGGGGGGGGGGGGGGGTAACACGCCTTTTTCAATCGGTAACCGGGTACCGACCTCCACCACTACCGGTCCGGTACCGGCCATCCACGACGGTGTTCACCGTCGGTAGTGGCGGTACCGGTACCCCATACCGGCCCGGCTAATGATGGCCTTATATACAAAAAAAATACCCTCTTTGTTAGGCCATCCTTTATGGTACCTATGGTATCCCTCATACCTGTTGCCACATCAGCTGCCACATCAGCTTTCCACTACCTTTACCACTACCTACCAAGTCCATACCTTTCATCCACTATCATACCCTTCATTTTATTTTATTTTTAATTCAAACCCTTCATTTTATTTTTTTTAAATAAACATTAAGTAAACAATAAAATTTAAAATTAAAATTAAAATTACATTAATTAAAATAACTAAAAATTACATTAACATAAAAACTAAAAAACATTTCATAATTAAAATTAAAATTAACATTAAAATTAAAAGTACATTAACATAAAAACTAATAATATTTTTTAAACCCCCATGTTTCGCGTAACCGTTCTTTTTCCTCCAAAACGGCTTCTAACTCAAAACCCTCGAGCCCCCTATGCGGTGTCATGTAGATCTTGTAATCGATACTTCGTTGTCGTGCCGAAATCGCATCGATTAGCCTACTATTCGTGGTCGCAAGGGAACCTAGTTCGGTCACAACCATCGACACGGCTTCGGATGACGCGGGTGCCGTAGAGGAAGACGTCGCACGTCTTGCGGCGTTTCGACCCATCGGTCGTGTGCGCTCCGTTTGTGAGGGGGAGTCGGTATCGAGGTTCACGAAATGAGTGCGAGCATCGGATTCGTTGGGGGAATCGGTTTGGGTTTCGGTCGTTTTCGACCGTTTATTTTTAGGCGCGCATACGTTCCGTGGGTCCATCATGAGGACCGGGTCGAACTTAGGAGACTATTTGACAACTCTCCAAACGTGTTCGTGCGGAAAGCTTTTGCCGTTCTCGCGATGGTATCGGTCTTTGGCTCGGTTAAGCAGCATAACGTCATCTTCCCCGCTACCTCGCGAGTTCGACACGTTATTGTAAACGCATGCGAACTTCGAGACGCTAGCTATGAGCATTCTCACCTTCGTCGGAAGGGCGTCGCCGGACCGGACTTTTGGGTCGTAGTTCATGCGCTTGTCGAAAGAAGCCTTGATCGAATTCCAATAGTTATCTACTACAAAAAATAAAAAGTTAAACAATGTTAGTGAAAAACTATATAAAATGAAAACGGTTTTTTATATACCTCTTTTTTGATAGTTACCTATGGCCGGATCCTCCGAGACTTCGACCCACGATTTTGCTAGTTCGACCTCCTCATTCAAGGTCCACGGTCTACATTTGGCTTTACCGGTATGCGTCCCACTCGTGTCCGCCTCCGTGGCCGCACTCTTACCCTTGCGTCCACGTTTGTTTTTTTGTGGTGGTGGTGGTGGGTGGTGGCGGTGACGGCGACGACAAAGGTTGCGTTTCGGGTACAAGTTCGTCGTCATCGTCGTCGTCGTATTCCTCATCTCGTAGTGCCCACCTTCCCGTCGGCTGGTTTTGGTGCGAACCGGTCGGTTCGCGCGAACCGGTAGCTTGGTGCGAACCGGTAGGTTGGTGGAAACCGGAGTGTTGTGATGGTGGTGGTGGTGGTGGATGATGTTGCGCAAGCAAGTGCGCATACATCCAATAATCCGAGGCTATGTTCGGTGGGTGATACGGGAGGTTCGGTGGGTGATATGGTTGGTTCGGTGGGTGATACGGTTGGTTCGGGTTAGTACGCCTCGAGCCGGAATCGTTACCGTGGTGATCCATATTTGATTAGAGATAGAGATGAGAGAAAATAAGAGATGAAGATGAGATGAGAGAAAATAAGATGTAGATGAAGATGAGATAGAGATGAGAGAAAATAAGAGATTGAGTGTAGGTTGGTTAAAAAATATGAATTATATATATAGAAATGGTTAAAAGTAAAAAAAATAAAAAGAATTAATATTTTTTTTACCCCCAACGGCTATATTACCGTTGGGGGGGGGGGGGGGGGGGGGGCGGTCTTTTGCCAAAACATGAAAGTTGGAGGGGGTCTTTAGCATCGGTGTGGGCTTACCGTTGGCAACGGGTACCGGCCGCCTACCGGTCACCCACGGCGGTGTTACCGCCGGTACCGGTAGCGGTACCGGTCCCGTGCCGTTCCCTTAGCGGATGGCTAGTGCTGCTAGCTTGTAACTAAAGGAGAATCTAAAAAATCTAAAGAATTAACAATAGATAAATAAAAAGATTTTTCTTGGGTGTAATTTGTTTCTGATTTTGATATAAATGTTTGGTACTCCCATATTTGAAAGATATCTTGTAGCGTGACAATTTATTCTAATTGTTTTAACATTATAACTTTTATAATTATAAATCATTAAACGTTAGAAATAAGGATTATGAGATGATAACAAGGACTCGATAATCTTAAAGATCATGTCTAGAGCATTTTTTAAATACAATTATTCGACATTGTGTTGGGTCCTTGAATATCGTATTGGGATACTTAAGAATTTCTCTTGATTCCGAGGTTGTGAAATCAAGATTAACATACCAGATTCTCGTTATACATATTTATAAGAGAGATAATGATTAAAAAGTAATAACCATTAACAGATATGATTGAAGAGCAGTTACAATTGAATCAGGGTTCTAGATTCGAAGCCTAACTCTAAACACTCAAACTTTAGATCCAAAGTCCAAGTTTGAGTCCGAGTAGTCGAACACTGACTCTAAAGGGTCTAAGTCTGATTCCAAAATACACCAAAGTCCGAATGAAATTTCAGATCACTGAGTATTCATACTCAGAGTTATATTGAGAACTTAATTTTTGGTGTTACATCAGAACTTTAATAAGAAGGATCAGATCTCTTATTACATTAACCTAGGCTAATACTTAGTGATTTTTTTTCGCTAAGTTTGACTCTTGATAAATTCAAAAACTTTACAGCACTATCCAGAACCCGCCCACTAAATGATCAACGAGAGCATTGCCACGGGGTTCTACCCCTGCTTTATGACGATCTAAAGAGATACAAATAATATTTATGAGTATGTATTTCGCACCTCGCTCCTAACTCACATATGTTGCCTAATAACTTTAATCGATCTCAAATAAATTATAATTACACCAAAATACTTCTAGACATTAAAATCACCAACATTAACTTGTATAAAATTCGAAAAATATTAACAAATGAACCCAACTTAAGCATAAATATTAGTACTAAAAGTCTAAAAGATCGCAATGCTTTCATATGTGCCCACTTATTTTCCACTAGATTTTCTTTGTGGAACTTAATATCCTCAATGATGCCCATTTATTGCACCAATAATTCCTAATTCCTAAACACAAAGGGTATACAAGTCATTTAACAAATATCAACCAACGAAACTTCATGATACTAACAAAGAAATAATGGGAGACTTTGAAGGAGACTTCCCCACGATAAATATCCTTCTTCTGCTTCAACTTTCAAACACACAAAAACAAAATGAAAACAATCATTCTATTGGCCGGAATATTCATAGTTGGAATCCTCCTTCCGGAGCCGGTTACATCTCAAAACTGTAAATGTGCTCGGAATATGTGTTGTAGCAAGTATGGTTATTGTGGCACCGGACCTGCATATTGTGGAAAAGACTGTCGAGGTGGTCCATGCTCTCAACCTGCTCGTCCAAATAATGCCAATGTCGCTGGTATAGTGACACCGACATTTTTTAACAGGATTGTTGCCAAGTCTGGACCAAGATGTCCCGGGAGAGGTTTTTACACACGGGATGCCTTTCTTAAAGTCATCAAAGGCTACCCACGTTTTGGTAGATCTGGTTCACTTGCGGATTCGAAACGTGAAATCGCGGCTTTCTTTGCTCATGTTTCTCATGAGACTAGAAGTAAGTACGTTATTAAGGTTTTATGATTCAAATGGATTGATAGTCTTTATATAATCAAACAATTAAAGGTGATCTTTTGTAGGTTTGAGCCGAATACATAACAAACACTTTGTATTTACTTTTTTGTCCAACTAACCTAATATAAAAAAACTAAGCTTTTTTCTGTAGCTTGATAAGTTGGCCAAAAGATAACGTACTTGCAGAATCTTTATCCTTTATATAATTAAAATCGTATGCTATCATTATATATAGTATATAATTGGTACATATGTAGGCTTTGATAAATGATAATAACTACCGGGAAAAATTAACGAGATATGAACACTTTACCTCCGAACTTTTCACATAATTAAAGATTTTCATTGAACATATACAAAAATCATGTGGCATAAAAGAAATACTAAGTAGTGATTTTCATTGAATAAAAAATAAAATATAAATGTATCGGCCAGGCTTATTGTATAAGATTATTTTTGTATCCTATTTTTTAATTAAAGGGTAGAAATGCAAAAATAATCATTTTCATTTCTACCCGTTAATTTAAATGGACCGGTCCGCTCTTCTCCACTTTTCAAAAATGATTATGGTCCCGCATTTCAAGCAACCCATGGTTTGGATTAACGGGTCACTACATGAACATCTTTAAACCAACATTTATACAGCTCGATAAAATGCGTGCAATGTTAATTTTGACTTTTTTTGTAATTGAATTTGTAGACTTTTGTTATAAAGAAGAAATAAATGGTCGTTCAAGAAATTACTGCGATAGGACCACCAAGCAATATCCATGCAACCCAAAAAAGAGTTATTATGGAAGAGGTCCAATCCAACTCGCATGGAACTACAACTACGGTGCAGCTGGCAAGAGCTTGGGGTTCGACGGAGTTAACAACCCAGATATCGTGGCTAGAGACCCAGTGGTTTCGTTCAAGACCGCCTTGTGGTTTTGGATGGAGAATTGTCATTGGGACTTCGCTTCTGGTAAGGGGTTCGGAGCTACAATCCGAGCCGTTAACGGGAAGGAATGCGGTCGTGGGAACCCGAGGGCAGTGAGCTCTCGTGTTGCATATTACATTGCTTACTGTAAGCAATTTGGTGTCAAACCTGGAAATAACCTTAGGTGCTAAACCTTGATCATATTAATACCTTGTGAAACTTGGCACCTATCTTATAAAGTTTTTCGTAGAAAACCAACTCCTAGTTGGCCTATAGTGTGTATTCATCAAAAGTAATGAGTTTAATCGGTTTTATCAACTCTTATGTATTTGAATAAATGTTTTTAGAGCGATAAATAAATATTTTGCCTTCATATTTGAAGGTTAGTGTTGATTGGGTTCTTAAATTTTGTGTTTGTCTGGTGTTCTCATAGTTTAGTTGCAACCATTGGACCAAGCATGTAATCAATTTATCCGGACGATCTTGGGATTGTAATGCCTTTTGTAGAAATGCTAAAAATCCCTAGCCTTATGCGTATTTTTAAGCAAACAAAGGTATGCCCTTTTTTAAAGTATTATATTATCCACATCCCGTAGACTCTCTTGTCGATGTCAATCGTCGCATCAGCGCCATATCAGTTTTTCATTTACCCAAACCAACCCAATTTTTACCAATTCATCCACATTGGTAGACTCCGTTGCCATTGTAAATAATTAATAAAAAAAAGAAAAGAAGAGAGAGATAGAGAGAAAGGAGAGAGAGAGGGTGGGATGGGGCGGTCTAAGGCGTCGGCAAGCACTCACCGATTCACCCCCTTGCTGATCAGCCTAGGCGGTGTCGACGATGGTACCGATCGGCAAAACACCCATCCCGATGGCACACCGATCTCCTCTGTGGATGGTCTTAGGTATCGAATCAAAATAGGTATTCAGCCCTACGCCAAAAGGTAAGAATAATCGACTGCGAATAGATAAGGAACAAAAGGAGTTTACTTATCGACAATTTAGTGTTGTTTAGACCATCCACAGTGATCTTGGCGCTTGCCAGTGGAACCAGCTACCACATCAGCACCACATCAGTTTTCCACTATCTTACCAACACCTTATCAATCCTTACCAATTCAACCACAATGGTCTTGACTCTTGCCAAAAACATTTTAATTTATATTTTTTTAAATAGAAAAATACATAATTAAAACAATTAATTTTAAATTAAACTAATAATAATATTAAATAATATTAATAATTAAAAGTTACATTAAAGTTTAAAAAAACATTAAAATGATAAAAAAAAATACGTTAAAAATTAATTTTGGGTGTTCACAATACAGTCCCACACGTGTTGAGATAAATCGGGGCGAAGGTTGGCGTGCGTCTCTCGGTTTTTTACTAGGTTGACGTTTATTGCTCGGTCTTCTTCGGAGACAGTTATTTCAATATCTTTTGCTAAAAGCTCTGTTTCATCAAAATTATAATGTGAAAAGCCTTCGTATTCACGAATCATGATTTGTGTAATTTTACACAAGTGTACATAATATCTCGTAATTTCTTATGTGTACATATTCGCGCCGGTCTATTAACGACGTGCCATTTTTCTTGAAACATGGCGAATGTCCGTTCAATGATTTTCCTAGCCGATTCTTGATATTTCTTAAACTCGACTCGTCCTCGTGCGTTAGGTACTTAAATGCTTTGACGAACATCGCCCACTGGATAAATCCCGTCGACGAAATAGTATCTGTGTTTGTAGTGTGTGCCATTCACAACAAATGAACTATCGGGTGCTTTATCTTCGAATAGATCGTTGAAGATCGATGACTGATTTACAACGACTATGTCGTTCGTGGCACCCGGAACTCCGAAGAATGCGTGCCATATCCATTGATCATGTGATGCGACTGCCTCTAGAGTTACTGACGGTACACCATGATCACCTCTATGGTATTGACCCCTCCATGCGAGGGGACAATTCTACCAATACCAGTGCATACAATCTATGCTACCAAGCATGTCGCGTAAGCCATGTTTTTCTTCATGCAACGCTTATATAGCCTGAATATTGTTAGCGGTAGGCTCTCGTAAATATTTTCGCCTATAAATACTTTGGCAAAATTCTCTAGGCATTCCCTTGCTATCGTTTCGCCCATCCTTAAGTACTCATTGATAGAATCTGCAGCAGATCCGTATGCTAATTATCGGATAGCAGACGTACATTTTTGTAGCGGAGAAAACCCCTTAACGCCTCTTGCATCCCACGCTTGCTTGAAATAATCAAACTCCCCCTCAAGATAGGCAACTATCCTAACGTATAGTCGTGGGGTCATACGAAACCGCTGTTTGAAGTCGTCGTCGTTGTATACCGGGTTATCAAAAAAGTAGTCAGCGATAAGTTTATCGTTTCCCTTTTGCCGACCTCTATTTTTATTCGGCCTTCTCGGTCGTGGATTCGACGTTCCTATTAGCTCGTTTCTTTATAACTAGACGGGCCGCTCCGAAAAGCCGAAAGTGTTTATCGACCACGCCTTCATCTGCATCCTCCCATGATGATTAAGAAGACGATGACATTTTTGGAATAAAAGTTGAGGAATAAGAGGTTGAGGAAATAAGAAGTTGAGGTTGAGAAAGAGGTTGAGAAAGAGGTAGATATTAAGATGGAGATAGAGATAGAGATAGAGATTGATATTGAGATATATATATATATATAGATGATATTTAAAAGGAAAAAGAAAGACAAAACTAGCCGTTGAAATACAGCCGTCGGGGGGTGGGAGTGGGGGTGGGTCGTCTATGAGACCGGCACGAGGGTGCCGTTTTTTTCCCTTGCCGATGGACCTCGGCGGTGTTGCCGAGGGTACCGCTAGGTACCGACCACCGTGTCGAGGCCGAAGATAGTCGGCTGTGGATGGTCTTATAGCCGAGATGATTAACCAAACCAATAACTCATATAAACTTGATGTCCCTTGAACTTATGGTGTTTTGTACGGTTGTAAACTGCACCAAGGCCAACCTGATGGGAAAAACGGCTACTAACGGTAAAACAATAAACGCGGAATTAAACTTCGTTAGGCTAAACTTTCCCGACCCGAATGAACCTTTGAGGATGCAAACAAATAGGGTATTTAAATGCGATAAAAAATCAGCCCCAAAACAGATAATAATCAACCACAAACAGACACGAAAAATTTTAGCGTGGAAAATCCTCAAGACGAGAGTAAAAAACCACGGGACTACTAGAGCTGCTTAAAATCCACTATCACCAACAACCAATACAAAGTTCTTCTCTAGATAAAACTAGAGGCACACAACAATCATCATACTCTTGGAACAAAGCATCAAGAAGTATGGAATAAAAAACCAAAAGACAAAGAAGAAAAAATATCACCAAAATTGCTGCACTATTTCGAACAGAAAAAGGCTATCTTCCGGACCTCGAAAAACGATCTCCACCGTTAAGAATGTAGATGGAGGTGTCGTGAAGCTGCTATCCAAAAATCACGACGATCCGACGGTTCAAACTCCGGGAATAGACGAAACGGTGCGGCTGCGCAGGGCTGAAAAACCTAGCCGAAAATATTTTCTCTTTTCTCTCCTTTGTATTTTGTGGACACTCTCTTGATATTAAAAAAAAAAACCCTAGGATACAAGACTATATATATAGCTTGTATCGGGCCACATTTGTCGGGCTATTAATTATTCCTCATGGGCTAGAAATAATTAAATAAAACCCAACAAATCTCCCCCTTTCTACCTATGAGGAAGAGTTCGCCATCCCGGCGATCGAGCAACATATATTCAGCTTTTCACTTGCCAAAGCCTTTGTCAACATATCGGAACCATTATCATCGGTATGAACTTTCTCAAGTTGAAACATCTTGTCTTCAAGAGCATCTCTGATCCAATGATACCTCACATCGATATGTTTTGTTCTTTTATGAAACAAAGTGTTCTTAGCAAGGTGAATTGCACTTTGATTATCACAAAGAACCACGTAGCGTTGTTGCGTAAAGCCAAGCTCTTTCATGAATCGTTTCAGCCACAATAGTTCTTTGCATGCTTCTGTTGCCGCCATATACTCAACCTCAGTCGTAGACAAAGCAACACACTTTTGCAACCTTGATTGCCATGACACAGCTCCCCCTGCAAAAGTCATCAAATATCCAGAAGTGGATTTCATGTTGTCCTTATTTCCTGCCATATCAGAATCAGTATACCCAACAAGCATTGGCTCTCCATTCCAAAAGTTATACCCAATTTGGAAGTACCACGTAGATATCTGAATATCCACTTAACTGCTTCCCAATGCTTTTTACCTGGGTTCGACAGAAAACGACTAACAACACCTACTGCATAGGCAATATCAGGTCGTGTGCATACCATCGCGTACATCAGACTCCCAACAGCCGATGCATACGGAATTCGATCCATCTTTTCAATCTCCTCTTTTGAAGAGGGACAATCTTTATCACTTAGCTTAAAGTTGGTAGTTAGAGGTGAACTTACCAATTTAGCTTTATCCATGTTGAACCTGCGAAGCACCTTCTCAATGTATTGCTCTTGTGACATGTGCAACTTCTTGGAAGCTCTATCTCGGGTAATCCGAATGCCAAGAATCTGTTTTGCTGGCCCCAAGTCTTTCATAGCAAAAGACTTGCTCAATTCTAACTTCAACTGGGTAATTCTTTCTGAATTCTTGCCAACAATCAACATGTCATCAACATATAATAATAAGATAATGAAATCATCATCACCAAACCTCTGGAAGAAAACGCAGTGATCTGAAGTAGTCTTCTTGTAGCCTTGCTTACCCATGACTGACTCAAATTTCTTGTACCACAGTCTTGGTGCTTGCTTCAAACCATAAAGACTTTTCTGAAGTCTACACACATAGTCTTCTTTGCCCTTAACCTGAAAACCTTCAGGTTGTTCCATGTAGATTTCCTTGTCCAAGTCACCGTGAAGGAAAGCCGTCTTCACATCCATTTGCTCAACCTCAAGATCAAGGCTAGCAGCTAAACCAAGAATCACCCGAATGGATCCCATCTTCACGACTGGAGAGAAAATCTCTTCAAAATCAATACCTTTCCTTTGACTGAACCCTTTGACCACCAATCTAGCCTTGTACCTAGGTCGTGAGGTATGCTCTTCAGTCTTCACTTTGTAGACCCACTTGTTCTTCAGAGCTCTTTTGCCTTTAGGCAACTTCACCAACTCAAAGGTATTGTTCTCATGCAAGGAAGTCATCTCGTCTTGCATGGCATCAACCCACTCTTTCTTGTGCTCATCTTCCATAGCCTCGGCATAACACTCGGGCTCTCCCCCATCAGTAAGTACGACATACTCATCAGCAGAGTATCGACTAGAAGGATGACGATCTCTCGTAGACCGCCTAAGTGGGATAAATGATGGCATACCTGGAACTGGTAACTCTGGATGAGCTTCGGCATCCATCTCAGTTTGCTCTGGAACATCAGCATCAATATCATCAGTGCCATCTTGTACATCGTTTTGAATGCCATCTCCATCATGTGTTTCAACATGCTTAGGAGGAACTGGATCTAAATCAACAAGATCATCATTATGTTGAGGATTCGTATCTTCCTTCTCAACATCTTTCAAAGTTTGATCTTCCATAAAATCAACATCTCGGCTTCGAACAAGTTTCTTCTGGACTGGATCGTATAATCTATAGCCGAACTCATCTTGGCCATAACCAAGGAATACACATGGCTTAGTCTTCACATCAAGCTTTGATCTTTCATCTTTGGGAATGTGCACAAACGCCTTGCATCCAAAGACCTTTAAGTGACTGTACGAAACATCTTTGCCACTCCAAACCCTGTCAGGAACATCAAAAGACAAAGGAACACAAGGAGTTAGATTAATAACATGTACCGCCGTATTCAAAGCTTCTCCCCAAAATGATTTTGGCAGCTCTGCATGTGACAGCAAACATCTGACACGCTCGACCAATGTTCTGTTCATCCCGCTCTGCTAATCCATTCAATTGCGGTGTCTTTGGAGGACTCTTTTGATGTCGAATGCCATGTTCTCTACAATAAGCATCAAATCGCCCAATGTATTCTCCTCCATTATCTGTCCGAATACACTTGAGCTTCTTCCCGGTCTGTCTCTCAACCGAGGCATGGAATTGTTTAAACACATCAAATACTTGATCTTTAGATTTCAATGTATATACCCATACCTTTCTAGAATGATCATCGATGAATGTGACAAAATAAGAGCAACCACCAAGTGTCCTAGTCTTCATAGGACCACAAACATCGGAATGTACCAAATCAAGTATGTTCTCCTTTCTAGAAGGAGGATGACTTCTAAACGAAACTCTGTTTTGCTTACCTGCCAGACAATGAGAACACTTCTTCAACCGAACATCGTGCAAACCGGATAAAACATTTCTCTTTGACAAAAGAGACATCCCCTTTTCGCTCATGTGGCCAAGTCTCTTGTGCCACAAATCAATCATATCAGTATTCTCCACAGCGTTAACAACGTTGTTGGAGATCTTCGGATGTGTCATGTATAACTTTGGGCTTTTCTTACCTCTTGCCACGATCAAAGAACCACGAGTGAGTTTCCATCTTCCGTTACCAAAGTTGTTGTTGTAACCTTCATCATCAAGTAAGCCTGCAGAAAGCACATTAAGTCTCATATCTGGGACATGTTTTACGTTCTGTAAAACCAACTCCATTCCAGTGTCAAACTTCAAGCAGACATCCCCAACACCAACAATCTTTGATAGCCCATGATTACCCATCTTGACATTCCCAAAGTTACCTGGAGTGTAAGATGAATATAAATCTCTCTGTGATAATACATGGCATGTAGCACCAGTATCAACAATCCAACTCGAATCATCGTGTGCAAGGTTGACCATCTCATCATCCCAACAAATAAAGAACTCTTCGGTAGTAGTATTAACTTCAGCACCGTCATTACCACCATCATCTTTCTTTTGGTTGTTCTTTTGATTGTTGTAATTGGCCTTCTTGTTCTCTCTTTTCAATTGTCTGCAGAACCGTGTTGTGTGCCCTTTTCTACCGCAGTGATAGCACTCAAAATCACCAAACTTTCCTTTGGATTTACTACGGTTCTTCCCTCTGTTACTCGGACCTCTACTCTGACTTCTCCCCCTGCTTTCTGTGACCAAGACATCTGACTGTGAAGAGGAACCCTGCGACTTTCTTCTCATCTCTTCATTCAAAATACTGCCTTTAGCCAATTCCATAGAAATAACACCATCAGGTGCAGAGTTGGACAACGATGTCCTAAAAGTCTCCCAAGAGTCCGGTAAAGTACCAAGAATCCACAAGCCTTGGATTTCATCTTCAAACTTGATACCCATTCCTGAAAGCTGATTAATAATTCCCTGAAATGTATTCAAGTGATCAGTGATAGGAGTTCCATCATGGTACTTAAGTTGGATCAACTTTTTAATCAAGAATAACTTATTGTTCCCAGTCTTTCGAGCATATAACTGCTCAAGCTTGTTCCACAGTGTACGAGCATGAGTCTCCCCACTAATATGGTTCAAAACATTATCATCTACCCATTGCCGAATATACCCACAAACCTGTCTATGCAAAGTATTCCATTCTGCATCTGTTTTACCCTCAGGTTTGTCGGTTGAAAAAACAGGCAAGTAAAAATCTTTCACATAAAGAAGGTCTTCCATCTTTCCTTTCCAAACATGATAATTTGAACCATTTAAACTTATCATCCTACTTGTATTGGCTTCCATCATTCAAACAAGTCCTAAGCAATAAGAACAAAGCTCTGATACCAATCTGATGGGAAAAACGGCTACTAACGGTAAAACAATAAACGCGGAATTAAACTTCGTTAGGCTAAACTTTCCCGACCCGAATGAACCTTTGAGGATGCAAACAAATAGGGTATTTAAATGCGATAAAAGATCAGCCCCAAAACAGATAATAATCAACCACAAACAGACACGAAAAATTTTAGCGTGGAAAACCCTCAAGACGAGAGTAAAAAACCACGGGACTACTAGAGCCGCTTAAAATCCACTATCACCAACAACCAATACAAAGTTCTTCTCTAGATAAAACTAGAGGCACACAACAATCATCATACTCTTGGAACAAAGCATCAAGAAGTATGGAATAAAAAACCAAAAGACAAAGAAGAAAAAATATCACCAAAATTGCTGCACTATTTCGAACAGAAAAAGGCTATCTTCCGGACCTCGAAAAACGATCTCCACCGTTAAGAATGTAGATGGAGGTGTCGTGAAGCTGCTGTCCAAAAATCACGACGATCCGACGGTTCAAACTCCGGGAATAGACGAAACGGTGCGGCTGCGCAGGGCTGAAAAACCTAGCCGGAAATATTTTCTCTTTTCTCTCCTTTGTATTTTGTGGACACTCTCTTGATATTAAAAAAAAAAAAAACCCTAGGATACAAGACTATATATATAGCTTGTACCGGGCCACATTTGTCGGGCTATTAATTATTCCTCATGGGCTAGAAATAATTAAATAAAACCCAACACAACCCTCTAATTTATTTTAGTGACATGATATTAATACATGACAGAAACTTACCAAACATGTAGCTCACTATATTTTTTACATCTTTAATGCCATATTAGTTTTTTTTTCTCTCGCTAAAACGGGTCAAGAAGAGTTGGCAAAAGCACAAAAATAAAATACTTACAATTAACGTACTAAATGAATTTATTTAAAACGATTTTTCTAATAATATATAATCATTTTAATATATCGATTACGTAAAAAATATAAGAATGTTGACATGCTAGCATGACATGATTCATACTATGAAATTACATGTTCTTACCAGAAGATGTTAGCTAAAACGGCTCACGTGTTCAGTTTATGATCTATCATGGTTTATAATACTTTTTAAAGCATCTACAACAACTATGGTAAAAATAAAGGTTTTTGAAGATTTAACAATTTTTTAATAGGTATACTAAAACCTACATATGCTAAAATCAAGGCCGGACACTTAAGATTCCCAAAGAATCTTGCAAACTAAATGTACCGTTAAAGATAATCAACTAACAACGTAATAATATCATTTTAGAATGATAAAGAATGATAAAGAATGCATGTTCTCGCATCCCAACTCATACCAAATGATAAACGTTATTTAAAAGGATATATTTCATGAAAATCTCTTTTTTATCATTCAAAGAAATTTGTTATACAGTAAACAGTAAAAAAAAATGTTACACAACTAAAAAACAAGGGTAAACTGTCAAAAATAAAGTACTTTATGGACGGTTTTTCAACGAAATCAAACGTCGCTAAAAAGTAGGCCGGTAAAATCTACCGACAGTTTTTCGACGATCTTTACCAACAGCTTTCCAATGATTTTATTATTTGACGGCTTCCCGACGATTTTCAAACTATTTTTCTACGAGCTCGGTCAAAAATATGACTCATCGATGTACTCAGGGTTGCAACAAGAGTACAAGACAGGATTTTCAAACTATTTTTCCATTGATTAATTCTTTTCAAACTATTTTTCCATAGATTAATTCTTTTCCCATTAAGTCTTTTGATGATACTCGAAATCATATATATGAACTTATTTAAATACATAAACACACATATAAGTTCTCAAATCAAGATTACGTTGCATGATATCTTAATTCAAGCTTTCATAACATTATGTATGCTTTTGTTTACAAATATTAGTATAATATATAATTTACAAAATGCTTGCAAACTTATCAACACTAAATTATACAAATAATTAGACTTGGTAAACGTGTCGTGTTGGGTTCAAAGTTAAACGGGTTGAGAGTGCTTGACCCTAACCCGACCCGTTTATATAAACGGGTCAGAAATCTCAACCCTAACCCGACCCATTTAAATAACGGGTTGACCCGTTTAACCCGTTTACCATTTATAAAAATAAGAAGTAAAATATCCATAAAAATTTACGAATTAAAATTTTATAATTCAAACTTATAAGTTCTAACCAAATCCATTAACATTAAAAGTCCAAATAAAACGAAGAAATAAAATTGAAATAAGAAAACTCTTAGCGATACGGTCGTTGATAGATAGGTTGATGACTAACGTTGAACGATTTAGACTCTAGAGTTTTAGAATTTTAATTACTTTTAAGTTGTCAATTAATCTTGCCAAATCTACCCAAAATGTAAATCTTAAATTAGTGAAATACTAAATAGAAATATATATATATACACACACACACACAAACACAATATACATGTATATGTATAAATGGGTTAGTCGGGTCATTTTCGAGTTGATATGTTTGACCCTAATCTTAACCGTTTAATTTTCATGTCGTGTCGTGTCAACGCATTTACTTAAACGGGTAGAAAAATGTTACTCAAACCCGTTTATTTTGTACCGAGTTCTTGTCGGATTAGCATGTCGTGTCAATTTTTGCCAGGTCTACAAATTAATAATTTATTATTAGATATCACTCGATCGATATCAATAATGTGGAAAATCGAAGTGAAATAACTTTTTGACGGGTTAAAAGTCAAAAGTCTTCTTCCACCACTAATGACATTTTATGCGGTGATGGTCATAAAATGATAAAAGGCTAGGTTGGTGGAGTTTTAACGGTGAAGCACTTAGGCCATCCTTAGGCCATCCTTAACGGGCACCGGTATGAGACCGGTGCCGTTGCCATCCCGACGGTAACACCGTCGTGCTTTATCGGTATGGAACCGGCAGTGGGCCTAGTCGGTACCCACATACCGGCTTCGAAAACGCGAACCACCCCACCCCCTACCCCCATCTCTCTCTATCTCTCTCTTCTTTTTCTCTCTCTCTCTTCTTTATTTATTTATTTTTTTATTCAATTAATGAGGGGTATGGTATTGGTATGGTTAAGGATGGATTGGTATGGTGTTGGTAAAGCTGATGTGGCGCTGATGTGGCAGCAAAAATGAGAGGTATGAGGGGTACGGCTAAGGATGGCCTAGCCATACCACCCATACCACCCATTTCTGCTGCCACATCAGCTGCCACATCAGCTGCCACATCAGCTTTACCACTGCCCTACCAATTCCATACCTTTCATCCTTAACCATACCACTCATACCCCTCATTTTTTTTTATTTCTAAAATATATCAAAATAATCAAAATTAAAATAACTAAAATGCAAATTAAAATTAAAATTTAAAATACATTAAAATTAAAATAACTAAAATTAAAATTAAAATTAAAATTTAAAATACATTAAAATAAAATTAAAATTACAATAAAAATAAAATTTCGGTCACCAATATTTTTGCCACCCATATCTTTCGGCTATGATTTCCTTCTCTTGCAACATGATTTGCAATTGTATACCCGTGAGATGCTCGTGCGGTTCCATGAACGTTTTTAAGTCTACCGTTCGTTGCCGGTTGTTAATCGATCCCATAATCGAACCCACGTTGGTCGCGATGGCCTCTAAAGAGTTCGCGATGTTCGACACGCTTTCGCTTGACGCGGCCGTATTGGAAGACCCCGCACGTCTCGCGGCGTTTCGACCCATCGGTCGTGGCCGCTCGGTTGGGGAGGGGATGTCATCATTGCCGAAGTTCACATGGTGAGTACGAGCGTCGGATTCGCCGGGGGAGTCGGTTGGGGTTTCGGACGTCTTTGACCGTTTGTATGTGGGTGCACGGATGTTTTTTGGGTCTTGCATCTTAACCTCATCGAACTTCGGACAGTCTTTGACTTGTCTCCAAGCGTGTTCGTGCGTGAAAGCCTTGTGGTACTCGGAGTGGAATCGGTCCTTAGCTCGATTAAGAATGTCAATGTCGGTTTCGCCACTTCGTCTATAATTCGATGGATTATTGTAAATACATGCGAACTTGGCGACGGTAGATAAGAGCATTTTCACCTTGGTCGGAATGGCGTCTCCGGAGCGGACGTTGAAGTCGTAATGCATGCGTTTGTCGAAGTCCGCTTTAATCGCCCCCCAAAAGTTATCTACTATCCAAAACGAAAAAATTAAAACCACATTAGAAAAAAAATTAAAACAACATTATTAGGTTTTTTATATACCTTTATTTCGATAGTTACCTATGGTTGAGTCCTCCGAAATTGTGACCCATGCTCTTGCCAAAGCTATCTCCTCATCCAACGACCACGGTTTACACGGCGCTTTACCCGTGCTTGGATTCTCACTCGTGTCCGTAGCCAGAGCCTTACCCTTGCGTTTGTATTTACGTTTGGTTTGTGATGGTTCTTGTGGCGGCGGCGGCGGTGACGGCATCGGTTGGGTTTCGGGTACATTGTCGTCTATATCGTCGTCGTCGAGATTGATGTTATCGTCTCGTATATCCCACACTCCCGGCGGCGATGGGTTGACGTGTTGCTCACTGGAAGATTGGGGTACCGTACCATATGTATGTTGCGCAAGCAAATGAGCATAAGCCCAATCTTGCGGGTATCCTCATCCCTCGAAACCCATCGGCCTCATCATTTGGGGTCGGTAGCCAAGCGGTGGAGGTGTTGGAGACGTTTGGGTAGTCGGTACCGAAACATTTGGTACCGACTTACCACGCCTTGACCCGGAACCGGACCCGTGTTTATCCATGGAAGAGTAAAAAGATGAATAGAGTGTATAGAGGGGTTAATAAGTTTGTTTATATAGTTAGTAAAAAGAAAAAAAAAAGTAAAAAAAATTAAAAAAAAAAGAGCCGTTAAAGAGCCGTTGGGCGGGGGGGGGGGGGGGGGGGGGGGGGGGGTGGGGGGGGGGTTACACGCTAATTCAATCGGTATTCGGCTACCGACGTCCACCACTACCGGTCCGGTACCGGCCATCCACGACGGTGTTCACCGTCGGTAGAGGCGGTACCAGTACCCTATACCGACCCGGCTAATGATGGCCTTATAATTTAAAAAAAAATGTAAAACGTTTTTAAATCTCTTTATTGAATCTTTTTAACACATAAAAATATGGTAAACATTTGATTGTGTGTTTGGTATGCTAACTAGAATGAGGTATAGGTGGGTTAAAGAATTATAGAAACTTTTAGGATTTCAAATTTTCATGGAAAGTTTAGTGATTATCTATCTTATCTCGTTCATTTCTCTTATATTTATTCCACCTATTTTATTATCTTGTACCAAATATATCTGATATCATGTCGACAACAAGTTCTTATTTTTTTTTCTATTTCAGCCTGGCCAACGTATCAAACGCATATTACGAGATTAGGGTGTTGTTTGCTTTTTAAGAGGTCTGAAGTCTGATCTCACATAAAAAATGAGGTGGATGGCACACCTCTTAAAATTTGAGAGGACAGTCAAAGGTTTTCAAACATTTTCTTAAAAATAAAACAAACACTTTTAAGTTTGTAAACCTCTTAATTTTCATACCTTTAAAACTTTTAAGATGAATTTAAAGAAAAACAAATAGCCACTAGCTTATGTACATGAGGCCAAACTTGCACTCTCAAACGATGGCTAGATTAATGCATGAACATTCGGTCTAAATAATCCTGTATTATTCAGATTAAATGAATACGTAGCGCTCTATTGGCTGTTTCACGTTCACAACTAAAAATGAATTTACATTTGAACCTGCCTAGATATAAAATGAACGGGGCTGTTAGCAATCCCATCCATTCCATAGGCAATCAAACATTTATTTTCTTGATCCATTCGAAGACAATTCTTTGAAATTTAAAGAGAAGATTAGACAGTTTGGTCTTCTTCCCGCTAAGACGATTTTATTCTTTTGATTATGTAAGTCATGTTTGACTTCAATGTTTTATGATTTATCCATAAAATTCTCTCATTAGTATCAATATGACCAAAAAAATATGAAGGTAATTAAATAAATAAAGCAATGTATCTATAATCCATAACTTTATAAAAAGAATATGATATATGCATCAGCTGACAATCTAATATTTCAATACTTTAAATTTTAAGTTGTAATTTTGTTTTGATATATCAACCAGAAAAACTGAATTCGTTAGTAATTTTGTCGAAAGAGTTGTTTTGCATGCGACAAATTTATAAGAAATCCACTGGTAAGCTCTGTTTTCGGTGGATTTCCGACAAATCTTCCCATCGGAAATGACGGTATGTTTAGTAATGGAGGGTATATAAGTCATTAACAAATATCAACCAAAAAAACTTCCTATAAACTTCCTCTAACAAAAAGAAATAATGGGAGACTTTGGAGGAGACTTCTCCATTATAAATTCCCCCATCCACTCACACTTTCAAACACCACAAAAACAAAATGAAAACAATCCTTCTGTTGGCCGGAATATTCCTTGTCGGAATCCTCCTCTCGAAGCCGGTTACATCTCAGAACTGTAAATGTAGTCGGAACTTGTGTTGTAGCAAGTATGGTTATTGTGGAACCGGAGCCGCATACTGTGGAAAAGGTTGTCAAGGTGGCCCGTGTTCTCTTCACTAGTACAAAAATGGCCTTTTGCCACGGTTTTGGAAATACCGGTCAGCCACAGTTAAGTGTTAAACCGTGGCTAAAAGTCAAAAGAAAAATTGGAGTGTTATCCTAACCACGGTTTAACTTAATAATTGTGACCATTACCGAACACGTCCAAAAATAAAGCCACAGTTTTAATAGAATTGTGACTAAATGGTTCGCTATGGTGACACTTTTCTAACCGTGGCCAATAACAGTCATAAACCATGGCAAATTACAGACATATAGTCACGACTTTTTGTCTTTGGTTACAGTCGTGGCCATAGAATAAAATATGGCCACATCAAGCCAATTTCCTGTGACTAAAATAAAAATATATGTTGTCACGAAAACTTATTAAACGTGGCCAAAAGACAAGTTGTTTATGGCCACTTTTTTAATTATCTTGTGTCACCAAAAAGGTATCCAATAGCTACGGTATTACAAATTAAGCGTAACAATAAGTTATGAATTGGAAATCGTTAAACATGAAATTTTTATAGCTAGAAGTATGTACTTAAGACCACATTTAAAATAAGTCAGTGGCTAAAAGATAATCAATAGCCACGTTTTTAACAATTAAGTTCATGTCACTAATAAGAAATCTATAGCCTCAGATTTATTATTGTGTGTGACCAATAATTAACCAATAGTCATAGCTCTAAAGTTTAAGCTTAACTATATATATTATGAATTGGTCACAGTTTTTACATTTTTTGTAGTCGAAAGATAACTATTAGGTACAATTCAATAAAGTTAAATGTAACTACATTTTTTGTAGTCGAAAGATAACTATTAGGTACAATTCGCCATGTTTTTTTTATCATTTTGTACGACAAAAATAGTAAATGTTTGGCCACACTTACAAAAATAAGCATAACTACATGTCATGATTTGGCCATGGTAAATATCAAATTTGCATGGCGATAAGTATAGTTAAGGTCACAATTAAAATAAATTCATGTGGCTTTAGAGTAAGTAATGGTTGTGTAACTCGTTATAAATTCATGTGGCGTTAATAGACCTTCACATATTATGTAACCAGTTATAACCGGTTAAAAATAACTTTGACCAGTTATAATTCAAAACCTCCTTAACTGTAACCGGCCCATAACCGGTTATGACATAACCAGCTAAGCAATGTACTCTTTTTAACTGGCCCAGTCGGTAATCAGTTATAACCAGCCCATAATCAAAATTCGGTAACCGGTTGGAGATTTGAAAAGTTCTTTGCGTTGGCTATGCTCGGCCTTATACTTTATCTTTTTTAGTACCACAAAGTTAACAAGAATTACATGATAAAAGACAATAAAGTCAAAAATTAAAAAACATTAAGGTTTGTTTAGTAAATGTTTTGGTGAACATCGATTTAACCTTTTGTATTTTCTAGTAGTTGTTTAGAGAACTGCTTGATAGTCTTCTAACTAAATAAAACTATATATATTATTACATTGAAAATGTAAGTTATAAACATATTGTTACTTGTTTAAAACAGCATATCATTTTATCAGATGATATATACTTCATGAAAATCACCTAAAATATCATACACATATTTGGAATTCCTTATAACATATGCATTACATAGTTGCACATTTGTTAAAGGTTATGGATTCGCCCAAAGTTCCTTCACAACCTCTTGAACTGGGCTGTTGCTTAACCTGTGTTTACATTTATCAATGACTTGCAGCAACCTTAAATTAGCTCCAGGTCTAGCATTATACATTGGCAGCAACCTCTTCACGAAATTGCAACCCAACTTTACTGTCGTTGCACTTGAGACTCACGTTATTAGTTACTAGCATGTTGAGCCTCATATCCCATTTTAACATCATCATCATCAACTTCAATTGCTAATGGACCTGATAGATAAACCAAAACCATATGCTTGATTCACAAAAATAGAAACAAACCATAAGAAAAAAAAAAAACATAATTTGAACCATGTCTTAATAGAAAAGGCAAGTGAATTCACATTCCATGGAATAAGATTATGCAAAAGTCATATACATAAGAGAAGTACAGCATTTCATTCATGAATGTTAATAAAATATGACTAAATTACAAGAATATTGAGTCAAATCCATACATTTTCACTTAAGATTAAAACTTAAATTAAAATCAAACCCATAGTAAATTAAAATTAACTCTCCTTAAGATGATGAATCAAATCCATACTTTTTCCAGCATTGTGTGCCTAGAAAGTTAGGAGTTGTAATGACTCATTATATATCGAGTCAAAGAGGCAAACTAACAGGTTTGGTTTGAAAATCAGTGAGCAATTGAGAATGCATGTCCTACTCTAAATAACATATACTTAATGTATTTGATGATTGTTGGTATATTTCTTTATAGAATTCTAGATTTGGTGGATTTGTTAAATCATATGTTTGTCTTATTATTTATTAGCCTTTAGATAGCGGTAACTGAGATTGATAGGAGATGGTTGAATTTAAGTTCAGTCAATACTATAAACTTACTCACTGATCGATTGTCAATCATGATCTTTTTTCTTCAACTCCATTGTACAGAGAACATATTCGAGATAAGCTATAAATCTATTAAAAAGATAATGTGGTTTGAAAAGGTTTGCAGTACACCACCAAATATGAAGGGATGTGAGGGCGGGAAGAGGAAAAGGGGAAGAGGCGGCAATCTCAATTTTCATTTCCTCTAAATTCATTCAACCAAATAACACAAAAAATTATATGATTTTAAAGTAAAATTTTGAAAATAATCTATTTGTTTCAACAACTCAAACAAAGTTCTAGTGATAACATTTGATTATGAAACGAATCATTTGTCTTAATTCTTTAATTGGAAACTCCATGAATTAAAGGTCACTTAAGTATTTTATATTTTTTATTAAAAAAAAATATATTGAATATACAACTAGCCAAAGATTAACGAAATTTTTTCATGAGAAAATATGGTAAGATTTTAATTTGGGATGAAATCCTTTATTTATTTAGATCACTACAAATATTTAATAGATATTTAGTAGATAGGTGGCGAGAGCTAGAGCATAATTCCAATAAGTTGGAGGAAGAGAGGCTTGAATGAGGTTAGTTCGAATCATGTTATTTATCGTACGAATGATTCGTTCAGCTTTGCCATTTTGCGGGGAGGTGTAAGGACAAGAGAATCGAAATTGCATTCCATGGTTAGCACAAAGTTTATGAAAAGAGGAGTTATTGAACTCACGTCCATTATCGCATTGAAATGTTTTTATTTTCTTTTCAAATTGCGTTTGAATGTACGTGTGGAATTGCAAGAAAATGGGAAATACTTCAGATTTTGTTTTCAAGGGAAACGTCCAGATGTAATGTGAAAAATCGTCAAGGAGCACAAGATAATATTTATGTTTTAATGTAGAAGTAATGGGAGCGGTCCACAAATCAGCATGAATGATGTCAAACGGAGAATAAGTGATAGTTTGAGATAACGAAAAACGTAAATGACAGTGTTTTCCCAAAGAACAAGCATTACATGAAGTAGCATCTTTGAGTTTATTGCTAGAAGAAAATAGACTATGCTTAAGTAAATGAAAGACAGATGATCCCGGGTGTCCGAGACGATTATGCCATGTTGACGGAGATACGGTGTGAAGAGCAACAGGAGAGTTGTAGACACTTGAAACTTGAGTGAGGGGGTATAGTTCACCCGTACTGTTGCATCTCGTGAGTATGGTCCCCGTTGGAAAATCCTTCACAGAGAAACCAAAGGGGTCAAATTCAACAGAAACTCGATTGTCACGAGTGAACTTTCGAACAGAAATTAAGTTTTTGATGATTTTAGGAACGTGATAAACGGTATTGAGAGAGTAAGTGCGGTTTTGATGAGATAAAGTGGTAGAGCCATGACCAATAATTGGAACTTTGTTACCATCGCCTACGAGAATGTGATGCGGTTTACTTAACGAAAATAAATGAGAAAAATTACCTGAACCGCTAGCGAGGTGAGATGTGGAACCCGTGTCCATATACCAAGAATCGTCCGGAGGGTTGAGTTGCATGGTGTGGAAAGCCCCATCAAGTTCTGTAGGTGTCATAAGGTTATTGTGGGTTGCGTGGGAACCAGCCGTGAGATGGGCTTGAGGGGTGGACTGTTGTTGACGGTAAGCTGGACGAGGTCCAGGTCCAAGAAGACCCGGTTGGAAATTGGGTTGGGCCGTAGGATACGGACAAGGGGGAACGGCCCATTGGTGCGAGTGATACGAAGTAGTCATGGGCCATGGATAATGAGGCGGAGCACCGGAGCGGCCACGACCTCGGCCTCGACCTCGGTTTCCACGTGAAGATGAGTGACGGCCACCACGATAGCCTCCACGGCTGTTGCTACGGCCGGGGCTGTTGACATGTTCTCGCGCGGTGGATTCGACTTGAGTGGTTGGAGTTTCGGAACGCTGAGAAATGAGAGCTTGAGGGGAATGCAATTCCTGTTTTGATCGCCGTGTTTCCTCCAACAACAATTGAGATCGAGCCTTATTGAAGCTTGGTAAGGGATCAGATTGCTGGATGAAAGTAGCAATAGTGTCATAGTCGCCTTTTGTTAAACCAGAGACGAGTTGGAGAACCATTTTATTTTCCGAGATCGGATTACCGACGTTTGCGAGTTGATCGGCCAAGTTCTTGAGACGGGCACAATAATCAGATATGTTGGAGAAGGCGTCGAGACGAGTCGTGTTAAACTGTTCTTCTAGGTAGACGGCACGAGTGGCTTTGTTATCTTGAAATATCTCTTCGAGTCGGTTCCACAGTTCTTGAGCGGAAGCCCCCGGTTTCATAATGGTTTGGAGGAGGTCGGTTGAAATGGTAGCGTAGATCCATTGCTTTACGACGGCATCAAGGCGGGTCCATGTAGCTTGATCGATGTCGGTTGGGCGATTGACTTTGGGGCTGATATGATCGAGAACATTATACGCACATGCGTGAATGTGAAATAATTCCACCCACGACGCGTAATGACCATCGCCTTGATCCAAGAGAAGAGGAATTGCATTCTTGATGTTGTTTACTCCAAAGGCAGGATGAAAAGGAGCTTTGGATCCTTGGGTGTTGTTGTCAGATGCCGTCGTCATGAGGAAGATGATTAGCAACGACAGAGGTAAGCAAAAGAGGGTGAAGTATGGCAGAATTTAGGATTGATAGGAGAAGAAAAGAAGAAGACCCAATAAGGGCTCTGATACCATAATAATTGGTAGAAATCTTGATGCTTTTCATTGATAGAAATTCCCAATATATACAGGAAACATACAAATAAGTAAGGAAAGAATATTCACAATATCAATTACAATAATCAAGGCAAACAATTAGGCTAACAATTAGGTCGGTTAACAGTTCAAATTAAGAAAGGATCTTTTTACTAACATAGATTTTCCTCCTCCTTACAAGATTTCAATGACGGTTGCTTGAAATGGTTTGTTGCTTTAAACATAGTAAATTTTGTTTTTCTCTTATATGATATTGATTTAATTTTTTATTTGCAATTGAAGGTGTGTCTAAGGCTGCACACAAGTGTGTGCCAGAGCCAAGTACCCACATCAGTTGGGGCGATCGGGTTAAGCGGGACTAAGAGAAAAACTAGTAAGTTCATTTTCTTATTGTATGGATTTCCAGTTCCAGTTATATCTTATCAATTTTCCTTTTATCCATCTTTGCACACCATTTTTCTAGACACAAAGATTAGGCACACAAGTACACTTGCATTTGAATCTTTTCATTTTTGTTTATTTTCCTAGTTATACCCGGTTGATGTTCATTGGCTTTTAATAATAATGAAATCCTTGAGGAGCTACGATGTTCATCTTGATTTATATTGTCTAATGTTCCTATAAGCCTTAGCATGTTTATCTAGGATGTCACTTAAACCGATTACAGTTTAGTTGCCCACCGATACTATTTTATATGACACCCACATAAATCTTTAGGTCCTTAATACTTCCCTCTTGTTGGCTCTTACTAGTTACCGAGTAAATTCGCAAACTAGTTGATAAGATAGTTGTTGATTGATTAGCTAACTAGTAGCTGATAAGTTAGCTTATAAATTGGCAAAAACTAGCTTATAAGTATGTAAAATCACCAAAAAGGGTATATGGGAGTATAACAATAAAATTGATAAGGATATAATTGGAAAAAGCTCCAAGAAGCTCCCTTCAAGTAGCTTATAAAAAAGATAGCTTATAAGTTATCTTTTGTCTATCCAAAATTCACAAAAAAAATAAGCTAGCTTATAGTACCAACCAACCAACAATTTCTTACATATCATTAAGCCCTTCATGATTTCTTAAACAAATTGTAACACTTAATCAATTTCTTACATACAATTTCTAGTAGTGTATAAAATTATGTTTTTATTCTTGTTGCAGGTACAACCAAGACTAGATAAAAAGAAACAAAGTCCTAAGAGAGGAATTATTCAATGATGAGCAAGAAGATACGGAAGCCGAATATATTATAGAATTATAAGTTTGTGATTGGTGTTCTTATACATTAATTATTCATATGATTATTAAGATACATATTTAATGTTTAAAATTTCACACTTATTATTATATTGAAGTTAATTTCTTTTTTATCGTTTTGAAGGTTATATATGTCTTAATTTAGATATTCTTCATGTGATCCAACGACAACCAATACCTATAGTTTTACAATTTAGTACAACCGCACATCAACGTTTGGCCACGGTTGATATAAAGTTTATGTGAATATAAATACTTTATGGCAACAGTTTTAGTTATTTTGTGTGACTTAAAGACAATATATAGCCACGGTTATTAAAATTTAACGTATCCATACATCATGAAACGGCCACAATTATTATACATTTTGTGTGACTAGAAGTAGTTTATTGCCATGGTTATGATATTTTATGTGAGAAAAGGTAACTGATGGCTACAGTTTTAGCAATTCAATGTAACCATATGTTAAGAATTAGCCACGATCAATATGAAATTTTCATGGTTATAAGTAGGTTATGGCCATGATTTTAATTATTTTGTGTAACCAAAAAGTAACCAATAGTCATGGTTTTAACAATTGAGCGTCACCATATGTAATTAAATGGCAATGGTTAATATAAAATTTGTGTGACTATAAATGGTATAAGGTCACATTTTAGCTATTTCATGTAACCAAAAGGTTACCAATAGCCACGGTTTTTATAATAATTCAGCGTAACCATATGTCATGAAATGACCACGGTCAATGTAAATATTCATGGCTATAAGTAGTTTAGGGTCACGACTTTAGTTAAGTTATGTGACCAAAAGTTACCAATAGCCACATTTATATAAATTTAGTATCACAAAAAGTATGAATTAGCAATGGTTAATATAACATTTGTGTGGCAATAACTAGTTTCAGGTTACAGTTATAGTTATTTTATGTGACCAAAGTATAATCAATAGCCACAAGTTAAACAATTTTGCATAACCATATGTCATGAATTGCATGGCTATAAGTTGTTAATTGCTACATATTTAATTATTTCGTATGACTAAAAGGTAACTAATAGCCACGGTTCTAACATCTATTGTAACCATATGTCATGAATTAGTCACAATTAATATAAAATTTGTGTGACAATAAGTAGTTTATAGCCACGCTAAAACAAAATATACGTGATTATAGGGTAATTATTGGCCACCTTAAAAGCAGATTGTGTGGCCGTAAGTAGTTTATAGCCATGGTTTTCTTTATTTTATGTGACCAAAAGGTACGCAATGGTCACATTTGACACAAGTTTGTGTGGTGATAAATAGTTTATTGCCACGGTTATGGTAAAAATGCTTTAATACCATAAATATTAGATGCACTTATAGCCACGGTTTTTAAGCTATAGCTATGGTTTTTTTCTGAAGCAAAAGATTTTGTATGATCTACATTTGCATTCGATCCCTTAACTTGCCAAACAAACTTGCATTTAGAACAAAGATGAATACCTGAATAATCAACACGACTATCGTAGAAGAGATTTGTAGGACGAATCTGACCACTTGATTTGATGTTACCGTGAGTAGGAACATATGTATGAATGGAACCATGAGGCTTAGAGATTATCTCTACAAGTCCCTTCACTTTGGTAGAAAGCATGTTCCTCTCGACAAGAAGATCATCAAGCTTCTTCTGTTGAACCAAGCGCATTCGTTGCTCATTCATGATATCTGTTGATAATCCGGATAACTTTCTTGTAAGTTTGTTTATTTCAGCCTTAAATGCTTCCTTTTGGTTCTCAAAATCTTTCTCCACAAGACTAGGCTTCTTAGGTTCAGCAATTATCTGTTCCAAAACAGTCTTTTCATGTCGAAGAACCTTCTCTTTTTGTTTAAATTGATTTCTTACATCAGATAACTGATTTTGTAAGTCTACAATCTGCTTTTGAAGCTCAATAGATTTCTTGTCATCAAATTTTCTATCTGAGTGAACAACATGACCCTCTTCTTCAATATCATGCATCAAATTCTGATATTTCCCAACACGAAGACTTGGTTTCTTCAAAGATGTCTTCTTACTATCAATCACTTTCAACTGCCTCTCAGACTCCTTCCTCTCTAGGACAATCTTCCTCTCTAACTCAGATATTTTCTGTGAAAGTTTAACACTGTTTGATTCAAAAGATTTTCTCTCATTCTCAAAAACCTTTCTCTCTTCTTCAAAAAACTTTTTCTCTTTCTCAAAATTGCTTCTCTCAATGATCACAATTTGTTCAAATTCAGTTAGTTGCTTTGAAAGTGCCGTCACTTTTGATTGAGAAGAGATAAACTTGTTTTCGAAAACCATCTTATCTTCATCAAGTTCAAGAACTTTCTTTTTCAAACATTCATTTTCTTTTCTTAAAGAAGTTACAAGTTTTAAGTTTTGAGCATTTCCAAAAGAATGTTTCAACATTTGATCATGCTCATTTTCCAAATCCTTTTTCAAACTTGTAATTAGACTTCTTTCTTTTGCAAGAGAATCTTCAAGATCAGTAACTTTAATAAGAAATTCAGCTTTTTCTCCCTGTAAAACAGATAAAGTACTGTTTAACTCATCTATCTTCAGTGACAATTTAGCAATCTTTCCTTCAAATAATTTTCTTTGATTCTCATATAACTCCGAGAATTCAGAAACCATTTTTATCATTGTCTGCTTTATTTCCTCTGAATCCGAATCTGAATCTGGATTATCAAGTTGTAAAGCTTCTCTTGTTGTCATAATGAATTGTACGGATCTTTTGATCAGTAGATGTTTAAATCTGAAATTGTTGAAAAATTCACCAAACGGTTTTCCTTGAAAAACCTGAAGCAAAGTCAAATACTCTGAAACACTAAAACAACTGAAAGTTAGTAACGCAGAGTATATGCAGAAAATTTAAAACTTGTAATGTCGAAAAACCAGAAAAATTAGGAAGTGAACAACTCTAATTAAGAGTCGCGACAAAAACAAATTTGCTCTCCAAAAATCACAAGTGCTCAAGACTTAGCAAAAATAAAATGAAAACAATAAAACCAAAATAAACCTCACACAAAAACAATAGAATGACTCGAGATACTCATAGACTAAAAAAAAATAATATTCAAAAATAGCACTACACTCGAGATATCTTGAAAAATACTCAAAAAATAAAGCACAAGACTCGAAATACTGAAAAATGGCTCGAAATACGGTATCCACGCGCCAAAATACGCTCGAAATACGCTCAAAATACACTTCCACTTGAAATACACTCGAGACCTGATTTCACGCGCTCCCACGCGCCCGAGAAGACTCGAGATAGCCTACATGTGCTGACACGCGCCACGAGATGCTTCTCACGCGTCTCGAGATGAGCCTCACGCGCCGACACGCGCTGCTCGAGATGACAGCTGACTCGAGATGACAGGTTTTAAAGACATGTACGCGTCTCAAGACTGACGCGCTTTTACTCCACGGCTGACGCGCCTTCTTCACGCGTCCTTGAAGACGTCTGACACACGCACACCTCACACGTCTTTTTGGTCTCGCACGCGCCTCGAGATGACAAGTTGTCTCCCACGCGCCAACAAGATATGCTGCCACGCGCTTTTACACGCTCTTTTTGACGCTGACGCACGCACACACACGCGGCTCGAGATGGTTCCCTGACACGCCTTACACACTGACCTAGACTAACAGCTTTTGACCACGTACATGACTCCCTTCACGCGTCTTCTTCACGCGTCCTTGATGACGTCACACGAGCTGACAACACGCGTTTTCTTGTTGACTCGAATTGACAGCCATCTGACACGCTTACACACGAGTTGATGTTACCTCGAGATCTGAAAAGCTGTCTACACGTTTTCTTTTTCTGCACGCGTCTCGAGTTAATGCAAAGGACACTCGAGATGCTGACCACACAACTCGAGTTGACCACCTTTTGTTTCCTTACGCGCTCGAGATGACTACCTTGTTCCCTCACTCAAAGACAAAAAGGACACTCGAGATCACTCTCAAACTGACAATTCTTACACGACTCGAGACACACGTCAGACTCGAGATAGACTCGAAAAATTCAAAAATTTGAAAAATATGCTCGAGATAGCAAACTAAGACTCGAAATGATCAGATCTGAACTCGAGACATAACAACATCTTCTCCAAACCTCCATTGAAGGACCTCCATTAAAGAACTTCGAACAAAACCTCGAAAATCCTTCATTTTAGGCTCAAAAATCATCAAATCTTCACAATTAAACACCAAAAACTCAAATCTAACAACAAAATATTATCAATCTACATCCAAATCTTCAAATCTTCAAGATCTTCAAGCTGTAAACCCAATTTTCACCATTTTTGCTCCAAACTTCAAAAATCCAAGAAATTACCTTCAAATCTTCAACAATTTCACTGATCTCCTGCTCTGATACCACTTCAAATCTTCAACAATTTCACTGATCTCCTGCTCTGATACCACTTGATAGATCTGAATATCAATCCACCATGATTAAGAAGCTTCAATTTTAATCACAAATCTCACTTTTATTAATATGAAGAATATGAACACAATACACACTCTTGACTTTCTCTCTCCTCTATCAATCACTAGATCTGACTATACGTATCTCTCACTTAATGTTACATTCACACTGAAATCTAACTAACACAAAAGCTTTTATACCCCTAGGGTATTTACACTTAGCTCCCCTCATCTTTACACAAAATACAACTATAAACCCAAACTTGAATACAACTATATTTTTAACCCTAACACACGTTTTGGTAGATCCGGTTCAATCGCGGACTCGAAACGCGAAATTGCAGCTTTCTTTGCTCACGTTACTCATGAGACTAGATGTAAGGTTTTGTGACTTTAATGAATCCGTTGTCTTTTTATAACAAACTAACGGTGATCATTTGTAAGGTTGAATTGAACATGAGTTGTTTATCTACGTATAAACATGTAGAACCCACAAGCTAATAGGCTTACAAAATCTTTACCTTTAGAAAATAAAACTTATATAAAATAATATATTACCATTCATAGTATATAATAATTTTACAACTTACAATATGTAGTCTTTAGATAACTAAAGAAGAAAATAGTTTCATAAAATATGGGCATGTTTTATTTAAGATACTAATTTGAAATTGTAGTTAAAATGTATTTTTGTAAAAAAATTATAGATGGATTGGACACTTGTACAAGATTATTTTCACATCACACATGTCTACCTATTAAATTTAACAAGGCAGGCTAGTCCTGACCATCTTTTTAAAATCAATTCCAATCCTGCTTATGTAGCAATTAAACATTCCCCTAAAACATGGAAAAGTGTATAATCAAAATACACCGTCAAATATTGACTTCTTGTACACGGATTTGCAGACTTCTGTTATAAAGAAGAAATAAAGGGTCGTTCAAGAAAATATTGTGATACGACCAACAAGCAATATCCTTGCAACCCTAAAAAGAGTTATTATGGAAGAGGTCCAATCCAACTTGCATGGAACTACAACTATGGCGCAGCCGGCAAGAGCCTCGGGTTCGACGGACTCAACAACCCAGAGATTGTGGCTAGAGACCCGGTGGTTTCATTCAAGACCGCCTTGTGGTTTTGGATGGAGAACTGTCATTGGGATTTCGCTTCTGGTAAGGGGTTTGGAGCTACAATTAAAGCCATCAATGGAGAGGAATGCAACAATGGGAACCCAGGGAGCATGAGCTCTCGTATAAGATATTACACTGATTTTTGTAAGCAATTTGGAGTCAAAACTGGCAATAACCTTAGGTGCTAGACATCGGTCATACTAATAACATGCGGAATGCGACATTTGGCTTATACTACTTTCATCAAAATGAAAACCAATGCCTAGCTGATTTATACGGTATTTCATTGAATTTATTAGTTTAAATCCTTTTTAGTGGTTGTTATGTGTAAAAATAAGTATATCGGATGGTGATAAAAAAAATTTCTATCATATTTCAAGCTTAGTTTTGATTGGGTTCTCCTTAATTTCCAATTTTGTGTCAATTGTCATTTTAGTGATAATTAAAATGTGTAAACCACGTCGTATTTCAGCTTTTTTATTTTAGCTAAAATGGGACAAAAAGTTTGCAAAAGTCAAACAAAATACTGACTAAATTTTTCAAGAAAGCATATTCTTATTTTAATAATGCAATTTATTTAATTATATTTAATACATTAATTATCTATAAATTATAAAAACGTTTGGTAGCGAAAATAACAGCACCGAACAAAAATAAATTACGTGTTTTAATTTGAGCAAGTTAGTTAACCATTTTAGAAAAGTTATTTCATTCTAACTTAGTAACTTATTTAAAACAACTTCTCAATTTTAGTTATTTTGCTTGTATAAACAATACCAAATATCCTTTAAAAACAAACTTATAAACTTATTCGTTTTGGTACTATTGTAAATTAATCTAAACAATGTATATAAAACTTCTATTTAACAACACATAAATTAATAAATATTTTTACAAAGAAAAAAACATAAATTGTTTTAAATAAAAAATTACAAACACCCCCCTTAATTCAAAACGAAAAAAAAAAAAACTTTTAACGACTTATATTAATAAATAAATTTTAAAATCTGTTATACAAACATATGTTTTCTTTGTCATTTTGAATATTATAATAATGGTCTCATTTTAAATGTAGTGTGATTTCAAATTTTCAAACTTCCTATTTGGCAACCCGGCCAAGATGTTTAACCCTCATGGAGGGTTAAATCATCAAACCACAATACCCAGTCCGACGGTCCGACCTATAGGAGTTTACATTTGTAAACCTAAACGACCACAACACCTACTCGAGCATTAGTCACAAAGTGAGAACATCAAAAATCCTCACTCATAAAATACGATTGACTTATATGCCTATAAATCTAATGTATTATAGTTTAAATTACATAACTCCAAGTTGAATGATCAACACACTTAAAACATGTAATTTATAAATAAATATACAACAAAACCAAATCACGTCAAAGCCTAACGTTAAGAAAATTTAAACCTATTGATCAAAACCCTCTCAGGTATTGTTGGATTGATGATGATCCTTATTCCTCTTAGTGGAAAATGTTTAGCTTAAATTATAGCTTAGGGAAGTATCACTGAGTTTGTTTAGCATTAGTGATCCTTATTGAGCCTGTTTTGTAATCACCAATCGTTTGCATTGTAAACACAACTAAGCGTTCCCTCAAAGACAAACAACTCACTTCCAAAAAACCATCAACGATATTGAGGAAGTAGCTGATGAAAGAGTCAAGACTAATCAATTGAAGTAGGATTTAGTGATATAATTTGTTTACCCAACATGATGATCTAAAGTTCAAGACTCGGCTATCGCTGAGAACTCCACTCAGCAAGTTATAGGGATGAGCGTTGGAACACAAAATACCGAACCGAACCGGGACCATCCTGAAACGATTAGGTAACATATCGAGACCTATCAGTCTGGTATTTAAAACTTGGTTTTTCCCAAAATTGGGATCCCTACTTTTGGTTTCTTTGCCGAGTATTTTCGAATAGTCCCAAACTAAACTAAGGGTACCCAATAGTCATTTTTTCAAATTTTGTAGATGGCCATTCTTTTGTGTAACAATAATCTCTTCCAAATTTGAACCAAAGATTCACCAAACTAATAAAATAGTAAAGGGGAAAAACAGTATCGAAGATTAAGTTAATTCTTGAACGTTAATTTTTGTTGAACTTAGATTGGTTGTTCGGTGAACTTCATAATAAGAAATATTAAACATTTCTCAGTTTGGTTAAATTTAGATCTTTGGTCAACTTTACGTTTTTTGGTCCCAATCAATTCTAGTCCCGAATTACCCGGCCCAAAACCAAAAGCAATTGGGTACCGAGTTTTGGTACCTTCGGTTCGATACTAGTCCTGGACCGAACTCATTCCAATTTTAGACCATTTTTTACTTCAAGTTATTTCATTTTAATCATTTCGTCAATACTTTTGAAATGAACACAATATTGAATATTTGTGAATTTATTATATTATTAAATATCATCAATATATACGAATTAATATGGTTATGTGTCTTACATTTTCATTTTTCATTTTACATCATCTTTATCTTATAAAAATAAACTAAAATATATTTCTTTTTGTTTTATAAACAATACCATTATAGTTATCTCATTGATATTTTTAAAACAAGTTCGTTATTAATTATCTTTTAATTTAATAACATTATACAATATCCTTAAGTACGCATAGAGATTTTTAAAAATGATGTATTGAGATTGTTTTAATTTGTACATCTTATATATATAAAGTCCCATTATTTTGCAAACTGTGTAATTTGTGCAAACTTTGCAAACTAATATAAATCATTGATTAGATAGATTAATGGACAAGATTAATTGTTGATAATTAGGGGTTACAACTAACCATTTGAAATTCAAATTCAAATTAATACCTTTACAAAAATAAACTAAACCTATCTACAAGGTACAAGTCTCGGTAAATCATATACAATTATAAAAGCTTCAAAATTCTCTAATAAAAAATAAAATTATATTTTTATTTTTAAATTACATTTTATATTCATATAATTTGTTGTTTAATTTGAATTTATATCATTTTATTTTTCAATTATACCTTTATCATATTAATAAACATAATGATATATTAAATAATATATATTAAAAAATGTTTTTACTTTTTACATGTTATTTTTTTTTAGAAAGTAGGCGGTACTCCTGACAATATATTTTTTTTACATGTTATTTCATTATAATCATCTCAGCAATACATATAAAATGAGTTAATGTTGAATATTTTTTTGATTTAATTTGTTTTCGGTTTGAAAACTTTATCATCGAACCAATATTTTTCATGTTTTTTACCAGTTGATCTTGAATTTTATATATCTGATATGTGATTGAAAAACTGATAAAACCATAAATTTGGAATCAAATAATAAAAAATAAAACTAACACAAAACAATATTATTTATTGAATGCTTAATAGCTTAAGACGTTTTATACCATATTATACCGCACACGTTTACATATATGGTTAGAGATAAAGTATAAAAAGATAATTAATCATGAATAATCTCATGGTTGACTATTACCTATTCTAAGGCAATAAGGCCGTTGCGGAGAGAAAATGGAATGCAGGCTAGCTGCCTACGGCCCATAAATAGGGGCTTAAAGGTTTAGCATACTATTAGTGATGGCCAAACGAAACCGAACCGAACCGAATTGATGGGCTAGCCCGAACCCGACCCGTTGACCAACCCGACCCGACCCGAACCCCGGTCAAACCCGAGTCTCAGCCCGCGGGCCGGAAACCGGTCCGGAACCCGGGTTGAACCCAAAATCCGGGTCGGAAACCGGTCCGAGCCCGACTCAACCCAGGTTTGACCAAACCCGGTTTGACCAATACTGTAGCAAACCGGGTTTTGGTCAAACCCGGCCCGAACCCGAAATTTGGCCAACACTACATACTATATAGCAGGAAATAAAAAATATTAATAGATAAAATAAAAGACCTAATTCCATTAGTAGACTTGAGAATAGAAGCCTAAAAAGAATTTCGTAAATAAGGCTATGTGCAGCGTTGAGAGCAGAGGCGAACCTATGTTGTGAGTTATGGGGTGTGTGGACCCCACAAAATTTTTTATTTTTTTTATAGTTGTAGTTATAGTTTTATTTTGGACCCCTTTAAATTTACAGAAATGACCCCACAAAAAATCAAGCATAACAGACTTGCACCTCATAATTTTCAATTTTTGTTAATCTATATACTCTGGTTATTCTTAAAAAATTAAGAGGTATACATTATAAAGCTTAATGTACAAGTTGTTAAGCCATATACAACCCACTTTCCACAAATCTCTCTTAACCCACAATCCAAATATTCTTTTTCATTTATAAATTACACTTAGTATCCTTGTAATTAATCATTTAATTTAAGTTTAATCCCTAACTTTTTCATTTTTCATTTTACACCTTATCATATTAACAAAAATAATCATATCTATATCTATACTATATATTAAAGAGAATTCACCAACTGCTTTCAAGAAACCGTTTTTCAAGATTACATATTTCAAAGCGTCATGTACATATTCTTATGCACAAAATTGAAATCAAACAGCCTTCTCTCTTCACGTTCTCCCAAAGCATAAACCACTAACCAGGCATCCTCCCTTTTCTCCAAACTGCCCTAAATTGGCCAAGTTCATTGTCGTATTTCTCCCTCTCTCGATCCCTCACAAACCGAAATCCTTGACTGCAATTTCATTTGTACGACACACAGAAGTTCGTTGGCGTTCGTGGCCTTCGAATGATGAATCTTGGTTGAATTGATGCGCCCAATTTTAGATTTCTTTGAAACACACAAATGATTAGGCACGTATGGTACCAATGGGCTTCAAACAGGAACAACTCCTACTCGCAAATCAACTAATTTGTCTATATCACGTAACAGGTATTATTGGTGGGGAATTGTTACTGTAACTTTTGTTTACTACGATGTTGAAAGAACATAAATTTCGTTTTTTGTTTGCAGGATGATTCATCAAGGCCTCTTACACCAAAAAAACAAGAGTTCAAGACCAAAAAAACCCCTAAAATCAAACTATTCCCATTAATTTGTTGATAGGCGCGTCCATCCTCTATGTTCTTGTATAAAATGTATTATGATTCTTGCTGTAAATTTTTAACTACAGTATATATTTCTATTCTGGTAGTGATATTTTCTCCATATATAGTTACTTTTCCACGGAAGCAACATACAGAGCATGGTCTCCAAATCAGAGGATCTTGTATGGATGCCATATGTAGTCCTTCTGATTCATGGTACTTTAGCAAGTTGTGCATCTTGATGTAGTTCACTTATTGTACTGATTGATTTCCTGTTCTCGTGCAGTTGTCAAAATTCCAGTGTTCTCAAAGGCTTCGTCTTCTAAGTTACCATTGAGTTTGTTATTTTCTATAAGACCAATCGTATATTGTGTTGTTTGACTAAAAAAGCTGCTGGAGCATATTATTTTTGTCCGGCAGTTGTATGTATCTGGAGAAAAGCAAAGAACACAAAGAAGCTATATATGACTTTATTGGTGTGATCATCAAATATATGTTTATTTCATTAATGCTTTTTCTTTCTAACTTTTTTGCTGTTCATTCCCCTTAAAACAGGATTGGTTCAAATTTTACAATAATTGTGAAGTTGCGAAGGGAACTCTTTGATCTTGAGGTTAAATTCTCTATTCTTTTTTGGAATGAATGGTGTATGTGTTTTTATGTTTCTCTACACCTTTGCCAGTAAGACTTGCTTATTCAAATTTATGAGAAGCGTGGTTGCCTGAAGTTTTTCCGGTATTGGGCACTATGTGTTAGTCTATGATTTATAGTAATAGGTGTGGCATTTTGTTAAGTAGACCTTCACTTAACTGTGTGAAAATTTTTTGAAAGACAAGATGTAATTATGTTAATAATAGCTTCAGGCTATAACTATCTAGCATAAGGATGAATTTTGTATGCTTCAAAGTTCAAACACCTAATCTATATATAACAAGGAACACCAAATATCTGCAGAACAACCAACCCTACTACAATTCAAGAAACAGACTGAATCCAATCAGAAAATAAACAATGACCAGAAAGCTTCTCACCTGAAATTTTACTCAACTTGAGCAACTGCGGATACAATGCTCTCTACATAGGGGTGGATGGAGAAAAGAAACCCTTTGCAACTTGAAAGAAAGTGTATGCTTCATACATGGATTCAAGATACCTTTAGATCGGAAAGAAAAAGAACCACCATCACTTGAATGACTTCCATCAGCAGTAAGCTTAAAGTTTTACCTTCAAGACAAGGCACTAGGAGACCAATTCTGAAAACCCCTGAATAAATAAAGCAAGGGTAGTTCTACACCTTGCCATTGCTTTGAGGGTGTGGCTTTGATTCATTGATTGTATTTCCAAATGACCACAAACGTGAATGGATACAAGAATAGTAGTTTTGGGCTTTTACTTTTATAAAGATAGAGGGATGAAACTATATAAATAAGAAATTACTTCTAATAAGGCTTAGAACATAGCTGGTTGGTTAAGTGCTTGTTTTTAGAAGCTTAATGAGCTTAATGGGACTCACAGCTTAATCTGTTAAATATAAATGATTATTTAGTAATTGGCTAATGGCTTAATGATATAGAAAGGGGAAATTCAACAAGTTTATAGGGGACAACAATGCTTCACATATTGAGCCATTAAGCCCATGTCTACATGATTCAGCCCCTTAGTAAACACTTCTACATGTCTCTGCGATTAAGCTAAAAATAATATTCAGTTCATCAAGTTGTTAGTAAACAGCCCCTTAGTAAACACTTCTACATGTCTCTGCGATTAAGCTAAAAACAACATTCAGTTCATCAAGTTGTTAGTAAACAACCCCTTGGTAAACACTTCTACATGTCTGTGCGATTAAGCTAAAAACAACATTCAGTTCATCAAGCTGTTAGTAAACATCCCCTTAATGGAAAACCACCCAAACAGCCCCTAAATTATACTCTAGGTTGGCTTGTATATTCATTGATGTTTTGTTTTACAATGAGATGTTTAGATTTATGAGTGCATTTTAGATTTTTGTTGCTTGTTTCAGAATTGGGATTGCAGCTTGTTTAGTTTGAATTTTGAAATGAGTTTTCACTGATCATGTATAGAGTAAATCATTAACTTTTTTAGAGCTATGTTATCTTGATAACACTTTATTTTAAAAACAATAGCCAACATTTCAAGATTTCAAAACAAACAAGCGGAAATTGAAATAAGAAAAAAGGATACAACACTGCTTTTTTATTGTTCCCTTTTATTTTTATGTTGTATAACAAACATTCATACAAGTTGTTTTTATTTAAAGTGTACGAACATGTCATGATTCATAGCAGATGCATTTAAGATGCATAATGTTTTGTTAATATCTATACTATCTTATAAAGCATTTACACAATAGGTAGTATATTTTATTTGAATTTAATACTTGTGCAGGTTGTTGATCAGTGGGAAGGATGTAGCGGAGGACAATTTTCTTGCAGTTTCAGACGCCGAGAATTCCAAAAAGTCTCACACCCCATATGAAACCCCAAATTTAGACCCACCATAGACCCCAAGTTGAATCCTCCCCCCCCCCCCCCCCCCCCCCCCCCCCCCCCCCTTTATCTCAAATCACCTTCATCAGTGAGTTTAATTTTGACCTCTTCATTATTGTAAAAATCTTACATTCTTATGTGGTGATTTCATCAATCAAAAAATTTTAAGTCATTATATAGAGTCTGATCTATTTGCATGAATTTACATATACGCTCAAATTTCAATTTTTAATCAAAATCTATATATCTTCTCATCTATTTTTGTTCATCTCATATCCCGAATTTTCTCTTCGGAATCAACCAAAATCGCTCATAAAATGGCTAGGGTTCTGTCTTTATGTTTATGGTTGCTTGTAGATCCATGAAAAATGTAGGTGTAAATGATGGGTTGTTTCATGTTTTTCTTGAGCAGGCCGGAAGATGCTTGTGGTAATATGATCAAATGATCAATCAAGGAGTAAACAACACCATAACCGAATTGGACCCAAATTTAGTTAAGGTATGGTTAATTTTTTTTCTCTTTTTCTATTTTTAACGCAGACAACTTTTTTTTTTTTTTTTTGGAGGAAAACCGGCAATATTATAAAAACACAGGAAAAAGCCCAAAGGCAAGCAACGTTGAAACCAAGGACAAGCCCCAAGGTTAGACAACTTTTATTTTTGGTTTTTGTTTTTTATTATGTTTTTAGTTTGCATAGATAACTTTTCTGAGACATAGTTGGTTGATTTTGGTCTCTTTCCTTTTTAGTTTTATTTTTATGAATTTTAATATGTTATTTAATTTGTAATATTTGATTTTAGATGGCACTAAAGGATATATAGTAGATTTATCTCTTTTAAAAATATAGCCTTGATTTTGATGAATTTAGAATTGTGGATCAGTGATTAGCATCATTTTAAGTTTTAGTAGTTGTAAGATGTAGAGTGATATGGGACATAGATCAGGAGAGGAAAGGATCCACTGAAAATTTCACTAGATTGAGGTTGAGTGAAGATTGAGGTTCTAAATCTTTTCCATCTTATAAAGTATTTGGTACAAACTTTGTTCTTTCATAGTTTCATCTCATTGTATTCATTTATGTTCTTCTTGATATTGCTTGTTGCTCTTTCCATCTATGGTGCTTTTGTTTAATGTTCTTGTTGGTTGCCACTGCTATTGCTTGTTGGTCTTTCCATCTCTTGCTTCTAATTTTTTGCCTAACCTTCCCAATACAGGAAGTTGGTTCTCTGTTTATGGTTGACAAAAACAAACACTTCTTAGATATTTCACACTTGCATTATGGGAACTCATAAAAATACATGTATTTAATATTCATATTGATCTTGGAAAATTCTTTCAATCTTCCCGTTCTTTCTATCATATCCTCCACTTTGGTGTTCACACTGCTTTTTGCTGATCTTTCTTTGCCCGAATATGTTATGCTTGCTTCTTGATCTTTCTTTGATGCTCATTTGATCTTGTCTCAGATGAAATCTTGTTATAAGCCATGGATAATAAGTCAAATTGTTTTTTTATTGAATTACATTGTTTTTTTTTATTAATTACATTGGTTTTAAGTTTTGTTTTCTTGAATGATATTGGTTTTCTGCTCACATTGGATTGAACAGAATGGTTATTTGTTGTTCCAATAACGCAGTAGGATACGTGGTACATTGTTGATCTCAATAGGAAGTGTGACACAAATGACTTCACTTTTAAGAAACCATATGGCTGCCAATGGTCATCTACTGAAGACTCTCAGATGGTAATGTGTCCTTTGATGCTCTTCAAGTTTTACCGACGATGTGTTACCATGATGCACTGGATATATGGTCAAGTGAGATCGTGGATCTGAACGTTGTGGCCATTTGATGAGCATTGTAATGTGTGGTTTGATAGTACTCAACACCAAATCAATTCAAGAACTTTAATAGTACTTTGATCGATGATGGTGTAGATGTAAGATTATTTGGATATGTCCTATTTATATGTATTTATTATGTTTAACATTATTGGTTTAATGTCGATGGTTTTCATATTGTATTTTACTTTTACTTTTTCATTAATTTTCCATTCTTAATTTATATCAAATTTTATCTCACGCATTGCAACAGGTACATAACTATTAATTTATTATGGATTTGGAATTTTGAACAATGGGCTGCACGATTGGTGGTGGGGGTTGAAACTTAGAAAGCCATGCTAAGTGTTTAGTTGATGCTTTTGGATTGGCCTTTGTAACTCTTTGTTCTCAATTGTTATTATTTTTGGCTATATTATAAGCGTCTTTTTTGATGGTTTTTCCTAAACATTTTTTTTACGTACGTGTTTTATTTTGCGTAAATGGATATGCTTATTTAAATTTGTAAGTCATTTTTCATAATGGTGATTACGTCAAGATTTATACGGAAAGTTTCACAACTATTACACTATGTATTTCATGCAAAACATTTAGCATACGGACTCTTTAAGCAATATCTTACAAATCATTTTACTTGTTAAGTTAATTCAAACATAAATTCCGGAATTTAATATATAATTACAAGTCTAAACCCCTAATGCCTATATTGATCTTTAAAACTAAAAACAACAAATGCTATCTTTTTACTTTTAGACATTTTTTGTTCGATGTCTCATTTAAGTCAACATCACATCATTTAAACTTCAAGTTGACAAATATAGCATGATTTGCAGAGTTGCTACACCATTTCTAAATTACAGAAGCATTTTTTAGGCTTATAATATATACAAAGTGTTTATATTGTCTTTACCGAAGAATGTTGTATTATTCTAAAAATGACGCACCACATTTTTAACATTTCATATTTCATTTTTCAAAATATAAATAAATCATATTGTCATATTTAGGGGGTATGCAAAATATAGTTGATAAAATTGATAATCTATAAAAATGTAACCAATGAAATTCTCTTAAATAAAAACTTAGATGAATGAAAGATCAAACAAAATAGGATTGTTGGTTTAAGTTCTCGGATTTAGAGCTACATGTTTGGCGCCGCATCGCGCGCGGGCACAAAACTAGTACAAAGTAAAATGGATTAAAAAATACGTTTCTTCTTTAACAAATTATATCATTGTAACCGTCTCGTAAATACCTTCGAAATGAGTCCAATATTGAATATTTTTTGACTTAATCATAGTGTTAAATATCACAAATATGTATATGAAATAATTAATTTTATATTCTTACATTCTAATTTTCCATTTTAATCCCATATTTAAAATACATAATTATAGATTAACCGTAATACATTATAAAATATACCCTTTATAATTATCTTGTCGATAATTTGAAAATTATCTCATCATTCAATATTTCTTTTAACTTAATAATATTGTAAACTATGATGAATAGAGGGAGGTTCATTTGTAAAACTCAAATATCTTGTAAACCGTGTAAACCAATCCACACCATTGATTTTTAAAAACGTTTCCATATTTCCATAATCATTGAGTTACCATATATTTCACATTTCCATTTTTCTATGAATCAATATCATCCTTTGATTTTTTTTGATCAAGAGCCACGATGACTTCACAAAGTTTACAAGATATTTGAGGTTTACAAATGAACCTCCCTCATGATGAAGATGGAGGTTCATTTGTAAACCTCAAATATCTTGTAAACCGTGTAAACCAATCCACACCATTGATTTTTAAAAACGTTGATGATGTATCCAAATTCTTTTAATTTTGTACATTTTACATGTTATCGGCTTTAGATTAATCTTTCGAGTTATGGTTTTAAATTCGAGATGATTCGCGCTGCAACATGCAGGTAGGTATCTAGTAATTAACGTAAATCAACAGATTTTCATGTATGATAGTGATCGACATCATGTGTTCGTCTCCCACTTTTCCTCCTACCATCGATATCATATTACCCGGCCCATAACAAAAATTGTTTTTGGCCTGTTGTCTGTTTTTACAACTGAGTTATATTATCACATGTTGAACCCCACTATCTTTGAATCCTAGATTCGCCACTGGTTGAGAGGGTGAAGCCCGCTGGCTTCCATTTTACCCGCCGGGTTGTAGAGGGTTGGCTGCACAATGTTTGTTGCCGGCGGGTTGCAATCTTTGCGGGTTGGAGAGCCCGATTTGGGTTGCGTGAGTTGTACATGTGTGCGTGGTGTGTGTTGTGTGAGAGGGTTGGGAGGGTTGGGTAAGAGTTGTAAAGGGTTGCAGAGGGCTTTGAGAGGGTTAAGAGAAGGTTGGAAAAAAGCTGATGTGTCAGCTGATGTGACATTAAAAAGTGAGAAGGTTGGAAGGGTTTGCTTTTGATAGCCTAATAAGGGTAAAAAAAGTTTAATATAGTAAAGGTCCAAAAAGACTAGTAGTACCACACAATACAGACCAAAAGAATTTAGTAAATAACTTAGCCTAAAAATGGTTGTAATAATCGATAATCAATAAAAATATAATAAAAGAAACAATTTAATGTTCTATAATATAACTAGTTTATTCCCTTATAAGCCCAAAATATCATTTCTTATTAAATTGGTGGAAATGAAAATTTATTCTGCTTTTCATTTCATGGCTTTTTTATTTTCATTATTTAGTACAAACAAACCCTTAGGCTGCTCGCACCGGGTAACGGGCTTCACAGCGGGTTGGAGAGCATGGACCCGGCGGGTAGGTTGGCTTGGGTGCGCGACTTGTTGAAGCCGGCGGGTAGGAGGCACCGCGGCTTCACAAAGCCGTTGCCAACGGCCTTCTCTCAACGGCTACATTTTTTTTTCTTTTTACAAACCAACCTCCTATATATACACAACTATATTCACACTTCATATACACAACTATATTCACACTTCTACATTCACTTTTCACAACTACATTCACTTTTCATGAATCCAAACACGTCGGGACGTGGTTCACGAGAAAGAGCATCGAGAGGTGGCGGTGGATCGAGAGGTGCCGGTCCTTCGAGAGGTGGCGGTGGATCGAGAGGTGCCGGTCCGTCGGGAGGTGCCGGTGGGTCGGGAGGTGCCGGTGGGTCGGGATTCGCCGATTACGCGAACCACGAACCATACATACCGCAATCTGACGCTCAACAACAACCGCCGTATATACCGCAAAACCCCGAACAAAACGCCGGTTACGGAACCGGTTACGGAACAGGTTACGGAACCGGTTACGGAACCGGTTTTCCGCCAAATTTCTATCCTCCCCATTTTCCTTACCCTCCAAATTTCTATCCCACCCAAATGTCTAATACGGCCTTTCCCACCCACATCGGGCCATCCGGTGTCAATACGGATTACAACCGCGGGAAAACGGTTTACCCCGATGTCGTACCCCGTGAAACGGCCTCGGGTTCCGATTCAAGCGAAACACATTCGTATGTTCCGGAGACCCAACGGTTGCCAACCGAAGGTTCCGCTTCACCCGAGGCCGTAGAAAATCTTTTCCCCGAAAAACCGAAACAAACCTTCCCCACCCGCGCACCGGCAAAAAAATGGACACGCGAGGAGGAAGTAGCGTTATGCCAGTCGTGGATTAACGAGTCCGAGAACCCCGCATCCGGTAACGCGCAAACATCTTGTATATATTGTTTCGTTAATTTGTTAAGTTATTAATTAATTGTTTCGTTTATTTTTTCGATAATTTATTAATTAATTGTTTCGTTAATTATTTTGTAGTGAAATTTTGGAGCTCAATCGAGCGGTCGTTTTACGCCCGACTTGAGACCACCCCGTACAGAACCCACCACCAACTGACTGCAAAATGGAGGGCGATGAACAAAAAAATAACGGCCTTCAACGGAATATACAACCAAATAATGAACAATAGGCCTAGCGGACAAAACGACGTCACCCTTCTACAAATGGTTCGTTCCCAATACCAAATGACGGAGGGCGGTGTTTTCCCCTTCGAAGAGTGTTGGGAGATAGTCCGTCACAGCCCTAAATGGGCTGCAGTTCCGTTAATGTCCGGTGGGTCTTCGTCTCGCTTAACAAAACGTACTCGCACGTCCGGGTCTTCCGACGGTCACTTTGGTCAACAGTCCGACGACGTCGAGGTTCCGCCACCTAAACGACCCGTAGGTCGGGGCAAGGCGAAAAAAGCCCTTAGAGGGGGCCAATCTTCCACCCCCACGACCGACCTGTATGAATCGTGGGACCGCAATTTGGCGGAAAAAATGGACTACAAGATGCAAAAACTTGAACTCGATAGGAAAATTGCGGAGCTCGAAGAAAAAAAACTCCAACTCCAACTAGATGCTGCATTCGAGGAAGCTTGGGTGTTCTGCAAAACCCCGCATGACCACCTTGAGGGTTTGGAGTTGCAAGCGGTGTTGCAAAAAAAGGCTGTACTAAGAGCGAGACACGGCTTCGACTTTTAGTTTATTTATTTTCGTATTTTTTTTAGTTTATTTTTTTCGTAGTTTTTTTAGTTTACTTAATTTTAGTTTAGTTAATTATGTAATTTTTATTAATATTAGAATTTTCAAATTATTTTTAACAATATTATTTATTTAATTATGTTATTTAATTAAATAAAATAAATGAAATAAATAAAATAAATTGAAAAGTGAGTGGGTTGGGAGGGTTGGGTGTGTGTTGTAGAGGGTTATGGGAGGGTAAAGAGAGGGTTGACCAAAAGCTGATGTGGAAGCTGATGTGGCAGTCAAAAAGTGAGTGGGTTGAGAGGGTTGGAGAGTATGGGTGTGTGTAGCCTTATGTTCAATTTATTTTTGGATGATAAAAACATTTATTTCAGATCCTTTCATAATTGTGAAGAAATCTCTTTTTCATATAAATGAGTAACGACTTATCAAATATAAGGAACACTCTGAGGGGTAACAAGTAATTCAACATATCCGTGTAAATATACGTTGATTTTAGATAGCATAAAATTATGGTATTTAATTTGTTTGTATAACAAATTCTTTTGAGACGAAAAATAAAGAGGTTTTGCCATGAATTTTATGAAATACGTACCTTTTAAAAATTAAACTTTATTTTGAATGTGGGATTAAATCCATAGATTTTTGATAAAACTTAGTTTTTTAGGGTGTGTTTGGTACGCAGACAAGACATGATAGGATAAGGTAAAACATAATATGACAGAATAGAACAGATGTTCAGTTGTTGGTAAGACATGTCAGGGTAGAACTGGACATAACAAGACTGATTAAATGACAATTTTACCCCCGATGAGAATTTTAGTGTTTTTTTTTACCTAATAGTCAATATAAATGAAAATTTAATCTTAATCTTCTGTTTTAAATGATTAATCATTAAAGATTAAAAGTAATTCAATAGAAAATACTTAAACTAACAAAAATAAAGTTCATACCTCAAATAATTACATAAAAAGTTACAAAAAAATATTAATAAGAAGTTATATTTGGGTTTCCGGTGGGTTCAGTTGACGGGTAAAGAGACCCTACTCGAACCGAGTAACTCGCCAAAAAGTCGGTTTTTCGTTTATTTGGATTTGGTTGAGTTTTTCTCACCCCTAAGTATGAGACAATTATCGTGAAAGAGAAAATCAATCTGTATTTTCAGCTTACATCTGACATTGTTCTACTTATCCAATAAAATAAATAAGAGTAAATTGTGGATTTGGTCCCTGTGGTTTAATAAGGTTGTGTTTGTTTTTTCCACTTATCACTTTTTCTGCACTTTTTGGGGAAAATCACTTATTCGGTCAGTGGTTTTCCCATTCAGACTGTTTGTTTTTTTATTTTATTAAGTGCCACTTATCACTTTTTCACTACTTACCCAAAAAGTGATGGTAAAACCACTTTTTGTTCACTTTTTCATTTTTTTCATTAAGTTTGGACTTGTTTGGATTGTTCATTAAGCTTGGACTTGTTTGAATTTTTCATTAAGCTCATTAAGCTTGTTTGGATTGTTTATTAAGCTCATTAAGCTTGTTTGGATTGTTCATTAAGCTCATTAAGCTTGTTTGGATTGTTTATTAAGTTTATTAAGCTTGTTTGGATTGTTCTATAAAGCTCATTAAGCTGCATTGTACTTGATTGAGTTGACCTATTTCAGTTGATTTTAGTTCTTATGAATAATCAGATTCAGATTAAAACGTCTGACAGTTTAGAAAAACAAATAGTCTTGACAGATTCAGATTCAGTCTTCAGCACCACCACTTAACAATCAGAAGTGGAAACAGATTCAGTCTTCAACATCACTTAAAAAACAAACAACACCTAACTTTTTTGACCATAGTCCCTAATGTATGTTTATCTTGGATATGGTCCTTGTGGTTTTCATTTTATTTTGGCCATGGTCCCTTTAACTAACTCATTCGTTAACTCCGTTAATTTAAGGACTATTTTTGTAATTTTCCATTCCTTTGCTTTTTTCTTGTAAAAAAATAAAAACAATAGTTTTAAACACAAATTCACACACACATAGCCGTTAATTTAAGGACTATTTTTGTAATTTTCCATTCCTTTGCTTTTTTCTTGTAAAAAAATAAAAACAATAGTTTTAAACACAAATTCACACACACATAGCCGTTAATTTAAGGACTATTTTTGTAATTTTCCATTCCTTTGCTTTTTTCTTGTAAAAAAATAAAAACAATAGTTTTAAACACAAATTCACACACACATAGCCGTTAATTTAAGGACTATTTTTGTAATTTTACATTCCTTTGCTTTTTTCTTGTAAAAAAATATAAAAAATAGTTTTAAACACAAATTCACACACACACACACACACACATATATATATATAATGATATCAAAATAAAATAAAAGATTATTCTATGATTTGATTTTTTAAATTAAATTATATCATATACAATTCAATTATTTTTTTAATTTAAATAAATAAAATCATATCTAATTTTATTCACTTTAAACAAAATAAGATAAAGTATTATGATCTTTTTGAACGGAAAAAAATGAAATATTATGATTTTATTGGTCTAATTAAAAATTTTAGCTCTATTAACTAAAAAAAACATATCATCTTCTACTATTTAAATAAAATAATAAAAATAAATGTGTTTTATAATTAATATAATTAGTATTCTTAAATAATCAAATACAAAAATTAATATTAATATACACGTTTTTGTCACTAAAAATAAGTATCTACATGTATCTATATAATGTTTATATACACAATAGAATTAAATTGATAAATTCTTATAAATATTTAATTATTTGTGTTTTTTGAACATTTAATTATATTAAATATATTAAATACATTAAATTTTATTATTTTATTCAAATGGTGGAAATGATATGGTTTTATTGTTCATATTTAAGTGAAATTCTAATTTAAAGAAACCAAATTATAGAATCATTTATTATTTTATCTAGAGTGAATGAATAAGATTTGTATTATCATTTAATTTATTAAAATTAATTGATTTAATTGAATTTTAAAATAATCTTTTATTTTATTTATTTTAATGCCATTATATATATATATATACGAATTTGTGTATTTAAAAATATTCTATTTCTTGTTTTTAATCAATTGCCGAGTTTCTCCAAAAAAAAGTATTGTTTTTATTTTTTTTATAAGAAATAAGCAAAAGAATAGAAAATTACAAAAATAGTCCTTAAATTAACGGAGTTAACGAAGGAGTTAGTCATAAGGACCATGACCAAAACGAAATTAAAACCACAAGGACCATATCCAAGATAAACATACATTAGGGACCATGATCAAAAAAATTATTAAACCATAAGGACCAAATCCACAATTTACTCAATAAATAATTGAGTAAACACTTACTAAACAAACATTTATTAAACCCTTAATATAAAAACATTTATGGCAAATAATGCATTATTGAATGTATGTGAATTAGCTTATTTTGACTCAGCAGAAGTCAAATGCATGTCTTCTTCTACCACTCCTAATCAATAGTGGCTGCTACTTTTAAGATATTTTTTTTATATGCAAGAGCATTCACAGTAATGGAACCTCTAAGAACCCCTCTTGTCATATTTTTCTCTGTCACATCATTGCCACCTTAACAAAGTAAGAAACTCCTTAAAACTCGACATAGGAGGTTCTTACAATACCCCCACTTTCCTTTTCTTATTTATCAATTATTATAATTTTTTTTTATATATAATATATATATATATATAATTTCAAATATAATTTATTAATTTTCACTTTATATATTTGTTAGAAATTATTATTAGTTGTGTCAATTTGTAATTTGCTTAAAGTTACTTTCCTTTTATGTAATTGTGGATTAGGCCCAATAGGAGCTTGGGACTTCATTTAGCCCACTTTCCTTTTATGTAAAGCCTTTAGCCCTTTAGTAGTTTAGTATAAATAGGAGCTTGGGACTTCATTTGTTGTTTACACTCCTCCACTCTTCCATCATTTGAGAGAATTATATGAGATTGATATATTAATGACCACTCTTACACTTGTTCATACATCATCATCATGTTCATGATCATTCTTTCATAGATCTTGCTTTATTGGCTTCCATCATTTAAAGATCTACGTGTTCATGCATATTCGTTGTGTTGATTTGGAACCTACAATTGGTATCAGAGCCTACCACTGCTCTTGATCCGTAGTCTTCCTGCAACATAAGTTTGGACTTCTTGCGAAAGAAGATCAATCTTCCTGCGACAGAAGATTAGACTTCTTTCGAAAGAACATCAATCTTCCTGCGACATAAGATCAGACTTCTTTCGAAAGAAGATCAATCTTCCTGCAACAGAAGATTGGACTTCCTGCGACAAAAGATTGGACTTCATGCGACGAAAGATCAATCTTCTTGCGACAGAAGATCGGACTTCCTGCGACAGAAGATCAAACTTCCTGCGATAGAAGATCAATCTTCCTGCAACATAAGAAAATCTTCTTGAAGCATTAGAGTGCCTGAAAACCAATTCTCCTGAAGCAGAAGATAGTGTTTTCCTTGAACACTTTCGGATCATATTTAGTGGTTCAAGATCCACAATCAACCATCAATCATGAACACGCGTGAAGCTTTTGCTATAGGGTCCGATACCCGACCACCGGTTCTCCATGTCCATAAAGAAGAATTTGATGAAGAGATGAATGACATGAAGAAGGCCTTGGCATTGATCACCAGGTCTTTGTCTAAGAGAAATGCAAGAAAACCCATGTCTTCTAACAACCATCTAAGAAGAGTTGAACAGAGTGGTAGAGCTGACTACCAGAAACCCGAAGAAAAGACCAAGTCTGATGACAAGGGCAAAGAACCAAAGAAAACCTGCTTCATGATGCAAGATGAGGGAACAACACTATTTGCTGAAGATGAAGCTTGGCTTAGAATGTCAAGTGATGATGAGGAGGGAGACACTGTATGTATGCTTCCTGAGGATCTGACTACTAATGAAGGAAGAGAAGATCAACTTTGCCTGATGGCAAATGATGAGGATGAGGGATGTTACTCTAAAGATGGAGATCAAGGCTACAATGATTGTGACTCGGAGAATTCTGAGTCATCTTCTTCTGAGGTACTCCTAGACCCTTACATTGAACTCGAAAATCAAGTAAAAGGTCTAGCACTTAAAATTTCTGAGTATGATAAGAAAATTAAACAAGCAAACAACTTAACAACCATTGCTGAATCCAAACTAGCTAGTGAACATGCCTTAGTTGTGAAATTCAACATTGAGTTAGCTCACTCCAAGGATACAATTAACAATGCTCACTCTTGCAAATAAAACTCTTGAAGATAAAGTAACATGCATGAATGATAGTATCATTAACCTACAAAAGAAACTTCATGTGGCTGAAGTCTTGAGTAGAGTAAGTGTTCAAAAGTATGAAGCAATTTTTGCCCAACGAACAAATGTCTTTGCAAAAATAAAAGATATGGAGGACAAGTTCCTAAAGAGAGGCCAAACCGATCAAACCAATCATATGAACCAGCCTAAAGAGTTCAATTATTATAATCCTAAAGAAGGCATTGGATACAAAAGTCCATGCTATCTTAAGCGTGCCATATCCAAGACTCTTACCATGTATGACCTTCGGTACATGAGTCTTGGATACAAAATCGTTTTCATGAAAGAGTCTGATGATCCTGAAAAGTTGAAGGAAATTGAGAAGAAAGAAAAACATAGAAGAAACAAACACTCCATTCCCTTCAACTATTCATCTCTCAATGCTAGTTATGCAACGCATCAGATCCCTTTGTCTAAGGATTACACGCCTAGCTACACTGAGGCTGAGATGAACCAGGAAGTTCCAATTCTCGAAAAGATTTACAAAGACAACAACACGTTTTATGAGAAAAGGATTGCGAAACTTGAGGAGGAACTCGAGGATGAGAGGCGCATGAGCCTTAGGGAGAAGGACTTGTTCTTGAGTAAAATCAATGAACTTGTAACTGCCCTCAAATCCAAGAGTCCACCAAGAGACAATCAATCCTCATGTGGAACTTGTGGTAAAACACCTCATCATCGCCATGCGTGGAATGTTGATGCTTTTTCAGACCTTCAAGTACTTTTTCTCAAAACTCACATTCTTTGGTACTAAGGTCTCCAATCTGCACCACCATTTCATACATGGAAGACTTAACATATACGACACCTAAATCAAAGGTACAAATTTCTGAAATTGTATCGGATGATTGTACCAATAGGGTTGGTGAGAATGGTAGGTCATCAGGCCTGTCCAAATCAGGAAACATGGGTTCTCCTAAACTATCCCAGAAAGACAAAGGGAAGACTCCAATAGTCACCCCTGAGTCTGAAGTTGTGAGCACATCTCGTCCTCATGTGACTAATCCTAAGAAACGTCGACGCTCTCGTAAAAACAAGGAGTCGTCTAAATCTAAAGAGCAGTCACACAACTTCCACCCGAAAAACAAATCTTCAAATCATCACTCTCATGCCAATCACACTTCTTCAAATGACACAAATCAAAATGTGAGACAGGGTAGGCGCAACTCAAAGGAGAATGGAACTAAAAAAGGCAGTCATCCAAAGTCATGTGCACATAAGCCCAGATTTGTGAAAAACAGATTTTCCAACGATAAATTTCATAGAGCTCACAGTCATGTACCTCATACTCTTTTTAATTTTCATGACTGTGAACATGTTGCTTATGGATATCGGAGTGATTATCGATGTCGAAACTGTTTTCATTTTGGCTTTTGTGCAAATGCCTTTACGAATGATTATTATGCTCCTAACTTTTATGGATTCTACAATCATGTTTATCATCATCACACTCATCATGCTAAGAAACATAACTCTAAACCTGCTGATACTAACCCGAAAGGACCCATTCCGAAATGGGTACCTAAAAATGTTTGCACTTGATTTTGCAGGACGGTCATGTGTAGTTTATGGACTTAGGGTGTCCCAAACACATGACCGGGCAAGGGGACTTTCTCACTCCCTTCAAGAGTTGTACTTGGTGAGAAGTTAGTTTTATGAATGGTAATAAATCAAGGGGGAACGTCACCCACCCATGCATGTCTCAAGGGGGAACATCACCCTGTGGTGCATGTCTGAAGAAGGCATGTCACCCTGCGGTGCATGTCTCAAGAAGGGACGTCACCTGCCGGTACGTGTTCCTAGGGGGAACGATTCATACCCATGCATGTTCCGAGGAGGAACACCGACGGGTAAGGTGTTGTCACACTAACACCAAGGTAAGTAAAAAAAAGGAAACAAAAGGAAGAGAAAAAGAGAAAGATAAATAAAATACATAAATACATAAATAAAAAAAAAGGGAAAAACAAAGAAAAAAAACGGGAGGCTTTCAAAGAGTTCACCATGCGTCTAGTCACCTTACTAGTCTCTGTACCCTTGGTGCATACTCTAGTCTCTGTACCCTTGGTGCATACCCTAGTCTCTGTACCTCAGGTGCATACCCTAGTCTCTGTACCTCAGGTGCATACCCTAGTCTCTGTACCTCAGGTACATAGTCTCTACTTGGTGAGAAGTTAGTTTTATGAGTGGTAATAAATCAAGGGGGAACGTCACCCACCCATGCATGTCTCAAGGGGGAACATCACCCTGTGGTGCATGTCTGAAGAAGGCTTGTCACCCTGCGGTGCATGTCTCAAGAAGGGACGTCACCTACCGGTACGTGTTCCTAGGGGAACGATTCATACCCATGCATGTTCCGAGGAGGAACACCGACGGGTAAGGTGTTGTCACACTAACACCAAGGTAAGTAAAAAAAAAGGAAACAAAAGGAAGAGAAAAAGAGAAAGATAAATAAAATACATAAATACTTAAATAAAAAAAGAGGGAAAAACAAAGAAAAAAAAACGGGAGGCTTTCAAAGAGTTCACCATGCGTCTAGTCACCTTACTAGTCTCTGTACTCTTGGTGCATACTCTAGTCTCTGTACCCTTGGTGCATACCCTAGTCTCTGTACCTCAGGTGCATACCCTAGTCTCTGTACCTCAGGTACATAGTCTCTACTCTAGTCTTTGCACCTCACCCCGCAAGAGGCCTTCAAGAGTTCACCCGAAAAAAAAACTTCAAGACATCTACCTACGCATGTTTCGAGGGGGAACAATGCATCGCTACGCATCTTTTGAGGGGGAATAATGACATGTATGACGTACCCCTACGGCGCGTTGAAATCCTAAGGCGCGACGAATCTTTCCCTCCCTACATGTATGATGTACCTCCTACACATACCCTTATACCATACCCATCACATCCTCATGCCATACCCATCACACCCTATATCATACCCAAAGACTCATGATATACCGATGGCGATGCCACTTGCATCACTTGATCCTGCCGATCATCATTCACCGGTTGTGAGAGCATACTTAGGTGTATCACCTCTACCAGCATCTCCAGAGCCGGAGACTAGCACCCCAGAAGTATCCTCTAGGAGAGTGACAAGTTTTAACCTCTAATGTCTAACCACAATTACCACATTCACAGGCAAGCCTACCTGATCGCGAGTAATATAGTTTAGGAAAGTCCAGGTATCGTTCTTACCACTGGGAACGGTCAAGTTATGTAGACTAATAATCCTAACTAGTTTAATTAATCTAGAGCTATGGGGGTTTTTAGGAAAATGATTTGATTAACTAAAAGACAACTAATTAAACTAGTAAACAACTAAGAAGCAAAAAGAAGATGATTTAAACTTTATAAAAGAAAACAGTAGTACTTATCATGGTAATATCGACTCCCTAAGTGGATGATTCAAACTTGCCAAATGTATGGTTGTATTGGTTATTGTAGGAATTTAAGTCAAGGACACCCTAACATGCGATGATTATGGTTGTCAACTAGGTTGGTCCTCCTAGTCCTAATACATAGACTGATTGTTAGGCAATCTAGTACCAGTCACCCAATTCTATCACTATTGCACGGAATTCTACTATCTAGCTGCTCTCGGTCTGAGCTAACCACCTAACACAACTCTCCGTGTTACCGAAGTGAAGGTCAAGAAAGGTTGATTAACCTAACTGAGTCTATCTATCTAGGTAAAACAGATACACCCAACCAACGAGTTTAAATAACCATACAATACGAATCAAACTAGAACCACAAAATCACACTCAATAAACCAATAACAAACCATTAATCAATTAAAATATCAAAACATCATCCACATGGTTCATCTACCATAATAAGTACCACTAAATAAAACTACTCACTAAACATAATGAAAACAACAAACATAGTAATAAAGACAAACATTATACCGATCGTACAGCAACAGATGATCGAGAACCGGAGAACAACTCCGAATAGATCGTGTCACTCGTATCGGCACAACTCTCTCTATCTCTCTCTCTCTCACTAATCAAACTAAGAAAATATGAAAAGATATAACTACTGAATGATTGGTGATGATGATCAAAAATGACTTTTGGACTGAAGGAGGAGGCTAGTATTTAAAAGGCAATTCGGAGGCTCGTTTTGCGATCGCGAGGCGGCAGTTTCGCGGCGCAAGACACTTAATTAACCCTATTTTTCCTTTTTTGGCAAGTTCTGGAATCTTCCGTCGAGGGTCTTTGCCTACTTCGCGGCGCCAAGGTTAAAACTTCGCGGACGCTAAATGCTCTCTGAGTTGACTTTGTCCAATTTCCACGCTTTTTCGCCTTTTTTCGTACTTTTTCGTTCCAAGGTCTCCAAAACCTACAAAAGTGTGAATCAGCCCAAAACATGAGTAATCAGATCAGAAATGGGTGAGAAACGGGGTAAATTCAAGCAATTAAGTACAAGCAAAACATGTATAATTTTGGAGTTATCAAAATCCCCACACTTAAGCTTTGATTGTCCTGAATCAAAAGACTGAAAGATAAGAAAAATAACGCCAAAATTATCTCCACCCAAGATCATCTAAGATAACAAAGAATACCCACACAGTCGAACACAAGAACAAGATATATCAAGCAATCGAATACCAAGATCAACCTTTTACCCTCACAAAGTATGAATGCTAATTTAAAGTGTATCTCTCGGGGGTAAAAGTGTATGTATAAGAAGTGTTCACACCAATACTCGACTAATCCCCACATGCATAAGCTTGTCACCAAATCTAATCTCCACCACTGAGAAGTTGTCAACCGTCAAGAAGACTTAAGGGTTGTAATGTTAGGCTAAGGGTAAAGGGTAGGATAAAGGATATATAAGTGACTAAGAATGCGACAAAAACTTGAGAAACTCAATCAGTAATGATCCAAACACTTTTAAGAAAAATCTGACTTTTTGGAATTATGCACTTTTTTCGGGATGAACTTTTTCTCCTTTTCTTTTTGAATCGGCCTAAGCATATTGCTTATTTGTGGCTCGAATTTTTCTTTTCTTTTCTTTTGCTCATTTTCTTTTCTTTAACTTTGACTCTTTTCTTTTTTTTGATATTTCTTTCTTTCTTTTCTTTGAGTCATCACTTTCTTTTTCTTTTCTTGTTGCTCAAAATCAATCCCTCTTTATTTGTCAGATATGAAAAATATGGATCACAACATCTCAAGTTCTCAAATTTAAGTCACGGCCAAAAGATAGGTAAAAAGATAGGCTAAAGGGATATATGGTGATGTGGGTAAAGAAATGAAAGGCTAAGGCTCAAAATGGTTTCAAGGGTTAAAGTGTTAAAGTTGAACACTTTCAAAAATTCGGCTAGGCAAATTAAATAACCTTAAGATGAGGTTATCTAACGAAGGCTAAAAGGATTAGAAACGAAGGCCTCTATCAGTGCAATGGTGATAAATACTTCTCTCATGTGGTCTCGACAAGCATTCAAAGAGACAAAGTCTACGTTGGGTCAAAGTCGGTATTCCTCACGAAATGAGTAAACAATTAGGCTCAATCTCTCAAAGGAATAGGGTGAGGCACTCATGGTAATTGGTATTCCAAAGTATCCTTTTACTCAAATAATCTCATTAGTGTTCTCCTACGCAAGAAACTAAGTTCCAAAAACAATATCAGATTTCGAAAAAAAATGGGGTCAAGTCTCAAAGCTTTAAAAAATTTGAAAAACGACAATTCAAAAAGCAAAAAGTGAACCCATTTAAACAGTTAAGTCTACATAACCCCCTCCCCACACTTAAAATTTTCAGTATCCTCAATGCAACAATTAAAACAGGTAAGGAGTAATTGGGAAAAAGAGAAACTTCCCGGGTTATGTAACTTGATCTGATCTGAGAGAGAGTATTCCGGAATCGTGCGCGGTGCAAGATCATAAATTGCTGTATCTATTACCAAAAAGAAAAAGAAAAAGTAAAAAGAACAAAATAAAAATAAACCAAACTAAAGCAAACTAAAAATTAACCTAAGCAATTCAAACAAACAAAATAAAGAAGTTCAAACAAACAAACCACACAGAAACATAAATAAAATTGTTTAGACAACCATATCGAATAAGGGATAAAAGAGATAAAGATCAGTAAGGGCCACGGGGTTGGTTGCGCCAATCCTCGAAAGTTGGGAAACCGGGCGGTGTGTCCTCGGAGAACGGCCAAAACGGCGATGGAGCATAAGCGGTGTTCGGCTCAATACCAAAGTGGGAGGCCATTTGGTTCATCACTCCACTTTGCCAATTTGCTTGGTGGAGAGCCTCCATAGTGTTGTACTCCATCCGTTGATGATGCCGGCCGTAAGATAAAGACATCTCTAAGAGGCGGCTACTCAAATCTTGATATCCCGAATACGCCGTCCAATCCGCTGGTTGTTCTCCCTCATTCACCCCACTCGTGCTACCGGGCTCTTGCGTGCTTTGAGTTACTCTCCTCGTCCCATAAGATTGTGGATTTGAAATCCACATGTTCCGATCCCCACTAAGCAAGTGCTCCACCATCGCGATCCCCATCCCATGGAGTTGGTCCATGTCGATCAAACCCATCTTACCGAGGCTAGTCATCGAAGAAATAGCACCCGCGGTTAAGATACCGAAGTGCTGGGCGAGGAGGGTGACGTATTGTCCGCCAACCATTCGACTTCCCTCACGATAACCACCCGCCTTAGCGAGTTGCACGACAATGATGTAAGGGGCATTCGGATATTTGTCTTGCGTGGAGAGTTGCTCAAGAAGCCAAAGATCATAGGTCGAGACCTTTTCCTCACTCGATAAACGGGCGTTCACCGCGTGAACAAGCATGCGATGTAGAAGTCGGTCCGAAGAAGAGAGAAAACCCTTAACCTTGAGATTGTTGCCATAATCACCATCACTAAGAATCGCCCAAGCCAAACGAGGATCAAAACCGTCTTGCCTTTTCTCGCTAGCCCACATGTATTCCACGAAACTGGGGGCGTCTACCTCGTCTTGGGTATAGATCCCCAAAGCCACGGAAAACTCGGTCAAGGAAAGCGATCGCCAAACTCCACCAAGCCTAAATGACATGCACGGTTGGTAGTGTTGGGAATCGAGGGATACAAGAACATGCACAGCGGATAACAAAAACCCGATTCCCAATCTAGGATCCAATCCTAAACCATACAGACACAATTAAGGGTGTTTCAGTGGATTACCTTTTTACGAACAATAACTCTGAATTGCAAGCAGGGGATACACCGCTACTGGCACCGGTTGAGAGAGTTGCTAGACCACCGTTAAGGATTACCCGAAAAACAAAACGCGAACCTTTCCTCTTACTGGTTTTAGCGCCGGTTTTGGGGAGAGGGAGAGAGAGAGAATTTTCTGAGTTTTTCAGTTGTAAAATCATTGATTCATCAAAGCCCCTAAGCCTTTATTTATATTGATGATATCAATTAAATAAGGCAGTGTTTGATTCCAAATCAAATACCTGATAATTATCAAATAAATATTTTCCATAATTATTCTCTTTGATAATTACCTCATTAATTAATCTAAATAATTCAACTAATTATTTATTTCTTTTTCTCTCTAAATAATTAACCAATTAATTATTTCCCTTAATCCAAACATTCTCATTTTGGTGTGCAGCAGTGTGACCTACTAGTGTCTTATAACATTGGACACGATAACCCTGTTACTGTCTTGCACATAATCCTAACAGACTCCCACTTGTGCTAGACATGTAACTGAACTGTTATCATTCGCCTAAGGAGGTCCCTAGCCAGACACTTAGGTTAACCAGGTTATAAGATCTCTTATATCCAGAGATACAATTCACGCTTGAATTAGTACACAGGTTCATTCCTTTTGCACACGATATTTCTAAAGTGATTTAAGACATGGAGTGGAGGATTCATTTCTTAAAATCAAGTATTTCTTGACTCTGATTTCGATTGCCTGCAGTAACGGATATTACTAAATAACCCCTGTTATTCTATCCGAGCGTGGCCACGCGTTTTCTGCCAATCTTAATCGTCAAGGGGCCCGGAAATATCTCTCTTTTGAAAGAGGTGCAAATCCCTTCTTGACTACTTGCATTTGGATCCACGGCTTCCGCTGCATCTAGTCACGTCCCGTATAGCCACCCAGTTACGGTGCAGCGTTAGTACGTGCTAAGAGTACAGTGGTCCTCGTGTTCCCAAACCAAGTATCTCAGGTCTGAGGACAACCTATCAAGTCAGTGCCTATGACTGAGGCTCCATGAAGCAGACTTGATTACTGGTCACTTCCAATACCCAAACACTCTGATGAGTATCTATAAATACTTGGTCACATCACTTGTGCTTTTATTCTCTACTTTGAATAAATCATCAAGTATTTATAATAGCGTTAAACTCCCTATTGAAATTCCCATTTCAATAAGTGGCTACGGAAATTTAGATTTCATACAAGACTTTGTAGAATCAAGGATACGTTAAATATGCAAAAAATAGTTAATTTAGAACAATCATGAAATTAAAACCTCCATTTATTTCCAACACACTGTGAAATAAAAACTTTACATGATTACATTGTTTCTAAATTAGACTATAGTAATAATTAATAAACTAAGTACTAGCTACTGGCTTCCAGGTACTGCATCCCAATGGAATTCGCATGTGCCTCATGCTTTGCCCTTGCTAGTGGCTTTGTCAGCGGATCTGCGACATTGTCTTCTGTTGGAATCTTGCATATTCTTACATCTCCTCTTCCAATGATCTCTCGGATGAGGTGATATTTTCTGAGCACGTGTCTCGACTTGTGATGCTCTCTAGGTTCCTTTGCTTGCGCCACGGCTCCTGAGTTATCACAGAATATATCTATCGGTCTCGAGATACTGGCAACCACTCTGAGATCCGATAGAAAATTCCTCAGCCAGACAGCTTCCTTTGCCGCATCACATGCTGCAATGTACTCTGCCTCTGTAGTTGAGTCTGCAATCGTGTCCTGCTTCGAGCTCTTCCACGAGATCGCACCTCCGTTTAGGGTAAAGACGTACCCTGACTGTGACCTGAAGTCATCTCTGTCGGTCTGGAAACTAGCGTCAGAGTATCCTGTGACACTAATTTCATCCTCAGAACCTCCAAAGACCAAGAACATTTCTTTCGTTCTTCTCAGATATTTGAGAATGTTCTTGACAGCCACCCAATGGGGCTCACCTGGATTCTGTTGGTATCTGCTCGTAACACTTACTGAGTAAGCAACATCGGGCCTAGTACATAGCATGGCATACATAATTGATCCAATTGCAGAAGCATATGGGACCAATTTCATCCTGTCCTGATCTTCACTAGAAACAGGACACTGTGTTTTACTTAACACTATGCCATGTTGCATTGGAATGAATCCTTTCTTGGATTCATCCATCCTGAATCTTTTCAGTACTTTGTCAATGTATGTACTCTGACTAAGTCCGATAAGCCGCTTAGATCTGTTTCTGTAGATCTTTATACCTAGTATATAAGCGGCTTCTCCAAGGTCTTTCATCTGGAAACATTTACTTAACCATTCTTTAACACTCTGTAAAGTTGGTACATTGTTTCCTATGAGTAGTATGTCATCCACATACAAGACCAGGAAGGTTACTATACTCCCACTGAACTTAGTGTAAACACATGGCTCGAACTCACTTTTAGCGAAGCCAAACTCTTTGATTCGCTCATCAAAGTGTAAGTTCCAGCTTCGAGATGCTTGCTTTAATCCATAAATAGATTTTAGCAGTTTACACACCTTATTAGGATTCTTAGGATCTTCAAACCCCTCTGGTTGTTCCATATAGACGTCTTCTGTTAACTTTCCATTTAGAAAGGCTGTCTTGACGTCCATTTGCCAAATCTCGTAGTTAAAGTACGCTGAGATGGCCATTAGAATCCTAATTGACTTTAACATGGCCACTGGTGAAAAGGTTTCATCATAGTCGATACCATGAGTTTGTGTGAATCCTTTTGCGACCAGTCTGGCCTTGAAGGTGTGTACATTTCCATCCATGTCGGTTTTCTTCTTGAAAACCCATTTGCGTCCAACAGCCTTACAGTGTTGTGGCAAATCAGTCAACTCCCAGACTTGGTTGTCATACATGGATTGCATCTCGGCCTTCATGGCTTCCTGCCATTGTTCAGACTCACTGCCTGACACAGCTTCTCCATAGGATGTTGGTTCATTTAAGTCTCCGCTATCTTGAGAGACTAGAAACCCAAGATACCTATCTGGTTCTTGTCTTACCCTACTGGATCTGCGAAGGTCTTGTGTTCGCACTTCCTCAATCGGCTCTGATTGAGGTTCAACATTGTTATGTTGAATTTCTGGCTCAACAACTGGTGTAGTGTTTTCTTCGTCTACTATCTGTAGATCTACATCCTTTCTGGTGTTCTCTAAACTGAGAAACTTTTCTTCCAGAAATTTTCCATTTCGAGCAACAAACACTTTGTTCTCTTCAGGGTTGTAGAAATAATATCCCACGGTGGTCTTGGGATATCCAACGAAGAAACACTTGTCGGATTTGGGTTTGAGTTTTTCTGAGGTAGGTCGTTTGACGTAAACCTCACATCCCCAAATTTTCAGAAAAGATATGTTGGGTTTCTTACCCTTCCATAACTCGTATGGAGTCTTTTCTACCGACTTTGTTGGCGCTCTGTTCAGTATGTGTGCTGCTGTTTCGAGCGCGTGTCCCCAGAATGATACTGGCAGCGAAGAATGACACATCATCGTTCGTACCATGTCAAGTAAGGTACGATTTCTCCTTTCTGATACACCGTTCATCTGAGGTGTATACGGAGGTGTAAGTTGGGATACAATCCCACACTCCATCAGATGATTGTCAAACTCATCACTGAGATATTCGCCACCACGATCTGACCGTAAGAACTTGATCCTCTTGTCAAGTAGATTCTGTACTTCATTCTGATATTCCTTGAATTTCTCAACGGTTTCAGATTTATGTCTCATCAAGTAGACATATCCATACCTACTGAAGTCGTCAGTGAAGGTAATGAAGTACCGGTATCCTCCTCTTGCTACATGACTGAAAGGTCCACATACATCTGTGTGGATTATTTCAAGCAAGTCAGTAGCCCTTTCATTCTCACTGTTGAAAGGTTGCTTTGTCATTTTACCAGATAAACAAGATTCGCAATTATCAAAAGGTTTGTAATCGAAATTGCCAAGAAAACCTCCCTTTAGGAGTAGTTCAACGCGTTTCTTGTTTATATGGCCCAAACGACAATGCCAGAGGTAAGTCCGATCCTCAATATCCTTGGATCGCTTACTTATATGATAGATTTCACTATTGTTGTCTTTAAGATTTACAGTGTATAGACCATCTACGGGTGTAGCTTTAAAATAGAAAATATTATCTTTAAAAACCGAAATCATTTTATAAGAATATTTATAGTAAAAGCCTTGGTCTACCAACAAATCAAAAGACAATACATTCTTAATCATATTTGGAATATAATAACAATTATTCAGTTCCAAAACTAGACCCGAGGGTAAACTAAGACTATAAGATCCCACGGCTTCAGCAATCAACGGAGTGCCTTCGCCTACTCGTAGGTTCGAACGGTCCTTCCTCAGAGTCTTTCTTCTAGTGAATCCCTGTAAATGATTACAAATGTGGTTACCACTGCCTGTATCAATTACCCATGATTCATAAGAAGTGATTAAGCAATCTATCATAAAGATACCTGGAGTATCGGGTAAACCGATATCCATCTGGTCGATGTTCATCGAGTGCTCGCAAATATCCTCGCTGCCGCACTCTGGGCAACTCAGATCTCCCAGCTCATCTATTATGTCAGTGTCCATGAGATTCGCAGGTTCGGGTACTGGCTCTAGACTGGCCAGGATATCTTCATGAACTTTATCCACGTCGCTCTTTGGTTCCTTCATGTAGGCACTAGCTGTGTCCTGAACTTCCTTTGTGAGGGAGAACCACATGAGATACACTAACTCTTCCTGAGTCATCTTGTACCCCAGACGTGATAAACATTTAAAAAGCCTTCTCATATCAACAAGATGGTTTTTTACTGACTGACCCTTCTGTAGCTTCAGGGAGAGAATCTCTTGCATGATCAATAACTTCCCCGTGTGCTTGTAGAGACCTAGCTGGTTCTCCACATTTCTCACAACCTCGTGACATGATTTAACTCTTAAATCTCCCGTGAACTCGGGTGACATAGAAAAAATCAGAATGGACATTACATCCGATTCATCTGTCAAGTATCTAAAATACTCAGCAAATTCCTCTTCAGGGGCATTGCTTTTAGGTCGTGATACGGGTTTGTTGATCACATAAAGCTTATCCTGGGCACATAAAACGTTCCTCAAGTGTAACTTCCAAACTGGAAAGTTATGGCCCGTAAGCTTCCACTTGCCCATAATAAGGCGAAGTGACTCTTCAGGTGAATAAAACGGAATACTAATTTGAGACATCTACAGAAGAATATAAAATTCCAGTTTTAGTTTATAATTATATAATTCTAATAAATTATTACCCTTAAAATAAATTTATTAGACTAGAATCCATATTTCACATGTGTCGGGAAGCATGTGATCATGTCATACCGACTCATGCGATCTATGGTAGGTAACACTATACCAATCGTATTCCCTATCTGAAAATACGACTTCTAGATCGTCGGGACATCGGATATCAATAATCCGTGCATATTTAGTCCCTCTAGTGCATTTTGGCCTGGTACCACCCAGTGAATAAATAATTACCAAAATAGATTGTACCACCCGGGACCTGGACAAACTCTGGCCGGTACCACCCGGAGATAATTCGCAGAGTTTTATCACCTTCCAGTTTCGGTTTGAACACGGGCGTTCATAGTGTGTGCACTTACAACGCCCTATGTACCTTACACCGGAAGTGCCCCTAAAGTGGGTTGCACTTACTAATCTATGATTTTGACAAGGGTCTAAATTGCCAGTTTTCAAAACTTTGGATTTAAACACAAACTGTATTTTATCCAATTTTTAAAACTATTTATATTTAATTTAAAAGACGTAACTACGTAATTAAATATAAACAACCACGCAGACTGAATAATCGTAAACAACCACGCAGTTAAAAAAACACGTCATAGTCAAAAACCCTTATCTATTGTCGTTTTTGTGAGCCAACACAAAACGACGGTCTAATTCCTAAGTGACAAGTCTTCTCGGTGCTCCCACTGGCTCCAAGCTCCATGATCACCTTCTTGACTCCGTCTTGAGATCTCTTTTTAATTAAAAATTACAATATAACCGGGTTGTAAATGGCACGCAGGCCTCCCGCAACAACATACATAATAATTAAAAAAAATAAAACACGGGTCATAAGGGTTTGACTATGACTTCATATAATAATTAAAAACCAACTGGAGATAATTATTTAATTTACTAATTTATTTAATCCTGAAAACCTTTAAGCTTATCCGGTAAAAAGATTTCCTTATCAAAGACTTTTCCGGAAACGGATCTCACGCGGGACCCATTAACGAAAAACAATCGGAAAAACTAAATGATTCGAAATCCGGCACCGATGGCAACGACCGAAATCATCACCACCGATACCGGCCCGAACTCCATTCGATTTCCGCGGATCGCCGGCGACAGCGGCGGCTCAAGCGCCACCACCGTCACCTGTCGGTTTTTGATCGTGGCCGACGCCACGCTAGCCAACACCGCCGCCGTCCCCTATCTGATCGGAAAACAGGAACCGGCGGTCGATACCCCTTTGCGGTGGTTATCGACCACCGCCACCACCATAAATACCATCGCCGCAGCCGGCGATTTATCAAACGAGTCGCCATCGCCACCACCACAATGAACGGTGGTGTGGCGGTTGATTGGGAGCACGACGGCAGCAGCGACAGTCGTCACCACCACCGCCGCCTCCTGGTTGCGATTGGTAATCAATCCGATCGACGACGGCAACAATCGGCTGCCACCGCCGACCGGTCGTTCAAACACCCAAACGCCGCCACCACGTCACTGTGGTGCGGTATTAGTCGCGATTCGGCAGCGGCTTTCGCCACCACCTCCATCGATTACCATCGGAATCACCACACGACTGTGTGGTGGGTTTTGCGTTTAACAGCCGCCGTCACCACGGTGCTGTGGTGCGGTCAACGGCCATCGCCGCCACCACAGGCTGTGGTGCGGTTGGCCTTGGGTGCGACAGCCGGCGGTCACCACGAGCTGTGGTTCGACCGTCGGTGGTTTACTTGGTGGTTCGATCGACTAACTGTCGTCGTTCCACCGGTGATTTCCGTTCGTCTTTAGGTTTTTATCAAAAGATTCAATTTTTAAAAACAACTATATAAAAATCAAAAACTTTTAAAACCTAATCAGATTATCAACCTGATCTGCAGGCTTTGGAAAGTGGCTCTGATACCACTGTTGGGAATCGAGGGATACAAGAACATGCACAGCGGATAACAAAAACCCGATTCCCAATCTAGGATCCAATCCTAAACCATACAGACACAATTAAGGGTGTTTCAGTGGATTACCTTTTTACGAACAATAACTCTGAATTGCAAGCAGGGGATACACCGCTACTGGCACCGGTTGAGAGAGTTGCTAGACCACCGTTAAGGATTACCCGAAAAACAAAACGCGAACCTTTCCTCTTACTGGTTTTAGCGCCGGTTTTGGGGAGAGGGAGAGAGAGAGAATTTTCTGAGTTTTTCAGTTGTAAAATCATTGATTCATCAAAGCCCCTAAGCCTTTATTTATATTGATGATATCAATTAAATAAGGCAGTGTTTGATTCCAAATCAAATACCTGATAATTATCAAATAAATATTTTCCATAATTATTCTCTTTGATAATTACCTCATTAATTAATCTAAATAATTCAACTAATTATTTTTCTTTTTCTCTCTAAATAATTAACCAATTAATTATTTCCCTTAATCCAAACATTCTCATTTTGGTGTGCAGCAGTGTGACCTACTAGTGTCTTATAACATTGGACACGATAACCCTGTTACTGTCTTGCACATAATCCTAACAGGTAGAACTCCTCAAGGGCCTTTATGGCGTCGAACCTGAAACTAGCCACGAACTCAATGATGAGCTCGCGATAGAGGATCTCGGCAATGTCAAAGATACGCTCCCAAGCATGACAAATGTAGTACTCGATGCCATCTTCATCGTAGGCGTGCTTCTCAAGTATTGCCCGAATCTCATTTCCAACACCCATGGATCGGAGAAGATTCCAATCAACTCTCCTTGGCACGAAAATTTGACGGGGTGCAAGCCGATCAACTATGTCCCGATACTCCTTACGCTTTTGAGCGTTCAATGTGGGATCGTTCATAAAGTGGGTGAATGCATGGCTCCCATCCGGTGCACGGAAAGTGGGAGCGGTGGAGGTCGAAGAACGGGTCTTTTGTCTCTATAAAAATTCAAAAAGAAATTGTCTTAGCTAGATGTGATCGATAAGTGCAAGACAAAATTCAAAACTAGCTTATTCCAACGAGACAAAACCTCCATGACTAACAAGTTTAATCTATACGAATGCATGCGCGAAAATCCAAAACAAAGGGGGTGTGTAACATCCCCACACTTGAACTTTTAGTCAAGTTCCCAACAAAAACAAATCTAGAGAGTTCAAACAAAGGTAGGGGATTTTGGTGCAAAATCCCCACACTTATCATCAATGCATAATCAAACTAGATACAACAACCAATTTACATGCTAAAACGAAATTGCAATCAAAGCTCATAGCATGTATCAAATAATAGCAACAACCAAACAATGGAGTTTCAAGAGTGAGCTTAAATCTATCAAGAACATGAAAACACCATTGTTGCCCAAATAGAAGGTCAAATCTCACCAAAGCAATCTAATCCGACGAAATCAAGTTAGGATACATACCTTTGAAGCCATGGATGATGAAATTGAAGATCAAGAAATTCGATTTTCGCAGGTTCGTGAAAAAGTATCGCGGCGCCTAGAGAGAATTTAGGGTTTTGTAATTTGAAAAAGTGAGGAAGAAAGGTTAAAAAACCCGTCTGTACCGATTTCGCGCCGCTAAGTGAAGGACTTCGCGTCACGAAACGAGCGGTTTCCGAGAAAAATACCCTAAATTTCAAATTTCATGCCGCGAAACGGAACACTCGCGCCGCGAAGATCGAACATTTTTACCTGATACAAAGGGAAGCTAATTTCGCGTCGCTGAACTTAAAAGTTCGCGACCGCGAAAAGCTCTCTGAATCCAATTTTCAAAATTTTCGTTGCGCGTCAGATTTTCTCGTTTTTGGTTTCTATCCCTCCGTATGGTTACCTAAGCAATATCAAGCAAAAATATTAGTAAAAAACACACACGAAAATTCTAAAAATGAAAAGGGAAAGAAAATGCTCGGGTTGCCTCCCGAGAAGCGCTTCATTTTTGAATGGGTCTAGAGCTCGACCCCGCTTTTGGCTCATTTCTTGGCTCGTCGGGCTGACGAGCCCTTCTTCTTTCTATGCTCCTTTTTGGAAGGTCTCGACCCTTTGGGTGATTCATTCTTTTGGTGTATCGGGTTTGGATAGTCCTCCATTTTCTTCATGTGCTCATGAGGTAGTTGTGGGCGGCCAATGTTCTTCTTATAGGCTTGAGAAGGGTCCTCATAAGGTGCATCGAGATGGGTGACCGGCTCTCCATCGGGATTGAAGTAGATCCTCTTATCTCCATACCCCAAGCTCGATACTTGGTTGCACATGTCGACATTCACTTGGGTGGTATGTAGAAAAGATCTCCGAGAATAACTGGAATCTCCATATCCTTCGGGAGTTTGGATATGACGAAGTCTGTATAGTAGACGAAATTTCCGACGCGTATCGGAACTCCTTCCGCTATCCCAACGGTATAGTCATGTATCCGTTTATTCCTCGGTATTGGTAATCCGTTGGTGTGAGCTTCTTGATCCCGAATTTCCTACAATAAGAAACAGGCATCATGTTAAGTGAAGCACCTGTATCTATCAAAGCAAAACCTTTAAATTCAGAAGATGAAATAGGTAAACTGTAACTTCCCGGGTCATGCTTGATAGGGGCAATGTAGGTGAGCTCGTCTTCCTCCACTTTATCTTTCTCCTTCTCTTTACCTTTGTCCTTCTTTGGAATCCTGAACTCCGCATATCCACCTTGCTTGCCAACTTCCTCCTCTTCATCGCTCAAGGAAATGGGCCCTTTGAGTCCTAGATGCTCCAATGATATCGTGAACCCTTCCGAATCATAATCCGTGGCATAGTCGGGTTTACTTCCACTATCGCTCTCCACGTACTTTTTTGTGTAGATGTCGGTCCACGTCTTCATGGATGTTGCTCTGGCCATTATAAGCATTGGCTTCGCGTTATCCACCTTTGGGTTGACTTGGGTTTGCGTTGGTAGCTCTCCTTGAGTCCTCTCACTTAGCAATTGCGAAATACGACCAACCTGCATTTCCAAATTCTGGATTGTACTTTGATGGTTACGTAAGTATGAACCTACCTCATCATTGATCTTCTTTTGCGCATCCATGAATTGGATGAGTCGGTCCTTGATAGAAACATGCAGCTCTCCCTCCGTTTTTTGATTTTGTTGGTTCGGTGCAAAGAATCTGGGAGGTCTCGAGTTGAAGTTACGGTTGTTCTTCCACGTCCCTTGGCAGTCGCCTCAATTGAGATAGTGTACCTCTTCGGGTGTCATCATCGGACGGTTCGGGCAATCCTTTGTTAAGTATGGTCCTTTGCACTCCTCGCATCCAACCTGCAAAGCATGAACAGATTTAATCAATTCCTCAATTTTACGTTCAAACTTTACCTGTTGGTTTTTCATTGCGGCTAATTCATCGGATGGGTCGAAGTCGGTTGAGATTTTCCCGGCCATTCTCGGAATTTGCAAGCGCTTATCCGTCCTCCAATCTACGTTGTGAATTAGCATGTCCTCAAGAAGCTTATAACCTTCCGTGGGAGTTTTGTACATGAATACACCTCCGGCGGATGAATCCAATGTAGCTCGAGAAGAATAACAAAGTCCACTATAGAAAGTTTGGACTTGCTCACTCTTGCTCAATTCGTGACTCGGGCACGAATTTAGAAGGTGTTTGAATCGCTCCCACGATTCGGATATTGTCTCCCCGTCATCTTGTCGAAAGGATCAGATTTCCTCTCATAGCTTATCAATTTTGAATGGTGGGAAAAATCGGGAAAAGAACTTTGAGCGGAGTCCTTCCCAAGTGGTGATCGAACTCGGTTCCAAAGATTGTAACCAAGCTTTTGCTTCTCCGGTGAGCGTAAGAGAAAAAACTCGAAGACGAATCGCATCATCTCGGCTTTCCTCAGTTTTGAACAGATCACAAATGTCCACGAAGTTCTCCAAATGCACGATAGGATTGCTATCGTTTTTCCCGTCGAATGTAAGATCCTTGATCATGTGAAGAAGCTTCCCCAGGATCTCCTTGTCTAAGTTTGGCTTCGTGATCGGATTGGTGGGTACGGTCGGAGCGGTCCTCCGGGCGGTCCACATTGGCGCATCGTCTCCCATTTCGAAATTCAAAGCTCGCGGTCGAACTTTGTTGGCTTTTGACTTCCTTTTGTTTCTTTTTCTGAATTCCCTCTCCGGTTCCTCAAATGCCTCTAACAGTTCCGTCGTGACTGAAACCACAACAAATGATTACGGGCAACTTGCGGGAAACAAAGAGATAAAAACAATTAACTAAAAACTAAAAAGCGAAAAACTTACAAGGGATGGAATCCCTCACAAGGATCGAGTAACAAAACTAATAAAGACTAAAAATCTAACAACTACCGTTCCCCGGCAGCGCCGCCAAAAACTTGATGCGGTAAATATTATATATAAAAAGCGAAACAAGTTTTAACCTCTAATGCCTAACCACAATTACCACATTCACAGGCAAGCGTACCTGATCGCGAGTAATATAGTTTAGGAAAGTCCAGGTATCGTTCTTACCACTGGGAACAGTCAAGTTATGTAGACTAATAATCCTAACTAGTGTTATTAATCTAGAGCTATGGGGGGTTTTTAGGAAAATGATTTGATTAACTAAAAGACAACTAATTAAACTACTAAACAACTAACAAGCAAAAAGAAGACGATTTAAACTTTATAAAAGAAAACAGTAGTACTTATCATGGTAATATCGACTCCCCAAGTGGATGATTCAAACTTGCCAAAGGTATGGTTGTATTGGTTATTGTAGGAATTTAAGTCAAGGACACCCTAACATGCGATGATTATGGTTGTCAACTAGGTTGGTCTTCCTAGTCCTATTACATAGACTGATTGTCAGGCAATCTAGTACCAGTCACCCAATTCTATCACTATTGCACGAAATTCTACTATCTAGCTGCTCTCGGTCTAAGCTAACCACCTAACACAACTCTCCGTGTTACCGAAGTGAAGGTCAAGAAAGGTTGATTAACCTAACAGAGTCTATCTATCTAGGTAAAACAGATACACCCAACCAACGAGTTCAAATAACCATACAATACGAATCAAACTGGAACCATAAAATCACACTCAATAAACCAATAACAAACCATTAATCAATTAAAACATCAAAAGATCATCCACATGGTTCATCTACCATAATAAGTACCACTAAATAAAACTACTCACTAAACATAATGAAAACAGCAAACATAGTAATAAAGACAGACATTATACCGACCGTACAGCAACAGATGATCGAGAACCGGAGAACAAACTCCGAATAGATCGTGTCACTCGTATCGGCACAACTCTTTCTCTCTCTCTCACTCTCACTAATCAAACTAAGAAAATATGAAAAGATATAACTACTGAATGATTGGTGATGATGATCAAAGATGATTTTTGGACTGAAGGAGGAGGCTAGTATTTAAAAGGAAATTCGGAGGCTCGTTTTGCGATCGCGAGGCGGCAGTTTCGCGGCGCGAGACACTTAATTAACCCTGTTTTTCCTTTTTTGGCAAGTTCTGGAATCTTCCGTCGAGGGTCTTTGCCTACTTCTCGGCGCCAAGCTTAAAACTTCGCGGATGCTAAATGCTCTCTGAGTTGACTTTGTCCAATTTCCACGCTTTTTTGCCTTTTTTCGTACTTTTCCGTTCCAAGGCCTCCAAAACCTACAAAAGTGTGAATTAGCCCAAAACATGAGTAATCAGATCAGAAATGGGTGAGAAACGGGGTAAATTCAAGCAATTAAGTACGACCAAAACATGTATAATTTTGGAGTTATCACCAAGGGTTTGAGGATGAGGAGTCGGGGGGAGATGACGGGGTAGTTTAGGCGGTGATGATGATCGCTCCGGAGTTAGTACCTTACATGTTCATGACAGTCACCAAAGCCTTTCACTTTTCCCTTTGGTGTACTATGATTCTGATGACTCCGGTGATGATCACCCATCTGAGGGTGTGGACGACATAAGGTTTGAGGGAGACCTAACAGTCGAAGATAATGAGCAGAGCGAGGGAAGTAAAAGAAATGATGAGTGTGAGATAGGACCAAAGGTTTTAACCGGTCCTTCCTTCTCCTTAGGTAGATGCCGGGCACCCACATCCGCTACCCGCACACATTCGTTAGATGCGTGCATTGAAGAAGACACCTCCCACCCAGAGGTGCAACTACACGCCCCACCTAGCCACTCATTCATCTCTCAAAAGGTGGATGTTTCATTCCACAGGGATATAGCACATCGACTATCGCGCCCTCACTTGGAGGGTAGTGATATTGAAACAGGAGGATCTCTGCCCCGATCCCCACACTTCCTTCATGTGCACCAGAGTCTAGAGCCTAATGATACACTTTTAGGTACACATACTGCCAGTCTATGTGACGCAGTCTCTGCTCCACCCATCACGATCCTGAGTGACGTGATCGGAACCCCGAGAGTGGTGTCCACGACGGGCATTTCACGATGACCGACGGGAAGTCCTACCATGGTCACTCTCAAGCCATCCATGAACGTAGGCCACACCGTTGATTCAGCGGTTGTGCAAACAGGTACTCTATGTGAGCCCGGAGTTATTTACCCGACATTCGTTGTCGGGGAAATGATGGACGGCGCCCTAAAGGCTGTCCATGAGGATTTTGTACATCACCACCTCCATATACTTTACCACCTCCAGCACCGACTGCACCTAACTACCCGACTAATGAGTTGAGGGATTCTTTATCAGTGAAGTTGCTCTCCAAAAGGGAATCTCCTTGAGGATGAAGTCAACATACTTGGGTACTTTCAGCGGTCATCATATCCAGACCTTCCCGAGTACCGTCCTGAGCCGGCTACCGCACCCTCTCATGGGGTACGCCCTTCCATCCAGTGGCTCGAAGGGAAGTTTTATGACCTCAAGTTGGAGGTGAGATCAAAGATTGTTGAGGTCAAGGACTCTCTTTCAGACATTCGTAGAGTCCTTGCGACCTCCTGCCGAGCAGCGACCGAGCCACTGAAGAGACGACACAACGACCGAGATGACCCCGATCGCCGTAAGGGGGAAATAAGCCAGAAGGCTCGGCATGACTCCTCAGTTACAACAGACACATCTTCCGGTGCTGCGTCTGACACTCATATCGGCGCCGATGACCACCACTCATTGCCTGATTGGAACTTGACGACTGACGTTGATGGGATGGGTCAAGATTGTGATTTATGTTAGCTCAAAATCGGATCACATTTCTTCGATTCCTACCACATCTGTCCCCGCTTCTGATGATGAGCTCAAGGAGATTATCAATCTTGATGATATCTCCTTAGATGATGATGATGAGTACTTACAGTTTCCAGTCTCCTTCGCCATTATTCAACATATCTTCACCGTACAGATCACCTCTCCCACACATGCCGTCTTCTACACCTTGGGAATCTCCAAGTGTGTTAACTCGAACTCCGTCTCCAGTCACAAACTTCTCCCCCCAATTGACCACTGCCGTTGTACAAGGTGTTAGACAAAGGTGTTCTACGATGCCTCGAGTCTTACTATGGGTTGAGGAAGACCGAAGGACGATCGACCAAGAAGAGACAAGAGAGACCGCCACCACCACCACCTCGGAAAGGGGAAGGATCATCGAAGAAGTTCAAGGAGACAAATGCTTCAAGAAGAAAGTCATTGAGCCATCATCGTTGGAAGCGAAGAAATTGACACAAAGGGGGGAACTGTTAGAAATTATTATTAGTTGTGTCAATTTGTAATTTGCTTAAAGTTGGTTTCCTTTTATGTAACTGTGGATTAGGCCCAATGTTTAGGGCCCATCCATTTAAAGCCTTTAACCCTTTAGTAGTTTATTATAAATAGGAGCTTAGGACTTCATTTGTTGTTTACACTCCTTCCTCCACTCTTCCATCATTTGAGAGAATTATATGAGATTGATATATTGATGACCACTCTTACACTTGTTCATACATCATCATCATGTTCATGATCATTCTTTCATAGATCTTGCATTATTGGCTTCCATCATTCAAAGATCTACGTGTTCATGCATATTCGTTGTGTTGATTTGGAACCTACAATATTTTATTAACATATATGAAAAACAATTAAAATAAAAATATAATTTTATACTACAATTAAAAAGAAGTATAACTTACAGAAATATAAATCTTTAAAAGAAGTATGAGTAAATAGTTTATAATATAGATCACTCGTAATCTCGATTCCAGCAAATATGTTTTGACCAAGTTGGAGCGGAGTTGATGATGAACTTCATTTGAGCGTATCTCGGAATTCATTTGAAGATATTTATAGAATTCATGGATGGAACCTTGAGATATTTATGTTGAGTTATGTAATTTTGATTTGCATGTAGAAAAATATATAAACATAATCTAAACATAATAAATTAATGAAATAATTAAAAAATCAAACTTCTTAAAAACAACTTATAAAATTTGTATAAGAATTTATAAAAAATAAAAAACAATTTTTTATAATAACATTTTTATTTAATTTGATATATGTTTTATTGCACAATATATATGTTGTATAGATTTATTAAAAGAAAAATTAGTTAAGAAATAACAAAAATAATAAATAAAATAATAACAGAAATGGAAAGTATTACAAGAACCCGGGTCCTTATTCAAATACCTGGTTTCCAATAAGAACTTGTGACTGGACAAGAACCTCTGTCCCACAATGAAGGTTCCTATAAAAACCTCAAGAAAAACTCTGTGAAGAACCTCCATTGTAGATGCTCTAAAGAGGTTGTAACTTATATACGAGATTGGTGGAGCTTTGGTGGTCAACATCTCCACAAACTCTTTAAAATAATTTATATTTTTTTTTACGAATTTTCTATTTTAAAGATTTTAATTATTTAAATATTCATTAGTTTCATAATTCAAGTGTTTTTTTTAAATTATGTGAAATGGTATTCATTTAAATCTCATTAATGGAATTATTAAAAAATTATTTTTCTTTCTTCCTAGCAAAGATATAGAGAATTCTTTATATGTGGAGTTTTTCCCTTGATTCCCTTGATTGCATGCCGTAGTTTTCGCGTTTGACCGTTTTAGTACATACCGACCATTCCGCTATCAAATATCTCATAAGCAAGGCCGATGCAAAGCCTAGACTCATCCGTTGGGCCCTTCTTTTACAATAATTTAACCTAGAGATAGTTGATTGGAAAGGGACGGAAAATCAATTTCCAGATCACCTTTCTCGTCTAGAGGGCAAAATCTCAAGCGGAGGAAATCTTGAAAGAAAATAATCTTCTCCAGATAAACAAATTTTGGCAGTTAGACATTTTCGAGAAGAAACCAATCCTTGGTATGCGGACTTAGCAAACTACCTCGCTAGTGGGCCAAAACCGTATGATTTCAAAACCCAACAATTCAAAAGATTTATTCATGAAAGTAAACAATATGTGCGGGATGACCCACATCTTTTCAAAATGGGGGCCGATCAAGTGTTGAGACGTTGTGTGCCAGATTGGGAACAACATAAAATTTTTCAAGATTGTCATGCGTCACCATATGGTGGTCATTTTAATTTGGTGGCCAACGAACGACCGCTAAAATTTTGCAAAAAGGATTATTTTGGCCAACGATCTTTAAAGATTCTGTTGAGTTTGTGAAAAAGTGCAACCGCTGTCAAATGACCGAAAACGTGTCTCAAAGAAATGAGATGCCTTTGAATAATATCCTAGAAGTCGAACTTTTTGACATTTGGTGTATTGATTTCATGGGACCATTTTTTATGTCCTTTCATAACCAGTACATTCTGGTCGCTGTTGATTATGTTTCAAAATGGGTAGAAGCCATTGTTTGTCCTCACAATGATGCAAAGACGGTGATAAATTTTTTGCATAAAAACATCTTTGTCCGTTTTGGAACCCCACGCGCTTTAATTAGTGACGAATGGACGCAATTTGTTAATAAAATGTTGAGTGTGGTTTTAAACTAATATAACATCCAACATCGTGTAGCAACCGCTTACCATCCGCAAACAAACGGGCTTGCCGAGCTTTCAAACCGTGAAATAAAATCCATTTTAGAAAAAGACTTCAAACTTAATCGCAAGGATTGGTCTTTAAAATTGGATGATGCTCTTTGGACATACTGCACCGCATACAAAACTCCATTGGACATGTCATCGTATCGTCTTGTGTTTGGGAAAATTTGTCATCTCCCATTTGAATTAGAGTATAAAGCATTTTGGGCAATAAAAGAATTAAATATGGTAGAGGATGTTGCGGGAATATGAAGAAAGCTTCAACTTGTTGAACTGGACGAAGTACGTTTTCATGCATACGAAAATGCCAAAATTTATAAAGAGAAAACCAAAATTTGGCATGATCGTAGGATAAATCAACGCACCTTTTCGGAAGGCAAAAAATGTTACTTGTCAACTCTCATCTCAAATTATTCTCGGGCAAACTCAAATACCATTGGTCCGTACCGTTTACCATCGACAAAGTTAGTTCCTATGTGACTATTGATTTGATAAATTCTCAAGATGGTACTACGTTTCGTGTTAACGGGCATAGGGTGAAGCACTACCTTCCCGAAGGTGTGCTCACACCTAAAGAACCAGCTCAGGAAAACCAGCTTTGGGTTAGAAATAACCCTTGTAAACAGTAGGTTTTAATTCAGTATTTAGTTTCTGTAGTTTATGGTTCAACTTTGAAGTTACTATATTCACCACAGTGGCGAGTGTGCAGCAGGTTGTACGTGGGATTTACGAATTATTGTTTGTCCTAAACTAGTGAGAATCAAGATGGAAACATTGTGAATGATAAAATCAATGAAGTTTGACAATGGAATGCTTGAAAGACTTGAACCCAAAAGTAGTATTACTTGAATATGAAGTTTGGTGGCTACAATGATAAGGAATGTTTTGGGATCAACAGTTGCATTAAAAAAGAAAATCCTAACCCACACATTCTATTTATATGGGTAGGAAAATAGCAAATTACAAGAAAGGCCCTTGGAGTCTATGACTCTTTTCAAAGGGCACCCAAAAGTTAACTAACTAACCAAATCATAAACAAACTTAAACAAAAGACAGGATAGACCTTCGACTTTTTCACAACCCCAAAACAAGGGTCTAATAATTATTCTCTGGATTGTGGTTGTTGGGTAAAGTACTCGTCTTACAGTCCCGGAAAGTGCAACAACCAAGAGTTAAAAGGAGAAAACTTTGTGTCCTCACTTTTTTAGACAAAACCAAAAAGGGTATCTTTGAATTTAATAATTAATATAATTGGAAACAACTACAAAAAACTTCCAAAAAAACTACTCAAAGTAGCGTTTCAAAAAGCTAGCTTATGGTACATGTTTGGATGAACTAGCTCATAAGCTAGCTTATTTTTGCCAAACCCAACCTTCGTATAGAATTTAAAGAGTAAATTATGTTTTTGGTCCTTATGGTTTTTATTTACTATCAAGTTTGGTTCCTATGTCAAACTAATTACAATTTTAGTTATTGTGGTTGTTGCTTTGTTTGAATTTTGGTCCCTTTAATTTAAAATGCTAGTTAGTTTAAGGGTAAATAGGTAATTTTTTAATATTTTTTTATCTTTCTTTATTTTGTTTTACTAGCTTTCTTTAACTAGAGTTAGCAGGAAGGACCAAAATTACAACCATAGTGATCAAAATTGTAATTAGTTTGATATAGGGATCAAACTTGATAGTTAGTCATGAGTCATGACAACCACAAGACCAAACTTGTAATTTACTCAAATATATGTATAATAAATAAGTAACTGGACCACTACTTGTCGTCTTTGGTGAGCCGATTTCAGTGTTTTTCCGCCTAAACATGTATCTGGATGTAGCTTATATTATCAATTTATTTAGCACACCCATAACCACTCTTCCTTAAATATCTCACTAGTTCAATTTTTTTAATTTGTATGTTACATTTACTACCCTTATAATTAGGTATGTAGTTACTTTTAATTTCTTAGCTTTTCATTTTTCATTGTTCATTTTGAACTATTATAATATAAAAATAAATAATTTATATGAACTAAGATGTTTAAAAAAACCATTACTATCTTTTACAAAGTAATTGTACAATTTTTTTTTTATTTTTTTATTAGACATTTACAAGTTGTAAATTGATAGTATAGACATTAAATTTTTGATTTTATATTCTATAGTCAATGAATTGATTTGTAAGAATTTAAACATGATTTTTAACAAATTAAACAAATTGACAACTTAAAAAAGATGGAAAACCGAAAATCGAACCATTTCAACTGTTCGGTTTTAAAGCCGAACCGAACCGAAAAAATCTGAGCCGCAAAAATAAAATACCGAAAACCGAACGGTTTGGATGTCCAAAAATCGAACGACCCGGTTTTCGGTTCGATTTTGACCAAAAACCAAATCGAACCGAATCGTGCTCACCCCTAGTTAGAAGTTGTGGTAATGCAGGTGATTGGGTGATTGATGGTGGTTGGGACTTGGGAGGTTTTGCATGGTGATGGTTCTGGTGATGATAGTGGTCGATAGTGGTGTTAGTAGGGGTGGCGATGATGAGCTGGTGGCTCGTCAATGGTAGATCTAGAAAAAATTAGTGTTACAGCCGCATATAAATTAGTAATAGTTAATTAAAATATTGGATCTCATTAAAAATGGGTTTACACTTGCTTCAAACGACTTTTCATCTTTTAGAAATCCTTAATTGCATCTTTATTAACATTGAAAATGTTAATTTTTCTATCCCAATAAATGAATGCAACAATTAAAAACCCACCAAACTCATGAAGTTGCATGAGCATAACAATGTTGAAAATGTGGAATTTATCATAACATAGATTAGTAATGCCGTTTCATGTTTGTAACATTTGGTGATTTATTATTTGATCTTCTGTATATACAACACGTGAGACCAAACATTTTCTATGAAATTCATAAGATCAAGTTTTTACACTTGAAAATTCACAGTAAAATCTATTAAAGTAACATTGATAGCTAGTAAATCATCATCAAGGTAACCTTCACAGTAAATCGCCATCAATAACCATCACACTGTTTTTTCTGTGAAGATGCAAATTTGTTTACCTTCATAATGTTTTACTGTGATATTTCAAGTGTAAAAATGTGTTCTCACGAACAAATGTTATCTCACGTGAACCTAATGCTGGAACTTAATTAAGGAGTTGGGAAACTAGTCCCACATAGCAACCTCAAGGAACTTTTGTTCACTTAATATACATTAACTCAAGAGTTTTAAACAAATCATTTTGTAGCATTAGGACATGGTGTGTAAGGTTCATCATGGGCTTATTTGATCCATATATACATTTAGTGGTCTAAAGATGGACCTAGGGGCTCTTGAGGTCTCTTAAATTAATTGATATCTCGAGATCCCAACTTGTTGGACCTCTGATACGGAAACAATGACCAAAGCGACTCTCTGGAATTTTAGTCTCGAAATATTGCCTGGCATGAGTTTCCTTGCGGCTTGAGTCGTGCCACGAGTCGTCCGACTTCTGTAAGTATTTATTCAAGATTCTCTATTGCAAATTGTTGTATTTATGTTTTTGCATTGATTTTGTACAAGAATCATCCGTTTCCTGCAATTATTTTTCAATAAATATATATTTCTTTCTCTTGGATTGATCTCTTGTTAACACCTAACCCTATATATGTAGGTGAAAAATCATGTGAAAAGTTGAAGTTAATGTGAGAAGTGAATCTCATCTGTTTATCACTTTTAATCTCATGCTCTCCTATGAATTACGTTTTAAAGAAGAATTGATCCGATGCATCTCATCCTAATATGCAACTACTTTTCATCCAACAATAGTTCTCCCATTAGCCTTAAATTCTGACCAAAAACCACAAATATATGGTTCTCATTGTTTGAAAAGCCCTTTGTAACAAGCAAGTACAAACAAGTAGGAACAAGTAATGTGAATAGTATTGATCCCTTAATGTCACGACTTGTAAACAATAGGTTAATCCATCTATCATTATGCCTATACCTAGACTTGCAAAGTCTTACTTCTTTACTGATAATAATTCAAATTGGATTACAATTTTATCTCTAACATACCATATCTATAAATTTAGCTAAAATAAATACTTATTTTATCTATAACATGTCATATTACAGCATCCTAAATCGATTTATTAAAAAAAAAAGTATTATTTTTATTATCAAATTATAATATAATTTCTATAATCATATCATTAATTTTATGATAAAAGTTAAAAATATTAACAAATCAACCCAGCCTATAATATAAATACATAGTAGAAAAAATTCACATAATTCACACCTATTTACTTTAGTATTCACACGCATTTATTTTAGCTAAATTTATAGATATGGTATGTTAATTGTGCTCAAAACCTGTGTTGTAGCAAGTTCGGTTACTGTGGTACCGGATCCGATTATTGTGGAGACGGTTGTAAAGGTGGCCCGTGTTTTCAATCCCCAACTCCTACAAATAATGTCGATGTCTCTATTATAGTGACACCGGCATTCTTTAATGGCATCGTTGCCAAGTCTGCAAACAACTGTGCCGGTAGAGGTTTTTACACACGTGATGTGTTCCTTAATGCCATCAAAACCTACCCACGTTTTGGTAGATCGGGTTCTACTACAGATTCGAAACGTGAAATCGCAGCTTTCTTTGCTCATGTTACTCATGAAACTGGAAGTAAGTATGTTATTAAGGTTTCCTTAGTTTAACAAACTATTTTTTTTGGACGGCAAAACGGAGCCAAGGGGAAAGAGCTTCGGCAAGGCCATCACCCTAACCCCAAGACCTGGATAGGTCTAACACACTTATACCAAAATTTAAAAAAAATGTAAGACCAATAGTTTGTTAAACCGTACCACATATTAACTAACCAATAAAAAAGTTGTATTATACAGTAATTTAAAAAATTATTTCATCGTTACAATATATGTTGAAATTAATATACATTTTGTTATGTTTTAATACGTTCAACCGGTCAAATATATCGATAATTGACTTTTTTGTACATGGATGCACAGGCTTTTGTTACAGAGAAGAAATAAATGGTCCTTCAAAGAATTACTGTGATAGGTCTAACACCCAATATCCGTGTAACCCTAGCAAGGGTTATTATGGGAGAGGTCCACTTCAAATCTCATGGAACTACAACTATGGTCCAGCCGGACAGAGCATTGGGTTTGACGGACTCAACAACCCTGATATTGTGGCTAGAGACTCTGTGATTTCATTCAAGACCGGCTTGTGGTTTTGGATGAACAATGTTCATCAGAGTTTTGTTTCTGGCAATGGGTTCGGAGCTACAATCCGAGCCATCAACGGGATGGAATGTAACGGTGGGAACCCTGCCACCGTGAGTGCTCGTGTTAACTATTACACCGACTATTGTAATCAATTTGGTGTTGCACCCGGCAATAACCTTAGGTGTTAGACGTTGATTATATTAACACCATGTGAAAACCTACACTGATCTGACTTATATGGTTTTCCATTAGTGATCGATGCTAGTTTGGATTTTACAGTATGTTTTTATAATGGTAATGCGTGAAAATAAATGTTCGACGATGATGAATGTTTTTGCTTTTGTATTTCAGTTGTTGGAATAAAAGACTACATTATAATAAAAGCATTGCTTAACATGGTTGATCCTTGTAAATAAAAAATGTGGCGTGATTGGTCTGTGTCATCAACAAATTACATTTCATTTTTGATAGATCGGTCTGCGGTATTAAAGATCCGAACTTTTAGTGACTCACCAACCATTTTCACTTTATCTTCGTTTACCTTGATTTTGGTTAAACTTTTTTCCTAAGGCTGCACGCAGCGGGAGAAAGGTTTGGGCGGGTTGAGCCTGTTGGGCCTGGTGGGTTCGGCGAACACCGCTGTGTCGTGGTGGATGCCGGCGGGCTAGGCGTGAAGCGGTTCCGGAGAGCCGTTGCCAAACGGCTCTCCAATGTCTATAATTTTTTTTTCTTTTTTACTTTTTTTTTTTCATTTTTATCTTATATAAATAACACATCTCACCCCCATTTTTACACACCAACTTCTCCAACTTTCTTTTCCAACTTTCTTAAAACTTCTCTAACTATCATATACACCAATTTCATATAATCAACCATGAATCCAAACAAGTCGTCCCGTGGTTCACGAGGAAGAGGTTCGAGGGGTGGCGGTCGGTCGCGAGGTGTGCCGTGGGTTCCCGGTGGGTCGATGGGTGCCGGTGGTTCCGGAGGTGCCATGGGTTGGGATTCGCCGGTGGGTCGGGGTTCGCCGGTGTTTCAGGATTCGCGGATTACGCTCAACCGTATATAACGCAATTTGAGGAACCAAACGCTTGTTACGGGAACCGGTTATCCTCCAAATTTCTTTCCTCCAAAATTTTCTCTAACCGGTTACCCTCAAAATTTCATTACCACCCAATTTTCTCATACGCCCTTTCCTACCCAATATGGGACATCCGGCTTCAATATGGATTATAACCACGGAAATACGTGTTACCCCGAATTCATACCCCGTGAAACGGGGGACGGTTCCGATTCAAGCGATACACATTCGTATGTTCCGGAAACCCAACGGTTGCCAACCGAAGGGTCCGCTCCGGATTCATCCGAGGCCGAGCCCGAGGTCGAACCCGAGGCCGAACCGGAGGCGTTCCCCGCAAAACCCAAACAAACCTACGAAAACCGCGCGCTCCCAAAAAGATGGACACCCGAGGAGGAAGTAACGTTAGTCCAGGCGTGGATTAACGAGTCCGAGAACCCCGTAATCGGTAACGCGCAAAGATCTAGTATATATTCGTTAATTTATTCGTTACTTTTTTCGTTAATTTATTCGTGAATTTGTTCGTTACTTTATTCGTAGTTCAATTTTGGAGGTCAATCGAGCGGTCGTTTTACGCGTGACTTGAGGTCAACCTGTACAGAACCCACCACCAACTGAATATTAAATGGAATACGATGAACAAAAAAATCATGGCCTTCAACGGAATATACAACCAAATAATGAACAATAGGTCTAGCGGAGAAAGCAACGTCAACCTTCAACAACTTGCTCGTAACCGCTACCAAATCACGGAGAAGCATATTTTCCCCTATGAAGCCTGTTGGGAGATACTCCGTCACAGCCCTAAATGGAAAGCGATTCCATTGATGTCCAGTGGGTCTTCCTCTCGCTCAACAAAACGTAGTTACACTTCCGGGTCTTCCGATGCTCACTTTGTTCACGATTCCGACGAGGTTGAGATTCCGCCACCTAAACGACCCGTAGGTATGCGTCCTTAGAGGGAGCCAATCTTCCACCCCCACGACCGACATGTATGCGTCGTGGGAAAGCCAATTGTCGGAGAAAATGGAGTACAAGATGAAAAAACTTGAATTCGATAGGCAAATGACGGAACTCGAACAAAAAAAGCTCCAAGTCCAACTAGATCCGCAATACGACCAAGACTGGGAGTTCTACAGAACCCCGCATGACCATCTTTCAGGTATCGACTTGCAAGCGGTGTTGGATAAAAAGGTCCGACTAAAAGCGAGACATAACTTCCAATTTTAGTTTAGTTAATTATGTAAGTTTTTTAGTTTAGTTAATTATGTATTTTTTTTAATATTAGAATTTTTAAATTATTTTTAATGTTATTATTTATTTATTTTTATTAATTATTTATATAAAATAAATGAAATAAATTAAAAAGTGAGAGGGTTGGGAGGGTTGGGTAAGAGTTGTAGAGGGTTTTAGAAGGGTAAAGAGTGGGTTGGGAAAACGCTGATGTGTCGGCTGATGTGGCATTAAAAAGTGAGAGAGTTGGGAGGGTTGGCTGTGTGCAGCCTAACTATGACACATTTCGCTACAATTTTTATTTTTTTAAATAGAGAGTTAGAAGTTAAAATATTTAATAATATATGTATTCTATTTTAATAATTTTAACATAAACTATCGACACATTCTTTTTCTCCCATGAACTTAAATTCATGTACACAAATTGCAATGGTTGACTGATGGGGTCAACTCATTTGTCATAAATCAATCAAATGGAATTTTGTAGTCGAACTATACAAAACGAAACTTTGGCAAGACATTTGGCCATCTTTTTAATCCCAGTGGATTAAGTGTTTTAGTAAGTCAATGCACAATATACACCAATCAAGAGTAGATAGAGTTTGACTTGTAAATAATGATCAGCATGTTTGTGGTTAGAAGAACCCATCAAAGTTTTGGAGGATGGCTTATTTGGCATGTAGTTTTCGATTGAGGTGTAAATGATACAAGCCAAACTCGAGTATTCTTATACTCGACTTGAAAGCCAATATTCGAACTCGACTTGAAAACTCACAAGTTGTAAAAAACCGAAAGCTAATTCTTAAACTCAAACTCGAATTCTTTTCAGGTTTGAGTCAAACTTAAACTCATTTCAAGCTCAAACTCAACTCAAATGAAGCTCGAAGTTGGTTAATATATAAACAAACTTAAATAGAAAGAAGGTGACCCCCACTTTAAAGAGGTGCTCTAACAAAATTCTCTAAGCTATTAGCCTAAAAACACTAGACTCAAGCTAGTTTGACAAAAACCATTAGTATAAAAATGCATTTGGAGAAGTATCATGGCATCAAATGTAAAGTAGAGTAAGAACAAAGTAAACCTTTAAACACCAATGTGGGACGCCGTCCTCCTTGCTTTGCTAAGGGTATTTTTTTTAAATTTAAATTAGTGTCAAAACCGTGCGTTGCGCTCTTTAAAAATACGTAGATAGACACTATCGTTTGTTGCATTTGTCAAATAAACATTGTTATATATTCGAGATTCTTTCATATAACTTTAGTTTATACAAAACAAAAAAATAAAATAAAAAGTTTCACTATTGCATTAAATCACTAACTATTCAACTTATAATTGAATCAAAATTCGCATGAACATTGAAGGTACTCCTTATTCTTTATATACTCATTTTCAATGTTAGTTTTTCTTTCTTCTTGTCAATGTGTATGTGGGACAATGAAAAATTCATCACAATTCATTATTTGATCAATAAAAACTAAGATAATATATTTTACCAATGATAGTTTTCTCCAATTAATGAGAGAAACAATCTAAAATATGTTTTATAGCAATATTAATAACTTTGATTATATTGATTGTGAAATAAAATATAATAAACCGCCCACGTATCGTTGGATGACATTCAGGTAGATGAGAGCCTGAATTATGTAGAGAAACCAGTAGCGGTGCTGGAAAGCAAGATGAAAAGGCTGCGGAACAAGGAGATTGGAGCTGTTAAGGTTCAGTGAATGGACCTGGGAACCAGAAACAGAAAATGCGGAAGAACTACCCAGAGTTATTTTCAGATTGAATTTCGGGGGCGAAATCCATTTAAGTGGTGGAGAGTTGTAACGCCCCGTTTTACAGATTTATTTATTCCGTTCGGGAATTATTTTGTTTATTTAATTAAGTTATAATTAAGGGTATCAGTCGGGCCAAGTAAGTAGCCGGGCTTGGGTCTAAGATAGGAAATGTTGGCCCGAGTATATAAGTCCCTCCTTAGGTTCATTAGGCAGTCTTCCCTTTTCCAGAGAAAGTTAGAGAAGAGATTTTGTAACCCTAGCCTACCTTCCCATAAATTTCAATCGAAGCCACTATCACCTTTGGGAATCGCCGAAATTCGTAGTGTTGTCGTGATCGCGTAAGTTGTGTAAGGTAAGATCTAGCTCCCGTTTGTTTAAGATTAAGTTTATGTTGTGGCTAGGGTTGTGGAGAGATGATCATTTGATCATCAATTATTAGTTTATGCATAGAGTTCTTCTTATAATTGTAGTTATATGGATTAGGATTGTAGAATAATCATATTTTGGTCCAGTAAGGTCGAATTCGGAGTTTCGGGATGAAAACCCTCGATTTTGGGGTTTAACCCGCGAAGGATATGGTGCAGAAGCCAATGGCGGGTTACCCGCAGGTAACCAGCCGCTGTTGACCCACCGATACCTCTTGATGTAAATTTCACTTTTTTCGTTAGAGCTCATTTGGGGTTTTCTTGTATGTACTCTCCCTAACGGATGATAAAATAGGATGTTTGGGGAAGTTTGGGAGAAATTGAAGTAGATTCGCTTTGTCATTTCGATAAAGGGGTCGGGTTAGATCTTAGAACCCATTTTTGGGTTATGTTTTGATGTATTGTGCAAGGAAATATTTTAGGTGACCCGTCTTGAGCATTGTACGTGTACCAGTGTGTGATACTAGCATTCCAATAAGATAGCCAAATGCAAGGGATGAAAGAAGAGAAACTTCTAGATCACAAAGAAGTCTAGAAGTGGGATGCATAGAATGGAAGATGAGACCTCTATTTATATTGACAAGGGAATGCCAAGGTTTGGTGTTTGGGGCTATGCAGGATGCTCACATCCTCCAAAAACATGTCACCAAGGCTTCTAGACAATGTTCCATAACATTCCAACCCCATCAACATAATTCATTGTGTCTTTAATTAACTTCTATTAGATAATTAATTAATCCCTCTTTATTAATTAATTAATTCTTCTTAGTTTCTAATTAATTTATTACTCAATAATAAATTAATAAACTAAATTATTTTTCCTTTTCTTTAATCTTTAGTTAATACTTATTATGGTTATTGAGGGCAACCTAAATGGGACCTTGCTAATAATAGTTATGATGTTAGAGACTATTCCAACAATCTCCCACTTGGACAATATCATAACCTATTGTGGGTAACCAGTTTCCCAGGTTATCAGCAATGTATAAGCATCTTAGTGTACTGTCGAACTCTGAATCCAAATCAAGATCAACACCAAAGATAAGTGATCAACTATCCTTTTGTTCTTGATATCATATGTGCCTGATACATGGATATCTGGAGAATCAACTCAAGACATCATATTATGTTTCTTCGTATGCGATTTGATACGATGATGTCAATGAACTACAAAATCCATTTACATTGATCTAGTCCAGGCTGTCCAGCACTATGAAGTTCATCACACATAATCACGGAAGGGCCCATGATATCGTTTTCCTTGATAAAAAAAGAACAAATAAACTTTGACTACACAGCTTTCACCAAATCATCAAGACATATGTGGATATACCTTTTATAACATCCAGTTACAAATGCTTTTGGGTAAGCCAACACATAACCGACTCATCGACTATGACTCACGTGTATCTTCATTTGAAAGACAGAAGATATTATCATCTCAGAAAAACTTGTGATTTTATCCATGAAGTAAATCTATGTGCGGTTTTATTCAATACATTTACTCTCAAAAGGTACCCATGAACGTTAGTACACTCTCTCAATTCAATGTCTTAGACATTAATAACGTTTCATGAAAGTCTTTTATCAACACTTACTCCAGGAGTGTGACCGACTGTGAATTAATACTCGGGAGTGATGTAAAACATGCAAAATGTGAAACACAATAATAATCAATCAGTAATGGTACATCATACAATCTCATTAATAGTAACACACACTTTATTAATCACCAAAATCAATTACAGTTTGTTTTTGTTCTAATGTTTCTTAATATCGAATTAACTACTAAAACTTATTCCACTCCTTAATCCAATTTTCTCTGCATGCTCGTCATGCTTGACCTTGCTCAAGATCTTTGTGAATGGATCGGCTGGATTGTCTTCCGACGATACCCTTTTCACAACGATGTTTCCCTTCTCAACCTTATCACGTACGAAATGGTATATCCTGTCAATGTGTCACGATTTCCCGTGATACTTAGGGTCTTTAGTCAAAGCAACCGCACCTTCGTTATCACAGTAGATTTCCACAGGATCTTAGATTGATGGAACAACGCCAAGATCTTCAAGGAAATGTTTAATCCAGATTGCTTCCTTTTCAGCCTCACTTGCCGCAATGTATTCAGACTCACAGGTAGAGTCTGCTGCAGTGTCTTGCTTGGAACTTTTCCCACAAACGGTCCATCCGTTTAACACAAACACCTAACCAGATTGTGAACGACTATCGTCTCTATCCGTTTGGAAACTTGCATCATTATAACCACTTATTTTTAATCCGCTATCCCCACCATACACTAAGACCTTGTCTTTAGTATTTCTCAGATACTTCAGAATGCTCTTTGTTGCTGTCCAATGAGCTTCGCCAGGGTTACCTTGATATCGACTCACCATGCTTAGAGCAAACAATACATCAGGACGAGTACATGTCATAGCATACATGATCGATCCTATAGCTGAAGCATATGGGACTCGACTCATTCTGTCCATCTCATCAAGTTTGACAGGACACTAAGTCTGACTCAGTTTTGTGCCATGATTGAAGGGTAAATTTCCTTTCTTAGAATTCTCCATTTTGAATCTCTTCAAAATTTTATCTAGATATGTACTTTGGCTAAGCGTAATGAGATGCTTGGATCTGTCTCTATAGATCCTTATTCCTAGTATATATGTTGCCTCTCCTAAATCCTTCATGGCGAAACATTTCCCGATAAACTCTTTAACACTATTAAGTGTCAGAATGTCATTTCCCATAAGAAGTATATCATCAACATACAATACTAAGAATGTCATGATGCTCCCACTAGCTTTGACATTTACACAAGACTCATATTCACTTCTCAAAAAACCAAACTCTTCAACTTTCTCATTGAAACAAATATTCCAGCTACGAGAAGCTTGTTTAAGTCCATAGATGGACCATTCAATTTTGCACACTCTATTTGGGTGCTTGAGGTCAACAAAACCTTCGGGTTGTGTCACAAACACTTCCTCGTCCAACTTTCCGTTAAGAAAGGCAGTTTTGACATCCATCTACCATACTTCGTAATCATAGAAGGCGGCAATGGCAAACATAATCCTAATAGATTTTATCTTAGCCACTGTTGAAAAGGCTTCCTGATAGTTAACCCCGTAAGATTGAGTATAGCCTTTTGCAACCAGTCGAGCCTTGAATGTGTGTACATTCCCATCCATGTCTGTCTTCTTCTTAAAGATCCATTTATTACCCACTGTCTTACGACCAAGTTGTGGATCAACCAAGTCCCAGACTTGGTTATCGTACATGGAGCGGATCTCGTTATCCATTGTTTCCTTACACTTGGTAGACTCAGGGTCTGCCATTGCTTCAGAGTAGTTAGCAGGTTCATCTAAATCAATCAGTGTACGATCACTGAGTAACTCATCACATTCCATAATAATGTGGAAACCATAGAACTCCCGTGGAATGCTAACTCTACTGGATCTGCGTATGGGCATGGACATGTCAGTTGGCACGACAGGCTCCTCACTTACAGTCTCAGGTCGTATGCTAGTTTCGACTACATGTTCCTTGTTGGTGACCTCTTGAATTTCTTCAAGATCAATGGTGCTCCCACTGTCCTCTTTGGATATTAGCTCAGCCCTGGGCTCATGAGTCTGTTTTATACTAGACTCATCCATTTTGAGGAGGCCGTGAAGCACAGTTGAAGTCGTTTTCCCTTCCTTCATATGATAGTTCAAAATAAACTGATCATAGGAAGCCGGGAGTGATGCAAGAACTATGTTAACGACGAGTTCATCATCAAATTTCAGGATGAATTTCTTGAGCTTTTCAATGTACCATTCTAACTTTTGGACATGGGTACAGACTGACTCGTTTTCTCTCATGCTGCTTTTTATAGGGGCTTTACACTTTCAAGCCTCTCAAGTCTTGCCTTCTTGCCAAACATTTCGACAAGAGCCTTGTTAATTTCATATGCCAATTAGTTCTCGAACGTTTCAGCAAGATTGTGTTCCATGGCGGTGACCATGGCACACGAGACCTTGTTGGCATCTTAAAGTGCTTGGTCCATTCAGAGATGGTTTTGGAATCAGTGGTCTCTTTGTCGGGTTCAGGAGTGAGAGGAGTATCAAGAACATACTCCTTTAGGTCATCACGACATATCATCCTTAAGTTCCTTATCCGATCAAGGTAGTTATCCCCGTTCCCATGGAGCTTTTCTCAGCTGGTGGCAGAGATAAGATGCAAGTTTACGGTAGAATCAGTAGGTGGAGGAGGATGAGAAGGAGGATGAGAAGGAGGAGTCAAATTCGTCAACGTTCCAGACATCTTGAAACATACGAAACCAAGTTTAAGTTAATTGAATAATCCTCAAACAAATTTACCCAATTTTAATTTGAGGCTAGGACCCATATTTTCATTTGCAACGTGAAGACGGATGTCGTAGTCACGTGGCAAACTATTTTAGGTAGACAATCAATTTCAATCATAGTGAAACTCATAGATATGTGAGACTCATTAATCTAACTAACGGCATGTTTTTGTCTCGGAAGTGCTATCTTACTTTTGTAGATAGGATACCGAGAACCACAAATAAGATTTTGTGAATTAACCATGCAAAACATATTGGCACCCTCGAACTAATTCTGGTGTCATATTGATATGCCGGTAAGCCACACACGCTCGATCAACAACTACAAATCCGAGTCGCCACAACATCATCCAACATAGTCTCAAAATATTGTGCCGGTGAACCACACACGCTCCATTATCATACCATAAGAGGATATTTTGCGTTTTCATGGAATAACAACAATTTCACAATTTTCTTAAGTGTCTAAATGGGAATTTTGTTTGGATACTTTTATATGTTATACTTTTAATGGGGGTTGTCGACAGGTTAAGTCTAAGAGGTAGCTCCACAGAAAAGCGGCAAGGGTGGTAGAATGCAAAGCTCTTTAAAAACACATCTCTTAATTGTTAAGGAATTAGAGAGACCAACCTTAAACTTCTCTCAAGTGAGTGAGCCTCCCTTATGATCTAACTCGACTTTTGCGGTGTTATAACTTTAACAACAGGTTACCTCCGAGAGGTAGCTCCACAGAAAGGCGGCAAAGGTGGTAGAACGCAAAGCTCTTTAAAAACACATCCCTTGTTAAGGAATCAGAGAGACCAACCATAAACCTCTCTCAAGTGGGTGAGCCTCTTGATGCGGTAAATTATATATATAAAAACAGAACCAAGTTTAACCCTTAAATTTCCCAACTAGTATTACCACATTCACAGGCAAGCGTACCCGATCGTGAGTAATATAATGTAGGAAAGTACCAGGTATCGTTCTTAACACTAGGAACAGTTAAGCTAGATGTTTACCAAAGTATTAATTAGTTAATCTGAGAAAAAGGGGTTTGCTTTTTGAAAAAGATTTTTATTTAGAAAAGATGCAAATAATAAAATAACTAAACCTAACCAAGAAGTTGGAAAACTGATTACCAAACACACATTAGAGACAACTGCATTCATTATGAATAAGATTATCTTTTCAGATGATTGACATGAGATTTATGATTATTGTAAGAATTTAAGCATAAAGCACCCTAGCATGAATATCTGTGATTATCAACCAGGTTGGTTTCCCGGCCCAAATACAGGGACTGGTTGTCAGGCAGTCTAGTAAAAGTCACCCTAATCAGTGTTAAGTCGTGGGACCCTACAATCCAATCTACTCTCGGTCCGAGTAAAATGCTTACCACGTCTCCCCGCGTTACTGGATCTAAAGGTAAGAGAGATTGATTAACCTATTAGAGTCTGTCTATTTATTGTCAGAAAATAAACACACCCAATCAACGACTTCAAGTAGCCACAATTTAAAATACCAATATAGGAATCACAAATAATCATTCAATAAACCATAAAATCTATTAAGAACTCAATCCATAATCAAAACATCATTCAAGTTCATCAAACCACAATGAAACACAAAGAGAAATTAATACATAGACATATTAATATTAGATGAATAACCAAACCAAACTAAAGACCGGCAGATTTGGCGTTACATCCTCTCGAACCGTCTCCTCCGGGTGTTGATCATCGAGCCTCCGACTTCCTGGATTGGGAACCCTAAGTGGTTCTCATACTACTGACCTAACCTAATTATTTAGAGAGAATTATAGAACTGTTGGATGGTCTAAACTAAATGGCAAAGGCTCCTATTTATAATGAAGTTGGCAGGTGCACTTGGCGAACGCGAAACGGCATTTTCGCGGTGCCAAATGGTGCAAGATTGCTTTTGCGGTGCGAAATGGGCAGCTGGATCCTCCAGAATATTCTATTTGGTGATCTTTTCATTTTATTTGGTCTTCCAGAATTTCCAATGATCAATCTTTCCTTTTAGCGGCGCGAAATCTTCCTTAGCGGCGCGAAATCCAACGAACAAAGGAAACTGCATAATCTTCAGATATCCAGAATATTCTAATAAATCTTCCTTTCCTTATCTGCTGAAGATCTTGCTTTGGGAGGAAGTCTTCCATCTGATGGAGAATTCTGGAATATTCTAGAATTGAAATATGTGCCTTATCTGACCAGATCCTTTCTATGGGAGGAAGCAACTGACTTGGAAGGGAAGAAAAGCCCATAAATGGAAACCAAAAAAAGGATTTTTCCATTTCTTCACAAAATCTCCATTTTTGACGCTTTTTACCATCTTTTTGATACTTTTTGCATTTCACCCCTAAATTTACCTGAAATTACAATTCACATCCTTTTAGTAGAAATTATGTCCAAAATAGGCCTAAAACGTAAACAAAAGTGGGGAACTAGTGCGAGTAAAACATGTATAATTTTGGAGTTATCACCTCCCTTTAAATCTAACTCGATTTTTAGGGTCCTGTCTCATATATTATATAATTAAGTTATACATATAGGTAGGTAATATTTTAAACAATTTAAAATAACCTGTTAGAAGAACAATCATATAATAAATTGTTTCAAGCAAACACACATATAAGCAATCATATGAACGATTTCAAGCATGAGGCAAGGATGATTACTAATCTAAAATTAAATTAGGTTTAGATAATCATCCTAAGTATAGTAATTCATGTATCAATTTTATATCAATTAATTTAATTCAAGCAAAGAAAAAAAACTTTTACAAAGCATTTAACTAGGAATCTAGAACATTCAAGTTTTCTTAAAACAAAAGCTCTTGTGAGGAAAAACAATTTTTGCCTTATGCTCTCATAAGGAGCATTTATGAATTATTGAAAACAATGTAGCATGGCATGTGTAAATAATCAACTAGACCTTGCTCTGGTACCATTGTTGGGTTTTTACCACCGTTATAAGAGCATAAAACATGCATATGACAGCGAAAATAAACATATGAATATTCCTATAACAAATGTTCACTCTAAACCCTACAAATGATACTAGCATAATGCTTATAAGCAACATAAAATAAAAGGAAAGAATAAGAATTACATCTACCAGTTTAGCCATCTTCTTTAGCCGAGCCAGTTGAACTCGAAGATCCTCACACGCATGATGCAAGTGTCCAAAGTTGAACATCTCAAGTGGTTCATACCCAATGAACCCTCAAAAGATTAAACTAAGAACTCTTGATTTAGCATTCCAATAAGATAGCCAAATGCAAGAGATGAAAGAAGAGAAACTTCTAGATCATAAAGGAAGTCTAGAAGTGGGATGCATAAAATGGAAGAGGATACCTCTATTTATATTGACAAGGGAATGCCAATGTTTGGTGTTTGGGGCGATGTAGGATGCTTACATCCTCCAAAAACATGCCACCAAGGCTTCTAGACAATGTTCCAGAACCTTCCAACATCATCAACATAATTCATTGTCTCTTTAATTAACTTCTATTAGATAATTTATTAATTTCTCTTTATTAATTAATTAAAATTTATTACTCAATAATAAGTTAATAAACTAAATTATTCTCCTCTTTTTAATCCTTAGTTAATACTTAAAGGTTATTGAGGTAACCCAAATGGGACCTTGCTAATAATAGTTATGATGTTGGACATTATTCCAACAAGTTATACTATGTGTAACCTTGCATTCTACATACATGTATGTATGTGTATCAGTTGTTCAGTTTAGGGACAACCTCATGCCCTTTATGAGTTGAGGAAGGGATAACCTCGTGCCCTTTATGAGTCGAAGAGTTCAGATCCGATCTCTTGGAGACGGTGTTCAGTTATGTTCAGTTATGTGCAGTCATATTTGTTATGTGTGTGTATATATATATATGTATGTGTTATGGTGTAAGTTATATGTAGTGTATGTTCACTAAGCTTTCCGCTAACCCGTTGATGACTACCTTTTTTTCAGGAAGCAGTTCGAGTAAGGATAAGGGAAAGGCCCTAGCTTGACTCCAGTCGCATGAAGACAGTTCCACTCGTATTTCATTTTTGTTTACAACAATATTGGATTTTCTTAGTATCAGTTTTCTCCTTAAAATGTTTTAACCTAGTGGCGTAAATTTTATGCTTTGACATGGATTTTGAAATTATATATCGCGTAGCTCAGTTGGTAATGGGTGGAGGCATAGCTTGTCCAAAATCGAATTGGTCCTGGGTTCAAGCCTAGGGCACCCCCATAGCCACAACCGCTGAATAAGTCAGGTATGCTCTCCACATTATGGAATTGGCAGGCGATTGTGGGCCGGTTTGGGGTTGCCGGTATCAACCTTTTGTCCAAAATTATATATCATTTGATGTTTTTGGAATAGTGGTGTTACACACATCATTGCCACCTCAATAAAGTAAGAACCTCCTTAATACTTTACAATGGAGGTTCTTACAAAAACCTCACCCCCCCTTTTCTTATTTATAATATAATTTTTATTTATGTAAATTATTATATAGCACAAAAGGAAAGTATTACAAGAACCTGGGTTCTTGTTCAAGTTCCTGGGTTCTAATAAGAACCTATGATTGGACGGACAATAACCTCTATCTTATAGTGGAGGTTCTTGTAAAAACTCTATGAAAATCTTTTATTATGGATCCTTTTAATCTTTTTTTTAAATTGTTTTTGTTTTGTTTTTATTATCGCCATCTTTCTAAAACTTATTTATACTCTATTAAATTATTATAAAAGGAGATAAATTACCATCCTTATTATACCCCTCACACCCAATATCGTCTCTCTCATATACTTCATCCAAAATGAAATAGTTCGTTAAGTATTTTGAAAAAAATTTAAACGATTTCTTAGCGAATAATCAAATTTCAAAGACTTGAACTTTTATTTACTTGTTAAACTTTAAATGATGTTTACGAATAATTATTCAAAATTAGAAAGTTTAAATTATATATTAATTAAAAAAAAATTTAAATACTTAATAATTTAAAATGAAAATATTTGTTAAGTTCTTTTTGGAGTATTTTTCGTTAATTATTTAAGTTCTTATCTCAAACAGTTTACATCAAAGCATTAGTAGCCTAGTGGGTAACATTCTTGAATGGAACAGTGGATGGCATCGCTGTCTACCCGGGTTTGATTAATGGAATGAGCATGTGACGATACGGTGACCATGGGTCGGCTTTCGAGTCGGTCTATGGTCGTGGATGATTAGTCGGGTACCCGTATGGATCTCGAATACCTCTTTGACTTCGTGACGGAACGTGTGCGTGAGTTATTTGTCGTTCAAAAAAATATTCATAATTTTTTGTTATTATATTTAATCTCTCGTTTTCTCATCCTTCACTTATACTCTCTTTTCTCTGCATATGATGATACTTACATTAACCACATTAGTGGAATATCTCATATGAAAACCTTTAATCGACAAGGTAATATCATCTCATCTCATCCGATTCTTATCGATAAATTCATTCATCTCAAAATTAATGTTCACAATGATAAAAAAGTAAAAAGATACACTTTTAGGAACGTACCACCACTATTTAGAGAGATAATTTTCTCTATTTTATAACTAACCTTGAAACAAAAAAAATAATTTTTTTATAATTAACATTTATTTTAAAATAAACTAATATAAATTTTTTCAATTAAATTTTGAAACGCATTTGGTTTAAATGACGAAGTTTTCATTTTTTATTTTAGAAAATACGCCTATAAAATTTTGGAAAATAATAAAGGGTTTAGTTCCCCAAAATTTATCCAAGTTGTCACAATTTGCTATTGTGTGTACTGTACTTAAAACCTACCATTTAATATACCAAAGTTTCAAAACCTACCATTTTAATGTACCAAAGTTTCAAAACCTACCGTTTAATGTATTGGGAAACTTGTTGAATAGGTAGCCTGTCGTTCCGGCCATCAGACCATCTTCTCCGGCGACTATACCAGTCCGGCGACTTTTCCAACGACCACAACCATTTTTTTAGCAATCTCCATTTCGCCACCCACCATATTTCTCCGATGACTCTCATCTCCGCCACCCACCATCTTCTCCCGCCAAAGATATGTGTGTGTGTCCAGTGACTTCCATCTTCGCCACCCACCAACGCCCCATACACATTTGTATTCGAAAATTAACACATATTTTAAATAAATTAAAATAAAAACAAAAATACTTATTTTAGAGGAATACATACAGTTTTTTTAATCAAATTTAACTATTAACATGAATCATATAAATTTAAGGGAGATTGCAAGTTGCAAAGACATTATAATTAAACCTAGTGTGAAAAAAATTGGCGCCTTTCTAAACCTAGTGTCAATAAAAGAAAATGTAAAAAGAAGTAAAATTATAGTGAAGATGCATATATATGTTGTTTACCCTAAAAGCTCCGCCGCCACTCTTCTTTTAACCGTGTCTCCTCTCTTCCTTTTCACCCTTTACTTTCATGGAATTTCAACTTATGAATTTATACCATGGAAGATACAAAGTTGTTTTCTTTTACAGACCTAAGAAAAAAAAATACTTCCTTGACCTTATTCTAACGATTGGAATGGGTGGTCTTGGAATTATTATAATAAGGTAAATTTAATACATTTTATATGATTTTAAGTTAGGGTTTATATTCTAACTTTGAATTGTTGTTTTGTTTTACCTAAATTCGACTGCCATTTGTATGATTTATCAACATATCATTGCTACTCTAGGGTTTTTAATTCGCATATATTCATGTGATAGGTATATACTTAGCGATATAAGTGAGGTTCTTTTCATATGAATGCTTACTTATAGATTAGAAATAATCATTTATATGGCTACATCGAAGTGGTATGTAGGGTTTGGGATCTATTTTCGTGAGGGGTGTTGTTAGTGATACCCCTATAGGTTTGGCAAACTAGCTAATAGTTGGTAGTTGATAAGGTAGCTGTTGATTGATAAGCTAGTTGATAAGCCTGCTTATAACCAAATTATGTTTGGCAAAAACTAGCTTATGAGTATGTAAAATGACCAAAGAGTGTATCTTTGAATTTTAATAAGAGTATAATTGGAAAAAGCTACAATAAGCTTCCAAAAAGCTACTCAAAGTAGTGTTTCAAAAAGCTAGCTTATAGTACATGTTTGGATGGACTAGCTTATAAGAGCATCTCCAACATCATTGCTAAAATAGGAAAATTGGGGTTTTTTCTTGTAAAATGCTCCAATAGCATTGCTAAAATGATTGCTAAAATAGAAAAAGTTTGATTTTTCTCTAAATTTAGAGATTTCTCTAAGATCTCTATATGATGAGAGTGAAACTATTTTTTAATCCATTCCACCAATTATTTAAAAGTGGGTTAAAATTTTTATTGAAATAATAAAATATATTGAATATTTAAATAATATAAGTAATGATTGATTATCTTAAAATAGCAAAGCTGTTGTAGATGATAGAAAAAGTTTTAGAGATTTTAACTTTTTTCTCTATTTTAGAAAAAAATTTAGCAATACTGTTGGAGTTTCCAAAATGTTGCAGCTTTAAGGTCAATGGTTTCCATATTTCACTTTTTCCAAATTGTGTTGTTTCTGTTTCAACGTTTAAACAGAAGATACACAAGGTTATAATTGTCATTTGTTATCATTCAGAATATCTATTCAGAATTATTACCAAACAACCAAATTTCATTATGCACTATATCATATAGAGCCTCTCAACCATTCTGACCTCTTAACCATTCTTCATCAAACCATTCAGCAACTAACAAACAGCCCTAACTTGTTTATTTGGATTTAGGTTTTCATATATAAAGCTGCTAATTTAATATATATTCTATTCTATACTCATAATGATAGTAGTTGAGTTAATTCTCTTTTAATTTGAAGCAAAATGATTGGAACACCTAGATTGTAGATTTTGATAGTGAAATTGCTCTTTTGAATCAAGTTCAATCACTATTGCTATTCTATTGAAAGTGTGAAAATGAAATTAACATGTGTGTATTTTCATTAATCTCTTATTTGTTGTTGGATGATGATACTTTAATCCGGTTTCAGTGTTCATATTTTCATAAAGTTATTATACACATATTCCCTTAGGTGAATGTATACTTATTCATATGATGAATGTTTTTATATTGTAGTTGTAGTTTCATACTGAAGTTGTATCTTTTAGATCTTAATATTGTTTTGATAGTTTTATATTTAATAATTTTATATTTTTTACATTTATTTCAGAAATTCAAAGTTCTAAAAATCAGAACTTATGTTCTAGTAAAGTTTTTGAAGCTCCGGATGGTACTAAAAGATGGATTTCTATTGTAGATGAATCACTGAAACCGGTTCTAAATTCTCGTTTTGATACTCTTGATCAAGCAATAACGATATATAACAATTATGCTGAAGCATTCGGGTTCGATACGCGTTTAACATCAAAGAAAGTGAACAAGTTACGTGTTGTTCAGATTAGGTATATTGTATGCAGTAAGAGTGGAGTTCCGAGAAAGATTACTTTTGATTCTCAGCAACGTTCAGTTCGTAAAATAGAAATTCGAATTTCAAAAGGTGCAATTGTATGGCAGGTGTTAATTTTCGATTGTTGAAGGGAGTTAGGAAGTATGAGCTCTATAAGTTCATAGATGAGCATACTCATCCTTTGTTGGATTCAAGTGATATGTGATTTTCTCGAGAACATAAGCAGCTAGGATTTGGAGATCAAATGTTAGTTCATAGAGCAAATAGCTTGCATTTGGGTGCTTCTAGGGTACATAAAATGAGAACCACTTGTAAAGGCGGATATGATTTTTGTTCAAGTTCTTCTGTCGATTTTCAGAACTTCAAAAGAGATATGGATAACTATGTTGTTAGTGGTGGTGATGCTCAGTTTTTCATTAATATGATGAATAACAGGAAAGAAGTTGCACCGAAGTTTTATTTCGATTATAAGGTTGCTAATAGCCAGTTGATTTGCATTTTTTGGGCTGATGAAGTTGCAAGGTTTAACTATTCTGAGTTTGGGGATGTTATGTCCTTTGATGCTACATTTAGGACTAACAGGTATGTTTTTAATTTTAAATTAATAATTTCTTTATATTCATTGAATAATTGAAAATTGCATCTTTGCAGTAGCTCAAAGTTCAACTTATGAGCTTAAATAATTTTCAAATTATTCATCTAGTTTAATTAATATTCTTAATTTTCACCTTATGAATATTAGATATGTAATCTTGTGAATAGTTTATTTGCCACTTTATGCATGGTTGAATATTCAGCTTATGAATATTATCTTTTTTGCTGATTTTTTTATTGATTTTATATTTTCAATTTTAAATTATATGTTTTCTGTTTTTTAGGTATTGCATGGTATTCATCCCTTTTACTGTGGTGGATAACCACAAGAAGAGTGTCATTGTCGGAGCATCACTTGTACATAAAGAAAATGTTGAGAATTTCACATGGGTTTTGCAGTCGTTTCTTAGAGCTCATGAGAAACAACCCACTTTGGTTTTGACAGATCCGTGTCCATCAATGAAACAAGCAATAACAGCTGTTTTTCCGAAATCTAGACACCGGTTGTGCATGTGACACATTATGGACAAATTTCCTAAAAAGATAAATGTTTTTTAAAAACTTAGAGGCATATTTTTTTTATTATTAATATAAATACTTATGCTTTATTAATAGTATTATTTAAGTTTAGTTTTAAACATATATATTACTGGTTCATAATTTCTAATATTCATCTTATGAATATGAACTTCTCTATTTCATAAAATTACTATTAATCTGATTAGGTATACCTTTCTGGAGATGAATATATGTAAGTTTATAATATGAATATTTGAATGTAATATAATTTTCTTTATAAATATATATATGATGAAAATATGGATATTCTTGTTATCAATATTATTATTTCAGTTTATTGTTTTGTTTTAACTGCTTATATTTTTATTTCAATTGTTCCTTTTTGGTTTGCAGTTTAATTCTGAATTGCTAAATGGAACAAGTTTTCGTAAAGAGATAAATAAAATTGTTTGGGATGTGCAACTTGATCCAGAAGATTTTAACATAAATGGAATGTTCTAATGGAGGAGTATTCACTTACGGGTGACAAATGACTTCAAGCTTTGTTTAACATACATGAAAGTTAGATTCCGGCGTATTTCAAGCACGTTCCGATGTGTTCTTTGATGAAGACAACAACCCGTTCAGAGAGTATTAATTCGTTTTTCAACAAGTTCTCGCATTATGGCAACACCCTCGTGTTTTTCGTTAACTGTTTTGATGCTGCCTTGGATAAGCAGCGTTTCTCTTAACGAAACCTTGACCATCTTACAAGTTGAACATTTCCAAAGTTTTTGACGCTTTGTAAAATTTAGAGGCATGCAAGCGACATTTATACTCGTACTGTTTTCAACAGTGTTCAAATTGAAATATACAAGGCATCATGGTGTTGTTCGAGTGAAAGTGTTCATTCCGAAGGTGATGTAGATTCCTACAAGTTTGCACATAAAGATAAAGCTTCAAATGTTAAATGTCATCATAAGGTATTATAATGAACTTTTGTTTTTCATATTTGTTTTTTTTGTTTAAATCCATTCAAATTATTATTAATATGCAAGTATTTGTTGTATCTGATTAATATTTTATTTTAATTTCAGGTTGTTAGTGATAAGAATTTAGGAATGATATTTTGTAGTTGCAACTACTTTCATCGATGTAGATTGCTTTGTAGACATATTTTCAAGGTGTTGCTCAATACGAATGTTGAGAAGATTCCTGAGAAGTATATAATGCATAGGTGGCAAAGGGATTTAATGCCTCATGATTTGAAGCACTCTCGTTTAAGGTAAACACATGATGTATAAACACATGTTCACAAAATTTTCATATTCAGCTTATGAATATACACACATTGAAATATTTTCATATTCATCTTATATGGATGTCTGTATTCATGTGTCTATTCATCATAAGGTATTATAATGAATACACACATGAATACACACATGCATTTAAGATAATGAAAATATGTATATTCATAAGATGAATATGAAAATATTGTGGAAATCATCATATGAGTATGAATATTTTCAACTTATGAATATATAATACATACCTAAACAGATTTAATATATATGTAAACAAATTTTGTATTCATAAAATAATTGAAATTGTAATTCCTGTATATTCATAATTTTATGAATAAATGAAATTGCATCTTTGTAGTAGGTTAAGGTCTGGCTTATGAGTTTCTTAATAATCATCTTCATGTGGTAAAATAATTTATACAAACTTATGTATAAATTATGAGTATTAGAAGAATCATAATTATGGATAATTCTTAATATTATGAATATACATATATTCATATTATGAATATAGTTATGAATCTGAATATACTTATGAATGTCTAAGGTATGGAGATTTGAACGATAAACAAGAGAGAATGTTCAATGAAGTTCTAACTGCAGTTGAGAATTTCCTTGGCAAATTGAGGGGTCATAAGGAGGAGCTTGCTCGTTTTTCTGAAAGTTTTCGTATTTTGAAGCAAGAGGTTGATGTTTCTTTTCCAACTAAATATGGTTTAAGTTCAAAAATCGATACTATTGTTGATCTAATTGGTGTTTCTCAACAGGAAAATGTCGAAGTTTATCCTCCTACCGGTATTAGAAACAAAGGTTGTGGTAAGGCAAAACGGTTGGTTGGTGCCGGTGAAATTGCAAGTAATAAGGCATCAAGACACAAAAGGATCTGCAGGAGTTGCGGAAAACTTGTGAACCATGACTCCAGAAACTGCCCGAACAAAGTCACTGAGTAGCTGGATGATCAAGTCAGATGTGAAGAGGTTCTGAATTTTGCTAAAAGTTTTTAATTCACTCGTGTTTTTTCTTATAGTTGCTAAATGTTTTAGATCTGTTAGACCCAAAATAGATGTTGTCAAGAAGTTCGAGGGTCCTTTTGTAATTTACTGCTTTCTAGTTTAGTGGTTTAAACATTTAGTTCCTTTTGTGTAACTTGTTTGTAAGCCCAAGGGGCCTTTTGGTAACTTCCCTATTTGGTCATATAAAAGGGAATGTTAGGATCCTTCTAGGGTTGTGTGTTGATTTGACATATCAGGTATTAATGAAGCAGCCTCTTTATTCTCTCAAGAAACATTATCTGTGTTCTTCATTTACTACTTGATTTCTTCACCCACAAACTTTGTTCTTCACTCATATATGTTTAAGATCGAGTTTGTTTACATCTTCTTACTATTTGGGATTCACATTTGGTATCGGAGCCAAAGCTTTAGTGGATGTCTCTTGATTTTTAGCTGATATCTGTGTTTTTTAAAAAGTGTACTGTTCTTGAGAAAATTTTGAAAAAGCTTTTGAAAAAGTGGTTTTTAAGTGATAACTTGTTTACCAAAATGTTTCTCCATGTTTTGTGGTTACTTTCAAACTCTTTTCACTAATTTTTAAGAGCTTATGAGATGGTTTTTAGCTGATTTTTGGGTTTTTATTTGAACTGCGTTGATTCGGACTTCTGAGGAACTCCTCCTCAGTAATCCGATTCGGCTTATTTTCCCCCACAATATCCTGATTCGACCTTTCCTAACTAATTCGATTCGGATTACTTGTAAAGCCTATATCGGCGTTTTACAATTTTCCCGAATCGGCTTTTGCATACCTTTCCCGAATCGGCTTTTGCCAACACTACCTCCGAATCGGCTTTTGTTCCCAAATTAGTCCGAATCGGCTTTTTGCACATCGGTTTTCCCAAATTTTCCAGAATCGGCTTTTGAGTCTTCAAAATCCCGAATTGGATTTTTCCATAATCCGATTCGGATTATTTTTCAAAGTCAGCTTTTTCACTTCATACATCCAGTAAGTCATCCTAGGCTACTGCGTTACAAAATCTTTGTCCTAGTATCAGCTATTTCAAACCTTTTTCAAAATCTTGAGAATTCACTCGAAGCTATCGATCCTAAGTAAGCAATATGTCGAAGGAAATAATCGGCATATGTTCCGAATCTCGTCCGCCCGTACTTGTCATGGGTGAGTATCAACAGTGGAAACGACGAATGATCCACTTCCTTGACCTCATCGATGAAAACCTCATGAAATCCATTGGTGAGGGTCCGGTCACCATCACGGTTGCAGAAGTACCTCGAACCGATACATGCCCTCGTCTACCGGCATATGTTGTGGAAAAGCCATTAGACATGTATTCTCCGGAACAAATGGCTCGGCACGCAGTAGACAAACGCGCGCTTACCCTTCTTATAATGGCACTTCCAAATGACATGTATGCGCGTGTAGACAGTCTAACAAGTGCTCGGGATGTATGGCTGGAAATCGAGCAGCAGATGCAAGGTGGAGACACCGCACTAGAGAGTCAGAAAGAAAATACACTGAATACCTACGAAGGCTTCCGTGCAAAGGAGAATGAATCCTTAACCGAGTCCTACCAACGTCTAAACTCATTTGTGAACGATCTTCGAAGGTTAGGTGTGGAGAAGAGTCGTTATGAAGTTAACGTGAAGTTCCTGAAGAATCTCACTCATGAATTGCAAAATATGGCCATTAACATTCAACTGAGCCGGAATCTGGGCACATTAGGACTGGATGACTTGTACAACATGATGGTACAACATGAGGAGTTCATCACCGGTGGTAAATCGAAAAGAACCATTGATCCTCTAGCGCTCGCTGGAGTGCCACTTGGAGGACCCAATTCAGCTCCAATTCAACCAACCCCTTTTTCTCACATGCCTTTATCTCAACATCCGGAAGACTTGAATCAAGAATTCTATAAGAACTTCAACCAAGGCATGCAACATCCAGATGATCCAATGATTATTACCATATCTGATGAAGAGTTGTTCAACATGAATGAATCCCTTGCTTTAATTTCGCACAACATGCAGAAGTTGAATGCTAATCGGGGATTTAACAGATCTCAGAATTCGGGGCTTCAAAGTGGGAACAGATTTGGTCCGGGTAGGAGTGGTTATCAGCAAACGGGCAGATTTCAACCGAGTGATCAGGGTAGAGGAGGATATACGCAAGTAGAAAGGTACAGGTCGTTCAATCCAAACCGAAACAATCAAGGGAGATTCAGGGACAACTAACAACGTGATAGTTCCTTCATTGACTACCAAGGAGGTCCAAACTACCATGGCAACTGGCGCGAACAAAATCCAGACTACAACTTTCAGGGATATTCCAAACAGCACGGATCTAGTTCTGGGTATAACAGGCAAGGTTTTGAAGGTGGCTCCGGGAACAGAAATGATGAAGGCAGATATGATCGCGGAACAGACTACGGTTTTGAGCAAGGAAGAAACGATCGTAGATCTGAAAAAAAAGGTGAGCATGGAAGACGAAGTAACAACAATGGTGATCCTCGTATGTCTGATCATCATGGGAACAGACTCAACGAACCTTCCCATGGTGAAAGTCACACCACTTCCAAGATTCAAGGTGGTCAAGCCCTAGTTCAGCAACAGAGTTCCAACAGCCAAACCCCCGCTCCTCAGCAAGCCGTAAACCAAGGAAGATCTGATGGGCATAGCCTCACATGTTACAAGTGCGGTAAACCGGGACACTACTCCAAGGAGTGTACCGTGAAGTACAAGGATGCCACATACTTTGAGAAGAAAGCTACATTGATGAGGAAGAAGGAAAAGAGCATTGCATTGCTGGTAGAAGAAGAGAACTGGGTTTGAAAAGAAGAGAGCTCAGATGAGGAGGATCAGTTGGTGAGAGGACACTGCCTGATGGCAGATTTTGAAAGACCTGATGGTGTTGGTCCTAGTACTCGTTATGACAACGATGCGTTTGAGGTATCCTCTATTCCTGATTTAACTGATATTGTCTCATTGTTAGAAGCTAAAATTTGTGACCTACAAAGAGATCTTCAAACGAAAAGAACTCTTGTCACGAAATTTAGAATCGACAGTGCTGTTTATAAGAGCTCTCTCGAAGATCTGACATTGAATTACAATCGAGAGGTACTTGAGTTTGGCATTAGAGTCAAATTTGTTAAACAAAATGTTGTCTCTTCAAAATTCACATGATGAACTCAATAGTAGTCATGGGTAGCTCACAATCAAATTTTAGTTACTTTATGAGGAAAGAACTAAGCTTTTCACAAAAATCCAAGAGCTTGAAGACAACAACTTTAAACGAGGACAATCTGAACAGACTCTAAGTATCCTCACCATGCATGCCAACAAAAATCCTTTTTACAAGCTAGACCCGGACTAGGACATGCCAAAAATCATGTTTTAGAAAAATGTCCTTCGAATCTATACAACTTTGAGGATATGGTCGCATCCAAACCTAAACCAGCCTTTGTAGGAGGACATGTTATCGAGGAATTTGTTAGACAGACTGTCACTTATACCGAAGTCATCAATGGTGAGACCATCACTAGAACCACCAGTCCGTCAAATAGCACCACTAGCAGTCCTCCCACCAGTCCCGTTGCCAAAGGACCGATCTTCATTCCTGCTAGAGATCCAACCAATACCAATCCCTCTTGGGAAGGTATCAAGGCTAGAACTCCATGTGTAGCAATGTCACCAATCAACTATGCCAATTTGAACACTAGCTATGACACTAGGGAAATCGAACTATGTGAGGAGACCTTAGTTATCCCACCCATGGATGTTTCCGCAACTAAGAGTCCCAACCTAGTTGAGCTAGAGAAAGAAGTCTTTGGACTTAGATTGAAAGCCATGGATCTAGATGCCTGTCAAAATCAAATTTTGAATCTCAAAGTCATTATCTTAGATTGAAAGCCATGGATCTAGACACTCTGGGAAAAGACTTACTCGAAGCTAACGCCGAGAGAATTAGGCTTTTTTCAGAGTGTGAAACCGCAAACTCTTCATTCACAGTTTTCAAAGTCAAATTTGCGGATCTTCAAAAGCAACTCATCGTCCAAAAAGTTCTTTTTGAAATGGAAAAGGAATATTTTTATGAAAAGGAGTTGTTTGTATTCTCAATCGCTTGTGTTTGAAAAAGAAAGTATCTATTTTAGAGGATTTTAACTCTTTGGATTCTGAAGATGATGAGACACCTTTCATCCCTTACCGTAGGTTGAAAAAACCTAAGATCGTCCTAGATCCAAATGTTGAATATGAGGTGAAGGTATTTTTAGAAACTGGTGATGATCCTTCCGGTCTTATCCCAAAGAAAAAGAAACCTGTTCTTTCTAAACCTGAGAAGTCTACTGAGTCACAAGCATCAGGTTCTGAGAAAAATATTCCTAAGGATGAAAAAGGTGTAGGTATTGACAAGGAGAAGTTAGTTAAGCCTCACACACCTAAGGGACTCCAGAACCAGAATTCAAATTCTAAAGATGCTCGTGCCTTAGTTAAAACCATTAAAGGTTTTGACTTTAATTCTAGCATTTTCGAAGTGGGTGAGACTTCTCGGGTAAAACCAAATCAACCTTTAACTTCCATAAAACCTAATTTTTCCAAACTGTCATCTGGAAAAGGTGGCAAATCCATTTCTACTAAACCGCCCTCTAACTCATACCATGCTTTTAATGCGTATGGGAGAAGGAAAGATGGTGGAAAGAATGTGAAGCCACCTGGAAGTGATCATCAAGGAAGGAACAATCATTTTACCGCTTCCCCTAAGAGGCATGGTCCTAGCCATGCGGGTTTAGGCCATGCCCCACCTAGTGTAAGATTTTATTCAAACATGTCTGTAAACCGTAATCGTAATTTGATCAATGTTTTTGATGCTTTTAAAAATGACATGTGTTCTATGTTTGATAATCTCTTGCGTTATGCTGTGGCAAATTCTTTCAATGAATATAATTCTAATGTCAGTTCTCGAAAGAGAAAGGGAAAGAAAAGAGGGAAGTCAAACTCCTCTTCTTCAGTGAAGTCCCCTGCGCCTAAGGAGAAATCCAAAAAGGGGACTACACCGATAGTTTTAACTGCATCTAACCCCAAGGTACCCATTTGGCAATGGGTCCCTAAACAAGTCTAGTTTGTTTTGCAGGTTAGTCATGTGTGGTACATCGACTCCGGAGCCTATAGACACATGACTGGTCAAAGGTCCTTTCTTTTCGACTATGTCGAAAGGTTTGAGGGCTACATCAAAACGGCAGACAAAACACCAAAGAGAATCATGGGTTATGGGAGAATCACAGAAGGAAAGTACGTTATCAAGAATGTACGATATGTTGAGGGATTGGGATATAACATGTTTAGCTCTAGCCAGTTTTATGACAGCGGCTATTGGGTTAAACAATTCTTATACAAGTACTCAGTAAATGATGAAGATGGCAATGTCGTTCTTAGTGCAAGGAGAATGGGCAATCTGTATACAACCGTCTTTAGATCCATCCCTCAGACACATTCTCAACTTGAAGCACTGTCTCAATCAGTAGATGCGATTTGTTTGCTAACCAAAGCTTCAAAAGAAAACAATTGGTTGTGGCATCAAAGGCTATGCCATCAGAATTTCAAAGATATGAACAAGTTGGTTTCAAAATGTCTAGTCAGTGGATTACCCGAGACTTGTCTTTCAAAAGATACCTTGTGTCTCGCTTGTGAACAAGGAAAGATGAAAAGAAGCTATCATCCTCCTAAGATGGATACCAACAGCAAAAAACCACTTGACATGATTCACATGGATCTGTGTGGACCAATGAGAGTCGAGAGCTTAGCCAGAAAGAAATACATGCTGGTTCTTGTCGATGAGTTCTCTCGATTCACTTGGCTTGAGTTCTTACGAGCCAAATCTGATGCTGCTGATCGGATAATTGCCTTCATCAAGTGGATCCAAATTCTTTTGGGTCGCAAGGTGAAAATGCTAAGAAGCGACAACGACACCGAGTTTCAAAACACAAAACTGCAATCCTTCCTTGAAGATGTGGGAATCTCTCACAACTTTTCTGTGGTGCGCACTCCTCAACAAAATGGCGTCGCGGAAAGGAAGAATCGGACGTTGGTTGAAGCAGCGAGATCCATGATGGCTCACTCAGGCATTCCACAATCCTTTTGGACTAAAGCCGTTTCTACATCATGCTTTACGCGAAATTGGACACTGATCATCAAGCGGACTGGTAAAACCGCTTACGAGATGATCGAGCAGCGTAAGCCAAACATCGACTACTTTAGAGTTTTTGGATGTATATGATATGTTTTTAACGACCGAGAGGATCTGGGTAAGTTTGACCCTAAGTCTGATGAGTCTATCTTCATCGGATACTCACTTAACTCAAAGACTTATCGGGTATTCAACAAACGCACCCGATCCATCTTGGAAAGCTCAAACATGGATTTTTCGGAAACTGAAACATATTCTGATACATGCCTAGTAATCCAAATGCCTTACTGCCTGAACTGTCCACTACACCACTGAGCACAGATTTTGTATCTAACACCTTTGCTTCAGATTTTATAGATCCTGCAGACTATGACTTACCAACTCTAACTGGAACAATCGTAGTGCCTGCTCAACCTGGTTCATCTACCACTTTAGTGTCATCTGATGCCTTTGTGACAGAACCATGTCTAGTACCTCAACGGCCACAAATTCAGTGACACCAGAGTCTGTGGTCTCTCCCCCGCAGAATTCTTCAACAGAACCCCCAACTGTTACTTCATCGGAACCTGTCCAAGAGCAGACAACATCACCTGTTCTTGCACCTATTCCGGAAGCCGCTCCATTACCTTCTCCGAGCTCCTCTCAAAGGACTTATGCTCAGGTAGTTTGCGAGCCCCGTTTGGAGGTTGTTCTAAATATAGAACCACTGACAAATATTCAAGAACGCTCTTCAAGTGGGAACCAGTCAGGGGTCTTAGCCGTTCATGACGAGAATGATGCAACAAACAATCAACAAGCGTATGTCCCTCTTCCTCATTCCAGAAAGTGGACGCGAAGTCATCCCATTTCTCAAATCATCGGAAGTCCCTCTCAATCTGTTCAGACCAGATCTTCGAAGAATGTTGACAACGAGGTTCTTTTTGGCGGGTTCCTAAGTGATTTCGAACCATTAGAGATTCAACAAGCTCTTTCCGATCCAGACTGGGTACGGGCAATGCAAGAAGAGTTTTCTGAGTTTGAACAAAACAAGGTGTGCCGTTTGGTGGCAAGACCATGGGGAAATCCATTATTGGCTTGAAATGGATTTTTCGAAACAAGAAAGATGAAAACGACCTTATAATTCGGAATAAGGCCCGGTTGGTCGCCAAAGGATAACGCCAACAAGAGGGAATCGATTACGATGAGACGTTTGCGCCTGTAGCCAGAATTGAGGCTATTTGGATCTTCCTCACATATGCCGCGCACAAAAACATGACTGTCTATCAGATGGATGTCAAATGCGCCTTCTTAAACGGAGTCCTTCATGAGGAGGTACATGTCGAACAACCTGAAGGGTTCGTGGATCCTAGGTATCCAACTCATGTCTATGTCTTGGACAAAGCACTTTACAGTCTCTAGCAAGCTCTCAGAGCATGGTATGAAACTCTTACTGTTCACTTGATTGGAGCTGGCTACAAGAAAGGTACAATCGATCCTACCTTATTTTTTCATCGGTCAGGTAATGATCTAACCGTAGTACAGATATACGTGGATCATATTATTTTTGCATCTACGAATTCTGAGTATTGCAAAAGTTTGAGCACACCATGAAATCACAATTTCAAATGAGCATGATGGTCGAGTTGACTTTCTTTTTAGGACTACAAGTCCGACAACGCCCTGACGGCATTTTTATAAATCAATCAAAATACGTTCATGATTTACTCAAACGTTTTGATTTGGGTGGCTCAAACCCAGCTTCTACACCAAGGGCCACAAAGTTCATTCTAGATGCTGATTTATCTGGTACTCCAGTTGATCAGAGGAACTATCGTGTGATTATTGGTTCTTTGCTTTGTCTCACGGCTATAGAGTTGATATTGTTTTCTCCATGGGTGTCTGTGCTCGTTACCAGTGTGATCGTCGTGATTCTCATTTAACTTTTGTGAAAAGAATCCTTAGGTACCTGAAGGGCACTCCAGACTTTGGCCTTTGGTACCCAAAGGATTCTGGTTTTGAACTAATAGCCAACACAGACTCTGATCACTGCACGATGTAAGTTGAACAAAAAAAGCACTTCCGGGCCTGTCAGTTCCTAGGGGACAAATTGGCGAGTTGGTCGTCCCGGAAACAGAACTATGTGTCACTCTCAACGTCGGAGCAGAATATATCGCCGCTGCGTGTTGTTGTTCACAAGTTCTTTGGATGAAAACGCAAATAGCAGAGTTTGGGTACACCATGCGGAGGATTCCCATTTATTGTGACTCCAAAAGCGCGATTCAAATCACGACAAATCAGTTCAACATTCCCGGACGAAGCATATCGACATTCGATATCATTTCATCAAGGATCATGTTGAAAAAGATAACATTGAACTATACTTTGAGGAAAGTGACCTTCAACTTGTTGACCTGTTCACTAAGCCGTTTGATGAGAAACGCCATTTCTTTCTTTTCAGTAAGTTAGGAATGCTAGACCTCCCGCCTGAGGTCTAGGGGGAGCCAGGAATCTATATAATGTATGCATGTGTGTAGGGGAGCTTTCTAAGTTATGCATATATCGAGGGGGAGAGTCTACAATTTGTTTGATTATTTGTGTTGATTTTCTCGGATCCAAACTGTTTTGGATACCACTCATATCTTACTTTTTGCAGTTTTGAATTGGCATGACGACTTCTAGTTAAATCAGATCAGAACTCGCACTTAACCCAGTTTCGAGGTTACACCGCTAACCTTTGAGGAGAAGTACCAGGTAAGTTCTCTCGGTTGTGGTTCGGGGGCTGAACTTGTACATTTTTTGTGAACTTGCAAGTTAGGGGGCGGCTAGTGACATGTTTCTAAACTTACAAGTTCGGGGACCGTTTTTGCCAACCCTTGAAACCAAGTTCAGGGACTACTTTCGTAAAATCTTTCAAAATACAAGTTCAGGGACCTTTTAAGTAAACCTTTTCAATCTCATAAGGTTCAGGGGTCTAAGTTGCATCTGTCCATAATTGGGTGTTGAGAGAGTAAATTTGCAATTATCAATTTTTTTAACCAAATTCAGTATTTTTTTGAAAAATATAAAAAGAAAATTTTAACATTAACTTTTCACTTTTTCAAACTTCTTCTTTTTACGGTTCTCTCTCTCTCTCTCTCCTCCTCTTCTCTCTCTCTCTCTCTCCTCTCTCTCTCTCTCTCGACCACCCCGACGAACGCCGCCGGCGACCTTTCCCGAACCACCGTACCTTCGTTTTTGCTCCATTCTTTGATCCGATCACTGCATTAAACTCCTGGTAAGATTTCGAACAACGTAGCATAGATTAATTTCAGTTTATTGCTCGTTTTAGGCTTCAATCGAAGCCTATTGTGTTCGGTTTCTAAACCGAAAACCCCAGCTTCTTGGAGCGGGTTTTCGGGACGTCCGATCGGTCCAAAGTTTGTTCTAAACTTGTTTATAGCTTCTTTCCATGTCATAGAACTAGTTTTAGGCTTCGATTTCGTAGTTTTTGGACCGATTTAGACAAGAAGTTGAATGGTTGTGGGTCGTGCTCTTGAAAGACGATTCGGCTTTTCCAAATAAGTCCCATTCGGCTATTCCAAATAAGCCGATTCTGCTTATCCCTTTTATTCCGATTCGGCTTTTCCAAATAAGCCGATTTGGCTTATCCCTTTAGTCCGATTCGGCTTTTCCAAATAAGCCGATTCGACTTATTGCCTTTAGTCCGATTCAGCTTTTTGTCCGATTCAGCTTTTAGTCATGTTGTTATAATCGGCTTTTGTGTAAGTCAAGGATCTCCTCCTTTGGCTTGTTCCCCGATTCGGCTTTTTACCCGAAAGCCGAATCAGCTTAATTCTTTCGAATGGCTTTATCTGCAAATCGTCGCTTTTCCCGAAAATCCTTCGTTCGGCTTATCCTCCAAAATCCCGAATCGGCCTTTTTCAAAATATCTCGATTCGACTTATTCCATTAGCCCGAATCGGCTTTGTTAACTTTGTCCGATTCGGCTTGTCCTTCTTTTACCCCCCATATCGGCTTTTTATCAATCCCCCTATCGGCTTTTGATCTTTATGTCAAAAGTCCGATTTGGACTTTGCACTAATCCGATTTGGATTTTTTTTTGCCAAAGTCAGTAACCCATTTGCCTTCTATCTAACTTTATACACTGTTTTATTCTTTTCAGATATGGCAAAGCAAGGCGAAAACCCACCATCTCCGCTAGATGAGACTGTCGACGATGAGCTATGTCCTCCAAACCAAATCCTTCCCATCATCGAGAACAACAACTACATTGATCTCGAGAACTTCGTGGCGGTTCACCAAGTGATGGTCGAGATTCTCCAGGCACATCCTATCGCTTACTCGATGTCAGCCTTCACGCAAGTCCCTGAGATCTATCTTCAGCAATTCTGGAACACCTCTCACGTGGAACGAAGAAACTGAGTTGAGACAATAGTCGCGCGCGTCGATCATTCCAAGATAACCATCACCTTGGAAGACTTTCGACGCATCCTACACTTTCCGTCGGCGATTGACCGAGGACACCAAGCTTTCGAAGCACCGCTATCTTCAAACGCTTTGGTCGCAGAGTTGCACCGACTGGGACTCTACTTTGCACCAACCTCTCGACCTTTCGAGAACCCATCCCAGTTCGTGGTCACTATGTTTGAGCCGCTCTGGGCTACCCTGTTCAATCTCATGAGTAGGACTCTGTCTTCGAAGACGCGAGGAGTGGATAGAGGCTCTACAGCATTCTTACACGTCTTCCACTCCGTCGCTTTCGGCCGACGCATCGATATCTTTTTAACAACTGTGGAGCGACATTGTTCGAGATGTGAGGTGAGTCACCAAAGGCCACTCAACAATCCTGTGGCCAAGATTTTTCCGTTGATCACCCGTGACTTCGTGGATCGCACTCATGCCATTCGCGATGCTCGGGGAACAGAATGGTTCCACCTCACCCGATTCAGAGAGGCAACCTGCGGAAATCTCGAGGTATTCTTCCGATGAACATTCCATTGCACGTTCTTGACATGGCAGATCAGACGGCTGAGAGTGTTATAGGTATAGAGCATCCTTAGGTCTAGAAGACGCAGGTATGGCACCACCAGAACGGTAGTGCCTGCCCCGCCTGCGCAACTGTCCGGACCGGCCATCATACATAGGTGCAGGTCCTGGGGCACCAGTGGGGGTGCCTCCGGCTCGGGAGTGCATCGAGTAGACGTGAGGGTAGAACCGGTAGACTAGTAGGATCCTCTGTGTCTGCTCATCGTCCAGAAACTCGCCTCACCGAGAGTCGACCGCCGCCACTACTAGCTCCGCTCCATCGGAAGATTCTCCAATTGTTCCTTTTACCAGACGTCCGCATATCAAGTTCATCCACTCTACGACGTAGATCCCGACACCACTAATGTCTCCCTCTCCTGAGGCCTCCCTCCACCTATCGCCCCCTCAGGCGACCGGTGAGGCCATTGTACAGTCACATAAGAACCTGGACATGGCTCTTCATCTGCAGCTCCTGTGGTCACCATTTCCGCACCTGATGAACCAGCAGGTGACCCCAGTGGAAGCTCTTCATCCGAGGCCAAAAATTCGATGATCAGGCCAAAGATGACGCAGATGATCCTGGTGACGAGTCGGAAAACACGGACGAACTCTTCAACTTCGCGAAAGTTGATTCTGGGAAACATCTAGACTCCACGTCGACGCGGAAATAGTCGAGGTCGAGGAAGAAGAAGAAGAAGAAGCCGAGGGAGAAAAAGAGTTAAGTGAGGCTGAGGGTGGTGGTGAGGATCTGAGTGAAAAGAGGCCGACGAGGAAGAGGCCCAACAGGAAAAAGAGTTAGTATAATCCCCAAGAGAGACCGATGATGAAGAGGTCCATTCTGAAGAAGAAGTTGAGTTGTCCGCGGAGGAGGCTACTCTTAGACTAGCATTGGATACGCGCTTCTAAGGTTTCTCTATTGAGGGCTTCGAGCACGTTCCATTCTTCTTCCTTAGGACAAAAGGATTTGCCTTCCTCCTAGCCCATTTACTATCACCACAAAGGCAGCCGCAATAGACACCGATCAACCTTCGTTTTGGTCGCGTGAAGCTGCTGACAGCCAATCAGCACAACTGCACACCTCAGCCAGCCACTCCACCGTCTCTCAACAGATGATGGTTTTAGTTTCTCAACGGGACATAGCACAACTTCCATCGGTCACTCACCGGATAAGCCGGTGTTGTATATAGCGAGCAGCTGCCCCAACTCGCGCCTTCTTGAGAGCACCTCGTGTCTTAGATCCACTCGATTCGACATTTAACTCATCTTCTTTCACTAGGACACTGTTGGAGGAATGATCGCTGGGAGCCTGAGTGGCTCGGTCAGAACAGACGTAGTTCTTGTGTCTTATGACGCAGTTCGAGGATCGTCTGGAAGTCCTACCTTAGCTAACATCACGTCAGCTTTTGAAGTAGGCCGGCAGTCATCCTTTGTAGGTATCATGTCGTTAACGGTGTTCTAAGTGAGCCGGTGTTAGATTACTTGGATTTGTTCCACAGGAATCAGACGACGCCTTAAAGGCTGTCCAAGATAGGTTGGCGTTCTTGGAAAAGGAGAATGAGGAGAGAAAGAGGGAAAACGAAGAGCGAAAGAAAGAGTACGACGAGATCAGACGCCAGTTTTAAAGGCAAGTTCATATCTACCGAAGAAACCTACATCCTCAGACGACAGTTCCTCGAGTCTCTTCTCCGCTACGTTTAGCCGAGCGACTGCTCAACTTTAGGGTTCTGGCTACATATCCGAGGAGAGTTCAACACCTTGTTTTTGTCTTTTTTAGTTGACCAGGAGAGGTTGGAAGCCAAGCTGCGGGCCAAGGAGGAACAGTTGCAGATCGCTCTAGCTCACATTTAGGACCTTGAGGCAACCTATCGTACTCAGTCTTAGGTCCCGAAGCGAAGACATGATGACGCCGACGACGCGGGTCCTCATGAGAGGGAGGAGCACGGGTCAAAGAGACTTTGCATCGATCTTGCTCCTTCCGCCTCATCTTTAGCACCAGCTTCAGGATCAGCTCCCTCGAGATCCACTACTCATAATGTGGAGTCCCTAGGTGCCTTAGGGGATCAGCCCCTCGATATAGAGCTCGAATTGGGCTCTCACACTCTTGAAGCATTCATACCGTCAGATTTTGGGCCTATAGAGTTGAACAAAGAAGCTCGAGAACTACTCCGACAACTAGCCGTCAGTTTTGGGGTTATTCAGCACGGGGAAGAGGTTATCACCGACGAAGAGTATGACAGTTATCTCGAGTCAGGTCCACCAGTTCAGACAGATGCTTCGCAACAGTTTCCAGATCTTCAAACCCTTCATGGAAGAGACCTTCCCGAGGATCTTTCAAAGAGGGAGCATTCACATATGGTCTCCCTCTGTGAAATACGGGATCTCTCACATCGAGCCGGAACGACGCCGAATAGCCTACATCAGTGATCGAGAAATCAGTAGAGCCACGATTGGAAGCGAGAGAATTAAGAGAAGATTCGTCAAAGTGAACGATATCAGACCCTACCGTCATGGCGAGCACTCTTTTTCTGAATTCTTCTGCCTGATATACGGAGACGTCGGATTACAAGAGTTTAGCTTCAAGGAGGCCGATCTTGATTCGATAGTCTTGGAGAACATAATGTTCCTCATCGACTACCTCCAGGGTCCCATTCTCCGCAACAGGTTCTTCATCAACGGACTCGAAGTACTCAATAAGTACATACGCCACTCCGTCAACCTCGCTCGAGTCACAAATTATCAGTTAGCGATCGAGAGCAGATCTCCTCGGGTAAACCTTCTACCTCCGGTTCTTTCGCTTGACCTGATTCGTCAGTATTATCTCTTATGTCCGATCTCATCACCGAAGAAGGGATCGTTTACCCAAACCGCAAGGGTGAACGTCGTTTCATGTGCTACAGAGAGATTTCTCACTTTTGCGATAGTACTCTCATCTACATACTCAACGGTCTGAAGCACAGAATGAACAAAAGTGAGATGTCGGGTGCATAGTGGGAAAACAGGTTGATAAAGTTCAAAGATGGGGTAAAGCGGATCGAGAAGAAGCTCAAGGGAAGAATGATCTTCCGTCAGGTTGAGATGGCTCTGAGCCTTTGACAGAGGACCATTACGACTTGGGAAGAATATTTGCAGCTGTCTTGGTGGATTCCCCTTCTGAGCACTCCACCTCCATTCCAGTGATACTTTTGCTACACCTCGAACTTCTCTCCAAAGGGGGAGATTGTTAGACCCAAAATAGATGTTGTCAAGAAGTTCGAGGGTCCTTTTGTAATTTACTGCTTTCTAGTTTAGTGGTTTAAACATTTAGTTCCTTTTGTATAACTTGTTTGTAAGCCCAAGGGGTCTTTTGGTAACTTTCATATTTGGTCATATAAAAGGGAATGTTAGGATCATTCTAGGGTTGTGTGTTGATTTGACATATCAGGTATTAATGAAGCAGCCTCTTTATTCTCTCAAGAAACATTCTCTGTGTTCTTCATTTACTACTTGATTTCTTCACCCACAAACTTTGTTCTTCAGTCATATATGTTTAAGATCGAGTTTGTTTACATCTTCTTACTATTTGGGATTCACAGGATCATAGTATGATGTTGATACTTTTTACAAGAAATTCTGTTTGGATTGATTTTGAAATTCTGAATGTCGTACTAGATGGTATAATAAAGTTTGATAAGTGCTTCTAGTGTTTGGATGTTTTAATCTCATTACAATAATTACACATCTTATGAGTAAGTGAAATTGCATATTTCTATTAGGTCCTGGTTATCTTATAATTTTATAACTTATTTATTTAACTCATGAGATATGGACATGCGTAAATTCATAATATGAATACAGATAGTTCAAATATTCAGTTAATATTTTGAATATTCACCATATGAAATATTTTATTTTTAACAATGTGAATATTTAATATTCATATGGTGAATATTTTCACTATCACCTTAGTAATTATTTTTTAGTATTATTTCAAAATTTAAATATGTGAATATTCAAGTCATGAATTTTGAACATTTAGTTTTTGAAAATTTCAACATTAAGGTTATGAAATTTGTTAAATATTTATCCTTTTCATTTCATTTTGTTGAATATTCATTTTATGAATATTTGAAGTTTCACCTTACTTATTTCATTTTATATATGAACATTTGTATATTTTAAGTGTCTTTGCATTTTGATTATACAAATATTCATCATATGAACTTGTTAAATATTCACCCTATTTATTTATATACAATGAATATTCACCCTATGAATTTTTAGTATTCATCATATGCATATATGTGTGTATTCATATTAGATACAAATATGAATATTAAATAAAAACTACTCTCATTACTTAAATATTGTTGATATTGACATGCGTATATTCACATGAATACAGACAAGCATATAAGTATGAATACTGATAAGTATCATTGTTCTCATATAGAAATTTTTAGGTAAATTCACATAATGAATACACACACATTCATAACCTTATGAAACTGAGAACAAGCATACTTATGAGTATTTATATATTCATTATATGAATTTAACTATGTTTAGGTGTATATTGATCATGTGAATATGCGTATATTCACATTATGAATATCTGAAATTATAGTTATGAACATGTTTGTATTCATATAATGAATTTGCAAATACTCATAAGTATTACCAAAGCAAGAAGAATAATACCAAAACATAACCAAAAGAAGATCATGCATGTCATAACATATGAAAAGGCTAAAAAGCAGTTAGTGTTTAGTTCATAAGCATTCTATCAAGTTTTCCAAAAACAATCCATTCCCTGTTCTGATGCATTTAAACTCCAAGCAATCTTAAACTCGTCATTCTTATTATCCTTGATTTTGAAGAAATATCATACTGTATGCTCTTCTCCTCGTCATCTTTTTTATCAAAGTCCGTGCTTTGCTTTACAACCTCTTTAGCCACTATGTTTACCTCTGAAAGCAGAATCTTGACCGTCTACTTTATCTTAAACTGTGAAGTTGGGATTGTAGCTTCTTTGAAGTCTCTTTGTATATGCCACATTTCCACTTATTTGTTTGTTCGCCTTTATACGTCTCCATGTGACGCATTGTGAAGATTCCACTTTCAGTTTTCTTTTCATTCTTAGTACAACAATGAACTTCGATTTCCTCAACATTGGCTCTAGATATTCCTTCCCAAGAAGGATGATTTACCTCCTTCAGATACCTAGCCATTATCTCATGCTGCATTTCAATATAACAGTTTATTACATCATAAATATGAAAATTTATAATATCATAATTATTAACAGAATTGAGACACATACTAGAACATTCGGTACATTGTTGTATCATTGTTAATGATTACAACTGTAGCTTATATCATTGTTAATGATTACAACTGTAGCTTTCTTCAGATTGAAAACAACAAGGTAATAGTTCACACTACGATGAAGTGCGAAAAACTATAAAGAATTATTGTTTAATCAGTATTATAAGATAAGTGTTCATTAAAAAATTATTAATAGTTTGTTAATAAGAGGATAAACATACCAAATCATGATGCCTAAATTCCAGATTCTTCGATGGCAGGTATTCATTCAAGTTGGACTTGAAACGGTTGTATTCGCTGGTCCATGTCGACTTTGAAGTTTGTAACTCCGATCTGTTTTTATTAAATTTTACTTAATATGTAATGCAAAAAATACTATTTGAAAACAAAGGCATTTATAATTCATACTCATATGATGCTATTTATATTCATAATATGAATATTATAAATATTCATGCATTTTTACATACATATTGACATTATGCATATTCATGGACTTTTATATAATGCATGTTCCCATTATGCATTTTATTTCTATTCATTTTTATGAAATTTTACTAAACAAGTATTTTTGTAGAGTGAATTACGGATTTGGTCCCTATGGTTTGGTGGTTTTTACGGATTTGGTCCCTAAACTTCATTTATTACAGATATGGACTTGAGGTATGTCATTTTATAACAGATAGGTCCCTCTGACTAACTACCCTCTAACCCCTCTGTTAACTTTGAGGATACTTTCGTCCTTTTCCATCTTTTGTCTTATGTGAGGGACCAATATCATAAAAACCACACAAACCACAGGGACCGAATCCGTAATTATTTTTAGAAAATAATTTTTTTATTTTTATTCTTAAACTAATTAATTTTATACTTTAATATACATTAAGTATTATACTTTAAGTTTAATTTTATATTTAAACATATTTCTATCAAATAAAACTTACTACAAATATTTACAATTATATTAACTTATTTTTAATTTATTAATATAACTAATTATTATATTTTATATACATGTTATTAATAGATATATTTTTTTTGTGTGATTTTTTGGGTTTTTATTTATTTCACATTGAAAGGTAAACAACAAGAGTTATTTTAGCGCTTCCCGGTGAACTCAACTCTCAATCTTTATCTCTCAACACAAAACATATAAAATACAAAAAAAACAGATGAGAAAAACCCAAAAGTCTACGAAAAAAAGGGATGAGAAAAATATATCAAAAATCCAAAAGTCCACGAAAAAAAGGAATGAGAAAAATATATCAATATGCATCTCAAATTAGTGAGAAAAAATATGATTGGTTTTTTGGTGTAATCATATGTGTTAGATCAATTTACCTTTTAATGGTTCATATACTTTATTTTCTATAGAATCTCACTATATATATATATAATCAAACTTAAAGTATAATAAATAATATATATATATAATATAGTAATTAATATATACGTATATATATGTATAAATTAAATTATAATAATTAATATGTGTATACACGTAATACATATTTTTTTGAAAAAATTGTATTATATGTAAAAATTCAACTTAAAAGTATTATATATATATATAAATATAATAGTTAGTTATATTAATAAATTAGAATAAAATAAATAAATATTATCATAATACTTATAGTAATATTTTTGTTATAAAAGAAAATATATTTAAACATAAAATTAGATCTAAAGTATAATAATTAATTAATTTAAGAATAAAAATAAAAAAACATATTTTCTAAAAATAATTACGGATTTGGTCCCTGTGGTTTGTATGGTTTTTACGATATTGGCCCCTCACATAAGACAAAAGATGGAAAAAACGAAAGTACCCTCAAAGTTAACAGAAGGGTTAACTCCGCGAAGAAAGTGACTTTTTCTCTTGGAAGCTTCTGGAAGATTCAGGATTAGGGCGTCGCATGTTTAGCTCCGCAAAGGTGCCGTTTCGCGCCGCGAAGAGAGCTTGCCGAGACTCTTATAAATACAACCTTTGCCATTCAGTTTCAGATCATCCAAAAATCCAACTTTTCAATATTTTCTCTCAATTCAGTAGTTAGGTTAGTTTCATGGGAGCCACTTAGGGTTTCCAACCCAAGAAGCTGGAGGCTCGATGTAACAACTACGGAGGAGATGATTCGAGGGGATACTTCAGCAAATCTGCCGGTCTATAGTTGGTTTGTTTTTGTATTTCTTATTAGTATGTCTATGTACTAGTACCCTTTGTGTTTTTCATTATGGATTGATTACTTGGTTATTTATTTTATTACTAGATGAATGGGTTGTTGAATGTTTGTCTTTGATTCCGAAGTTGATGTTTTAACTGTGGCTATTTGAACTTGTTGGTTGGGTGTATCTATTTTTTGACAACAAGATAGGTAGACTTCTTCGGGTTAATCAACCTCCTTTACCTCTCATTCCCGTGACGCGGAGTAAAGTGGTAAGTATTGTGCTTGGACCAAGAGTAGACTATTTAGTAAGATCCCACGACCTAGCATTGATTAGGGTGACTTTTGCTAGACTGCTAGACAACCAGTCCTTGCATTTGGGCCGGGAGACCAACCTGGTTTATAGTCTTACATATTCATGTTTGGGTGCTTATGCTTAAATTCTAACAACAACCGTTAATCTATATCTTATGAAAAGTGAACCATAATGATTACCGTTATCTATGATGTATGTGTTTATCGGCTTTCCTACTTCTTGGCTCGGTTTAGTTAAGTTATTTTCTTCTTTTCTTTATAAAAATCTTTTTCAAAAGCAAAATCCTTTTTCTAGATTAACTGATTAAAATCTTGGTAGACTCCTAGCTTAACTATTCCCTGTGGTAAGAACGATACCCGGACTTTCCTAAACTATATTGCTTTCGATCAGGTACGCTTGCCTGTGAGTATGGTGATTGGTTAGGTTATTTTGTGGTTAAACTTGGTTTTGTTTTATTATATACATTTTACACCATCAAGTTTTTGGCGCCGTTGCCGGGGAACGGTTGCTTAGGTGAATACTAGAGTTTAGTTAGTTAATCGATCATTGATTAGCAATTTATTCCCAATTAAGTTACTTGCTTTCTAGTTTATTTAATTTTCTTTTATATTTTCGTACTACGCCGGGTGTTTGTTTTGTTACTTTTGCAGATATGAAGCAGCAAAGAGCTTTAAAGAAGACAACCACGGAACCCTCCATCCCCCGTCAAATACACCCTCAGTTCGAAGAAAGTTTGAAGGAATTCATGGTGACTCAAGCTAGAATAAGTAACACCCTTATGCAATCACAAAGTGAATAAATGGCAGTTATGGGGAGTTACGAGCAAAAGCAAAGAAAACTCGGGGAAGTCTTGGCGGAATGGATGAGGGAATCCCAAAAAGAGCAGGATGCTATCGCTAACTCACTTGCAGAATCACAAAAGCGACATGACTCAAACATGAGAGCACTAAAGATGGAAATCAGAGAATTGAAGGAGTCCCTTGTCGAAACCCAGAAACTTAATGTTCACTTATGGGAACGTCTTGAGTCTGGTAATTTTTATGATTCTAACAAGAGGTATATGTCTTTTCAGGAACCTTCGGAAGATGATGGCGTTGGGTGGATAATACAAGAACGAAAGGAGGACATCCGTAAATTCACAAAGATCACGCAAGAGGAACCGAGGTAAGCATTATATCCATTGAACCCAAAGAGACTAATAGACCTTTACTTTTGCAGGGTAACTCACATCCATGGATGGATGTGAACATGGATACAGAATCGGATGATGAATTTTGGGACGACCTTGAGCTCTTTTTGCAAGAAGACGCCCACTCCAAAACTCAAAATGAAGAACAACCGATTGATGGGCCGGCAAAAGAAAAAATAGATGCAATGGGCCAATCGGTTATTCAACCAAAGGTAAGTCTCCCATTAATTGATAGTAACGAGTCTAACACCTAACCTTTGTTTTCACAGGTCAATCCTCGCGCGGTTCGGTGTGAGGAAATATTGGCCCAAGATCCTTTTTGGGAAGCCAATTGTCAAAAGCAATTGGTTGACCAACACTCTTAACGACACATCTAAAGGATCTAAGGCCAAACTTGCGCAAATCTGACACTCATTCCACAAAGAAACAAGGAATGAACCGGAGCGGTGAGTGGTATGCTACTCTACCTGGCAAATCACCCAAAGGTAAGTCGTCGAGCCCAGGTATGTACCACCACCATCACCCTAGCTTAAATGCAAGTGAAGGGTGTGTTGATTTAGACAGAAGTAATTAAATTCGAAGTCAGGCTCGAGACTCGAGACAAAAACAAGCGCTTCTTGGGAGGCAACCCGTGTTTTATCGTTTTTCTTTTAGTTTTAGTTAGGTTTGAGTCAGTAGAGTCAAAGGTACTTAACCCAATCAATTTTTGAGAGAAAAATTTTTCGAACCTTGGACAGAAGTCCTTCGCTTTCGCGAAGGACTAAGTTTCACGCCGCGAGAAAGATCAGGGACCAAATTTGAAATTTTGAAAAAGTTACCTTCGCGCCACGAGCCAGGTTTCTCGCGCCGCGAAGATATATTTCTAGGATCCAGACCAACTCAGAACCCTCTCGCGTACGTGAAGGTCCGCTCTCGCGAACGCAAACCTCGATCGTAATCCTTCGTGCCGCAAAGGCGCAGTCTCGCGCCGCGAGCTAGTAGCAGACCAGATTTTAAAAATCGTAATTTCTAGGGTTTTTGTCACTTTTGCCTTGCTTCTTGCTCCTAGAACTCCTCAACAGAATGGTGTTGCTGAAAGGAGAAATTGGACACTAATTGAGGCTGCAAGAACTATGTTGGCTGATTCAAAACTTCCAATTACATTTTGGACAGAAGCAGTTAATACTGCTTGCTATGTCCATAACAGAGTTCTTATAGTCAAATCCAAAGGCAAGACACCTTATGAAGTTTTTGAGAAAAAGAAACCCTTTATAGGATTTTTAAAACCTTTTGGGTGTCCTTGCACAATCCTTGATACCAAAACTCACTTAGGCAAGTTTGAAAGCAAGTATGATGATGGATTTCTTGTTGGCTACTCTGCTCAGAGTGTTCAATAGCTCTACTAGGATAATTGAAGAAAGTGACAATGTCAGATTCAATGAGAACACTCCTAACTTACCTGGTAGTGGTCCCAATTGGCTTTTTGACATTGATTCACTAACTAACTCTTTGAACATGAGTAGTGTAGTGATTACAGGTTCAAGTACAGCGAAGACTCAGAAAACAAACACTCTATTTGTTATCTTTTCAATGCCAACAGTGGATCCCAATAAACCCTGCACTTCTGAGGATAGGGAAACTGATCAAGAAAAGGAAGCTGAATCAACTGAGAGGAATGTTGAACTCTCAGAAGATCAAAGACATGAAAAGCAGACTGAAGAAGTTTCACCATCTGATAACATTGTCCCTAGTCCAACTTCAGAGATGGAACCAGTGGAACCTCAAGGATCAAGTTCTTCTACCATTGGATCAGATATGAATGATTCAAATCTAGGGGTTGATCTACCTGAAGAACCCCTATATCTCACAAGAACACAGAAGAATCATCCACCATCACTGGTGATAGGAGATATGCAGTCTCCTATGATCACTAGAAAGCAAAGCAAGTTTATTAATGATCCCCACTTTGGTATGATTTCTTGTTTCCTCTCACAAACAGAACCAAAGAAGGCATTTGATGCTATGAAGGATTCAAGATGGATTGAAGCTATGCAAGAGGAACTGTTACAGTTTGTCTTACAACATGTTTGGGATCTGGTGGATTTGCCAAAAGGACATAGAGTGATTGGTACAAAGTGGATCTTCAGAAACAAGACTGATGAGAGGGGAATTGTGATAAAAAATAAAGCTAGACTGGTAGCTCAAGGGTACACTCAAGAAGAAGGGATAGATTATGATGATGTATTTGCTCCAGTTGCTAGAATTGAAGCTAGCAGGCTATTTCTGGCTTTTGCATCATACAAAGTATTCAAAGTCTATCAAATGGATGTAAAGAGTGCTTTTCTGAGGTGTATGTCAGTCAACCTCCAGGGTTTGGAGACCCCAAGTACCCTGACAAAGTCTACAAGTTGAGAAAAGCATTGTATGGTCTTCATCAGGCACCTAGAGCATGGTATGATACATTGTCCTCCTATTTGCTGGAAAATGAATTTGAGAGAGGTGTCATTGATAAGACCTTGTTCATCAAGAGAACAAAGATTGATGTACTACTAGTTCAGATCTATGTAGATGACATCATCTTTGGTTCCACAAAGGAAGAGATGTGCAAAGCATTTGAGGAATTGATGCATAAGAAGTTTAAGATGAGTTCTATGGGAGAGCTCACTTTCTTTCTTGGTTTGCAAGTTAAGCAAAAGACTGATGGTATTTTTATCAATCAGTCCAAGTATGTGGCCTCAATGCTTCAAAAGTTTGGAATGAATGATGCAAAGCCTGCCAGTACTCCTATGGAAACTCACAAGCATCTCACTGCTGATGTTGAGGGGGAGGAAGTTGATGTTCATCACTATAGGTCCATGATTGGGTCTCTAATGTACCTTACAGCATCCAGGCCTACTAGTTCAGATCTATGTAGATGACATCATCTTTGGTTCCACAAAGGAAGAGATGTTTGTTGTATGTGTCTGTGCTAGATATCAGGTTAGGCCAAAAGAATCACATTTACAAGCAGTCAAAAGGATATTCAAATATCTTAACGGTCAACCTAGGTTGGGTCTTTGGTATCCCAATAAGTCTCCTTTTGATCTTGTGGCCTATATTGATCGTGACTATGGTGAAGCTAATCTGGATAGAAAGTCTACTTCAGGAGGATGTCAATTCTTAGGTGCAAGATTGGTTTCATGGCAGTGCAAGAAGCAAACTACAGTCTCTTAGTCAACCACAGAAGCAGAATACATAGCTGCATCCCATTGTTGTTCTCAAGTGCTATGGATTCAGAATCAGATGCTGGACTACGGTCTTTCTTTCTTGCAGACAACAATCTATATTGACAATAACAGTGCCATAAACATTGTTAACAATCCAGTCAAGCACTCAAAGACCAAACATATAGAGATCAGGTACCACTTCATAAGGGATTGTAATGAAAAGAAATTAATTCCGGTTTTGAAACTTTACACCGATGATCGATTTGCAGACCTGTTTACAAAAGCCTTTGATGTAGGCAGGTTTACATTCTTGGTCACAAATGTTGGAATGATAAACTCTGAATGAATATCTTTCTGTTACACTTATTTTTGTACCATCTTTGTATATTATCTTTTCTTTATTTTATCCATCAGGGTGCATCTAACAAGTTTGTGAGTGTTTCAGATAGCTTTTGAGGTCATCAGCCTGGTCAAGATTGCATAGTAAAAGTTACCACTGCTCATTTGGAGTTACTATTGCTTGTAGTGTTACTACCGCTAAGCATAGTTTATATCGCTAGCCTTTACTACTGCTACTTTTGCCTTTTACTATCGCTCTTGAGAGTTACTATTGCTTGCTTACTATCGCTGAGCTTTGTACTACTGCATCACATGATTACTACTGCACTTGTAGTTACTATTGCTCGCTTGTTACTGTTGCTAGTTAAAGTTACTATTGCCAACGTTCGCCAGTTACCACTAGTTAAAGTTATTACTGCTAGTTTACTATTGCTCACATGATTACCATTGCTTGTTATAGTTACTACTGCTTTTAACTTTCTTTCGAGCAAGTTACCACCGTTTATAGTTACTTACCACTGCTTATCACTTTTACTACTGCTTTTAACTTTACTGTTGCTGGTGGTAGTTACCCCTGCTCTTGGTCAGTCCGTAACTATAAAAGCCCTAATTCACCGCCTTTCTCACAACAGCTATTTTGAAACCCTTACTCTGTGTAAACCCTTGCTCTCCTGCTACAAGCGATTTTCGATTTTCTTGTTTCGTACTTACTAATCTGATCGATAATGGATTCACTTCGTTTCTTTGAAGATCACAACAAGGTAGGGTATCTCAAGAAGGATAAACACTTCGCTGGATTTGAAGCCATTGTTGATTTCTTGGCATCATCATCCATTGCGTATGCTGCGACTGTGAAACCAACCATCTATGTCGATCACATGAGAGATTTTTGGTTGAATGCGAGCATTGAAGAGGAGAATGGGGTCAAATCAATCTATACTACTATATGTGGTCAACCTCTGATTGTCAATCCTCAAAAGATCAGACAACATATGCACTTCAATGATGAAAGAGGTATAACAATGCTCTCACCCTCTGTAATAATGGATGCAATGTTAAGAATGGGTTATGCAGGCCCCCTAAAATCTTTGAAATACCAAAAGGGCAAATTTTGTCCTCAATGGAGGTTCTTTGTGCATACCCTTCTCCACTGTTTTTCAAGAAAATCCACAGGTTGGAGTGAGTTTAGCAGTACCATTGCCTCTGCATTGGTCTGCTTATCCACCAATCAAACTTTCAACTTTTCTCAAATGATTTTTTATGATCTTGTGTACAATCTTGAGAACATGGACAATGAAAATGTCAAATATTTTTACATGTTCCCAAGGTTTGTCCAAGAAATTATAACTCAGGACTTGATGGATGTACCAGCCTCTGGGCTACTTATGAGAGTGGAGCTCTCAATAGCAAAGTGTTTTCAAACATGAAAAGACCTGCTAAAGGCTCTAATGACACATTCACACCATTATTCTCTACAATGATGGGTGTGAATCCCACTCAAGGTGAGGCATCTGGCTTGCAGCCCTCACAATCAAGCATACCCACTGATGACCTACCCCACCTTCCAGCTCAAATATCCTTCAGTCCCTTGATGATTCAATCCTCACCCCTTCACTCAAACATGGGAGCTCCTTCCTCCTCTGGTTCTATACCCACTGAGCCTTTAAGCCCTCAGGTGGAGCACTCTCCACCTGAATCTTTCCAAAGGGATACCCATGGAGTGATGCCCTACTCAAGTATAAAGAAGGTGCCCTCTAAGGAGAAGGTTGGGCATATGGATGGTGAGGCTCACACTACTGGTGTTGCACACAGTGTGCATCAGGATAGTGTGAACATAGATAAGACCCCCTCCATGGCAACTCAAGATGAGAAATCATCTAGAGGTCTCGGGTGCCAAGAAACCAAGGGAGCAGCTAGTGCTTCAGCTAGGCTGAAGACTTCTGCTAAATTTCCCAAAGATCCAGTAAGGGAGGTAAAAACTTCTAAACCTGGTGAGGGTAGCTATACTTATCATGATTTGACGGCAGACTTGGCAATGATTGCAAATGATCTGAAGGCTCATGACAACAACTTCCAAATCCATGAGGTAAAGAAGAAACCAAAGAAGGTCACTAAAAGAGCCAAGATCACTTTGACTAAAGGAGATGACAGAAAGAGAATGGTAAGGTATCTGGCTGGAGCACTTGGAAGACCTGTTCATTACTTTGCCAAATGGAGCTTTGTAAGAGTGGAACAGAAATATAATGAGACAAGAGATAAGATGCATCAAGAAACTCAGAGACAAGAAGAGGAAGAGAAAGAAGAAGAAGAAGTTCCATTGGTGCAAAGAAAGAGAAAGAGAAAGCAGGATGATCAAGAAGTCCCAGTTACAACTGCTAACAAAGACACTACTGCCAGTACTGCTGTTGGGGATACTGTTGCTGAGGATATGGATACTATGGCTGAGATTGCTACTACTGCTGAGGATTCTGGAGAAACTGAAAAGGTGAAAAAGCAAACTCACACTGAACTTGAGTCTGAGGCATTGGTGAAGAAATTTGCAAAAGTGAAAAGACTCAAATCCATAGCTAACAAGAAAAAGAAGCAGAAGGTTGTAGAAAAAGTATCAGACATTATTGACTGGTATTACTTTGAAGACTCAAAGCTAATGTTTTTCAAGGTGATAAGGAGTAATCACAGATGTGAAGTTTATGCCAATTCACATGCAATATTCACAAGGTTGTCTAGAGCCGACCTGAAGAAACTCTATGAGCTAGGGTGTACTAAGGAGAATGGTGACTTTTTGGAAACCAATGTGATGAAGGAGAATTTACAAGTGATGTTTGCATTTGCAAAAGCTAGAGATATGTTGAAGAAACATCATGTGAGAGACCATCGTGATAGTATTGGTGAAGGAAGGGCACTGGCATGGTTCACTTACAAGAAGAACATAACCTTTTCCATCACTTCTGATCAAGGAAGGCAGAATTACTTCTTGATGGACAAAAGGTATGATTTTGAGCCTGCTTTGATCAATAGCATTCTGCAGATGAAAGACAAGAAATCAGTTCTCACTGATTTGGACAAAGAGTTGGTGGAGAAACTGAAAGCACAAGTTCTTGATGTTCAAGAATCATATATGGGAAAAAAGACTAATAGTCAGCCAGAAAGAAGATGAAGGCTTGGGGAGTATCAGGAGTTGAAAAACTCTTTTATACTATAGAATGGGAAGATGGAAAGAAGATTAATGGACCAGTGTTGTTAAAAGTATTGGAAGAATGCACAAGGGAGAACCTGAAAGAGATGTATGAGATTGGAATGAGGATGTATGGTTCAATCCTTGAAGATGATAATCAAGAAGAGGTGGTCATGAAGCTAAAAAGTGCACTGGAATGCCTATGTTGGTTGTTTGAACCATCTAGGATTGCCAACCTGATGAACCAGCCTTGTGAAACTGTGAATGAGTGGAGACTGTTTGAAAGAAGCTAGAATGTACTCTCTAACCATAAATGGGTTGGTTAAAGAGTATTATTTTGAAGATCTTGCTCCAGCTCATGATATTCATAGATTACAAGGAATGCTGAAGGTGAAGTTGAGTATGGAGAAAGCTATGTCAGAACTTGGAAGAGATTTGATGAAAAGGATTAAGCAACAACTCAAGAACTTAACTTCTCATTCTTAAAGTTAAGTTAGGGGGAGATTGATGGGTCTAAATGCATACTGTTGCTGAATACCACTGCTAGTAGTGAATAAATGTTGCTAAGCCAGATTGAAGTTACTACTGCTAGTATGTTGGTTACCACTGCTGGAGAAAGAATAAGAAGTAGTAAGGAGTTACTACTGCTTTAGATTTACTACCGCTGAAGAGTTCGTGATAAGGAAAGGATTTTGAAGGCTGAAGATAAGGCAATGATGCGAAGATCTTGGAGATTATCTTGTAGATTTACTTTCCTTTGTGCTTATCATGTAATCAGTTTAAATAAATAGTAGATAGATCTTGCAAATACGATTATTCATTCAGTTTTTGTTTAGAAAAGTTTAAGCCTCAAGATTGTTCTTGATCCCTGCAATTGAGAAGAGTTGCACGTCTGTTTGAGTTGTTCAAGCATATTGGGGCTTTGGTTTGTAATCATTAAACTGGTGATTAATAAACTTGTTTTTCTGTGAATTCATTGTTCTAATTTAAAGTGTTATTCTGCAAACTGCTTTGAATTTGTTTTTCTGTTCTTGTTAATTGATCCTGACACTATCTCCACTTGTGGTTCGAACTCTGCTTTGAACAACTCTTTGAACTCCTCCCAGGTCATAGCGGCTACCAGCTCCGGAGTTCGGGAACCGTTCACCACGTTCCACCAGTCTTTCGTTGCCTTTCTCAACAGATGGGCGGCGAAAGAACCTTCACCCCAGCTGGGCAAAAACTGGTGAGGAATGCCCCCTTCTACTTCCGAGATTCACCTAGAAGAAATGACGGGGTCCTTCTCGCCATGAAAGTTTAGCGGTTGACATGCCATGAAATCTTTGAAGGTCACATTTTAGGTATGCCCCGATTGTGAGCTTCTCGCCTCATTCACCCGCCCACAAGTCACAGTCTGCACCTGCCGAGTTTCATTTGATCGAAGAGCCCTGGCAATAAACTGTGTAACACCTCCCCCACTTGAGATGCTATAACATCTCTCAAGTCAGGGATTTCCTGATCCTCCCCACCAGAAGATCCACCCCCCCCCCACTTTGAGATGCTAACACTAGGTCTCTAGCATGCTTGTCCCTTGAGCCACCGCTCAACCAACCCATCTAAACTCATACGACCTATCTTAGCATGCTACTAATCCAACCCCAACCTAGTTGGTTCGCATATACCTTCTATAACTTCGCTAAGTCTGAACATGCACGATATAATTGCGATGATATGGGCCCTTATATCATCATAATTATACCCTACATGCCTAGGCTCCACGTCGTGACCAAAGGTCCTAATTCCCAATTTCGGTTAACACCACATAGTCATTCACATTCACAAGGCAACATCCTATCTAGCGCACTAAGTGTTACCCTACACTTTCCGATCACTATAGTGCTCATGCATACATAGCATCAATGAATATTTAACATAATTCCCACATCACAAAATAAATAACATGTCAAATCATGCTAATATGCCACCACGATAGCATGTTAATCACAATCCAATATCAATATCATTAATTATAAAACGTTAACCAAAGTGCTCACCCATCTTGAAGTTCCGATCATTGGCTCAGTTCACACCCCACTATCTAAAATCAAAGTTTCGATGGTTACTTGTTTTGAAAATACAAGCACTTGGGTTTAAGTCCAAGCACTCACCTCTCGTGAATGCCTGAATCCCTTAAACCAAGGTTCTGATACCAATTGTAACATCTCAAATCATTTTTCACAATATTTAACGAATAATTAACGAAATTTAACAAAAGTAACCATTACAGTGGAAATTGTCCAAAAAGATAACTTTTATAACATTTAAGGTTTAATTTGCATCCAAAAGACATTTAAACCAAAATCCTCAAAACGAGGTTCATCATACTTAATTGTAATTCAAAATCCATAAATCAAAGTTTAACATCCATTTGTTCCAACTGAACTGAGCTCTGGAGTGATCGGAACTTCAAGCCAACCCTTTTCCCTTATCCTTCCCAAACGGACCTGCATCTAAGGGAAAACCACGACGGGTTAAGCTTTCACTTAGTGAGCACAAACCACAAACACACAACAATATATCACAAACCACAAGTAAAGAGTACTAAGCATGTTATCACAAATGTTCTTACGGCACCCACCATCAAGGACCACACATTCTGATATCAGTCTAACATACTATCGTTATCCACGGTGGCCACCACCACTACAATAGGTACGGCACAATACAACATGCTAGACTCTTATCCACATACGTAATCCACGTAATTTGTACATAAAGCCATGTATAAGGGTTAATGTACTCACCTTGATTAACTTCACAATGATCACGTGCTTGGATCACCACAATATAATTTCAAGCACCTATAATAATTTCACAGCAATACACATATAAACAAAAGTACCACACAACACTCTATCACTCGATCCCGAACTTTAGGTCCTAGGCTAGGCTAGCCCCTCCCAAATAAGCTAAAATTTCACCAAACACTCTTTTAAGATATCCCCTAGGGAGACATGATCAAAAGAACCCCAAACGAAAACTAAACAAAAAACTCAAAAGCTGAAACAGCGGTATCGGCGGGTCAAACAGCGGTATCGCGACTACACTACGGGTTCTTCACCAAAAACTCCAATTTCGACCAAATGACTTCAAATTAATGATATAGAACATCCCCAACCCATATATATATATATATGAATGTCAATCCAAGACATTATAAACAATATACAAACACCGAATGGTCACTAATTGGATCAAAATCTAATCCATAAGAACCCTAATTCTCAACAATACCAAAAATCAACACAACTAGCGAATAAGTGCGATTAAGTTCATACCTTAGGTTAGGAACACGATAACAACGACACCCCGATGATCAATTGCACCCCACACGATCAATTGAACACCAATTCTCCAATTCTCTCAAAGCTCTCAAAACCCTTCCCAATTTCTAAAAATCGACTAATACAAGAGAAAGGGATTTGAGCTTCTAAAAGGTTATACACAAGTCACTCACGACCCTCCACTATCACAAATAATACTTTCGACCATGTACCTCGCAATAACACAATTGACACAATTAACACAAAAGTAAAACTTAACGAATTCGGTTAAAAAACTAACTTTGGGAAACGGGGCGTTAGAATAACGTTCAACAGTCTTATCGCACAACTGGTGGAATGTTGGGCCATTCAAAATCTGGGTCAGCTGATCATCAGACTTTTCTTTATCCCCAACATTTGATCTTGAGTTTGCATCATTGATGTTAGTATGTTCTTTTTCTTCAGAAGTACTATGATCCTTTTTCTCCATCTCATCATTACCATCAATCTTTTCTCCATCACCATCTTTCTTTACGCAATCACCATTCTTGTCCTCTTTATTGCCATGAGCATCCTCGTCCTTTTTATGTCCATCAACATTCTTGTCCTCCTTATCTCCATCACCATCCTTCTTCTCTTTATCTTCATCATCATCCTTTTCCTCCTTATCTCCATCACCATCGTTGGCCTCCTTATCTCCATCACATTCACCATCAGTGTTATCTCCATCATTCTTATCACCATCATCCTATCTCCATCACCATCGTTGGCCTCCTTATCTCCATCACATTCACCATCAGTGTTATCTCTCCATCATCCTTATTCTTCCCATCGTCATCATCATTGTTCTCCTTATTATGTGAGTCCACAAACTGTTGTGAAACAAGATGAAAAGACATTGTGAGTAAGATAAACAAAGTAAGAGCTAACAATGTGATGCTTGCTATTGAAGAAGATGAACAAATATGGAGAAAACAAACTTTACTGATGTGGGAGTTGTAGGCTACAAAAGTGATCTCCAATATTGTTGGAAGCAAAAGCATAAAGAAAACCCTAGAGCCTAAGTATGCTTATATAGCATCTAGGGAGACAAAGTTACATAAATAGTCCTTGAAGTTTAACACTTCACACAAAAGAGTACTAAACACAAACTAAAGCTAGGCTAGTAAATAGGAAATGACAGATAGGCCCTTTTACTTCTTCACAACACAAAGTAGGGTCTAAAAATCTCCCCCTTTGGGAAGAAGCTAGAAGGGTGGCGGAAACTTCAATGCCGGCTCCCACTTTGAGAGCTGCAGATACCTTCCCATTCCTTGATCATCCGGGTCCTCATCTTCATAGCCACTTCAGCTCTTCTCAACATCATTCTTTCTTTCAACTTCTCTTCAATTAGATCTATTGCCTCAAGGATCCTCGCTTTTCCATCACGTGCTTCATCTTCAGAACCTGGTCAGCTAATAGTCTGCTCTTGAGACCATTGTACACGAAGAGGACGGTGTCATCACAAAAGTTTGAAAGTTCACTGAATCGCATGAACTTCCGTTCCTTCTTTTTGAGCGTACAGTAGACAACACCATGCTCCGGGATCTTCGTTGGAAAGTAGAGCATGTAAGAGTGAATAGTTGGAGCTTCCAGGTTTGGTCTGGGGAGGTTGACTTTAGGCTGTCGGCTCTCAATAGCCATCTAGTAGTCAGACACTCGAGCAAATGAGATGATGTGGCGGACATATGTTTTTAGTACCTCAAGGCCATCGTTGAAGTAATCTGGACGGAGGATTGAACCCTGAAGATACTTGATCAGAGTGAGGAGATCCTCTAGGTCCAAGCGATCCAGATCGGCCTCGGTGAAGTAGAATGATTCAAGCTCACCATTGAGTTGACCACTGCCGTACATCAGAACATCGATCTCTAGAAAAGTACTGATACCCAAATTTGTAAGGTCTGACGGCTGTAACCCTTGACAAATCGGCGGCTGATTCTTGTTTGCGTTCTTTTGCCGTTCTTTTCCCAGTTGTGCTTTCTCTGGAGGACGTAGGCAGTTCGATGGCGGAGCTTCTTCATGTGGGATATGCCATAACGTGCTTTATCAGACCACTCGTGAATCTTTTCCTGTTGGAAGATTCGAGTGAATGATTCCTCCAGGAATGGTCTGAAGATGATTGTGTGATTCCATCCGAGCTGAATGATCTGAGGGCTCGGAGAACTCTGGACGATTGTTGATGAAGTTGGAATCGGGTCAGTTTATGGGAATTGGACCATTGGAAGAAAAGAGTCATAATCGGGGTTGGTGATGACGTCATCCCCTCTTTTAAAGATTCAGAGACTCTGGGCAAGCTGGTGTAAGATCCTCCTGGCTTCGTCTGAAATTGTAGCTCAGTCGGATCTGTCGGTGCCGTGTCAGGGTCAATCATCTCAACGTCCGCGGTCGTCTTTTCATGAGGGAATTGTATCACCTCATCCAGCGGTATGGCCTCATACACGAGCTTCTCCACATCCAATGGTTGATCATCATTTGAGTCTGGATGGTCCGCGGTGGCAGCGGTCGGACCTGTGGGGGAGCTGTGGTGGTCGGTGGTGCTGAAGCTGATTTGGAACCAGAGGCGGGTGTGAGGTCGATGCGAAGTCTTTTGGACTGTTGCATCTCCCCCTTATGAGGACCTGCGCACGGGTCGTTAGAGTCATCATGTCCCTGTTTTGACGACTGAGGTTAAGACCGACACGCGGCCTCTAGTTCCCTAATACGGGGCTGGGCAATCTCTAGTTGCTGATCTCGGGCTGTGATCGTTGCGTCTCTCTCCCTGAGCTGAGCGGAGAGGTTATCTATCTGTGTGGTATATGCAGCGATCATGAGCTGATGTTCTTGCTTAGAGACAACCTGGGATTTCTTTCGGAATAGTCGCCGATGATGGTGGTTACAGGCGGATGACCGGTACTGAGGTGCGGGGAGGAGGAACGGCAGACGATGGCTGAACTTCCACTGATTTGCCTTTAATGATTCGTCTAGCTTCCTGAAGCTCAATATCCCTGTCCTCAATAGATTTTCGAAGATCCTCGATCTCGGATTGGCGTGCTTGATCTCGTCTATCTCTGTCAGCTAGGGCTTTTTCGATCGCCTCTAGTCGAGTATTCTTTGCTGCATCCGCTGTCTCTAGTCGCTTTTTCGATATGGAGTCTCGGCCTGCAGATAGAGCTGGCATGGATGTAGCACTAGCAGGGCTTCCGGTCGATCCTCAAACAGCATCTGACGACGCATGAACTACGCCCGTTTCGGCCGAGCCAAAAATGCACAAGGCAGTCGATGCAGTGAACTGTGGCCTAACAAACGAAGATACGTCAAATAATGGAACAAGTGGCTCTAAGACACGTGCATCAAAAGAAGGCGAGAGCTGGGGCAGCTGCTCTCTCATTTCAACACTAACCATCTCCAACTGAGAGGTCAGTGGAAGTTGTGGTAAATCCCCGTGAACAACTAAAACGGCCATCTGTTGAGAGATGGATGAGTGGGTGGCAAGGGTGTGCATTTGCGCCGGTTGGCTACCGACGACTTGACCCGACAGCTTTGGCTGTCTGTCTCTGATGGGGTAGCCTCTCTGTGGGTTTGACGTGGGCTGATGGGGGTTTCCATTTCTGGCAACCTAGGTTGGGCCTCAACCTCTCCGGCCTCTTGAAAGGTATCTAACCTCTCCTTAACTTGACGGGCCCCTCCAGCTTCGGCCTCTTTTCGACAAATCCCTCACTACCACCCTCACATCCATCACCACTCTGGATCTTCATCCAGGACTCAACCTCCTCTTCTCCTTCGAGTTCTCCTCCTAACTCTCCGTCAAGATCCATGTCGTCGGTGCCGCTGTAATCTACAAGTTTTTATGTTCGACTTGTGTTGAACGTGGAGGTGGATGCATCTTTTCCACCTTTCGGGTCCTCAGCATGTGGGGTAGACTCCGAGGAGCTGCTATCTGGATCACCGGACGGGTCACCTGGTTGACGAGAGGGGCCTCCAACTTGTGGAGGTGAAGGCACTTGTGCATGTTCTTGTGGGGATGCTTACGAGGCCCCACCTGCAGAGCTGGTTGTGCAGAGTTGCTCCAATCCCTCGGAGATCGGAGAGAATCTAGCTATTGCTCGCTGCTGTCGGAAAGCAGGGTGTTCCTTGACTCTGGCACGAATCAACTCTAAGACATCATCTTCAAGACGGGGTTCCGTTCTGCGTCGACGGGTAGAAGTAGTCTGACGAGCTTGGCGGCTAGGGCCTGCATCAGAAGAAGATGTAGTGTGAGCGAAGACGGATGTCCTAACAACTCTACCCAGGAAATCCCTCACGTCAACTCTCAACACGCCTGAGCCAGAGACTCCCCCACTGGAGCTCCGACGCCCTGCACCTAATGTATGAGGGCTATGAGGGACGGGTTACGCGCCTTGGGGAGGACCTTCCGGTTCTGGATGGTCCATAGGTGCATCTTCTAATCCTATGCATGCCCTATACATAATAACTACCTCCGACTCCTGATCCGCTGTGTTAAGAACTTGCACCGGAATGTGCATCTCGGGTTGCCCTTCAATCAAGTCACGTTTGATGACCCGGCTGATCTGCTTTGGCTTGATCACTTGATGGCGTGATCGGCGTCTCACCTCGGGGTGGCGGTTCATGTGGTCACGAATAATAAGCTCCAGGAATCACATCCAAGGGATGGAGTGATGTTTGTCTCGGCCACTCCCGGTAATGTCCCGTGTGATATCAAGCCAAAGTTGGCCTGCAATGTCGATCCTCCTCTCGTAAGCCACGAAATGGTAGATGTGCCAGAATTGCGTCGTGGCCCTATCAATCCCCTTCGTCTTGGAGTACAGACAACGGTTCATCAGATTAAACATCTGAGACCAGAGAGGAGGGAGCATGCTGAGTGATCTGAGATACTCCATTGACGTCAGCAGTTACTCCGAGAGCTAGGATCTCGCTGAAGAGTATTCATCCCGAAAGTGGTGACTCAAAGTCAGCATGACCTCCTTCAGTAGCAGAAGGGAGACGTAGGATGCGACGGATGTCCTCCATGTTAAATTCTATTTCAGTCTCATCCATGCGTCCGACAATGGTGAGAACCCCGTTGCGGGTCTCAAGTTGTGCCATATGCCAGAGCTGCTGCAAGTAGATGCCTGGAACGTCCGCGGTGGCAGTCATGGCATAGGCAATTGGGTGAGCTCTAAGGATCTCCAGAATGATGGAGTGTTGCACAGGTAGGTTGTCGAGATCCACGAACTCGTTGTTGTGGAGGATGGTGTGGATATGCTCTGGACTGATGAGAGCGTTGTCCGCAGCGTTGTCAATTGGCGAGGGGGGGGGTTGTTCTCCTGGTTTTCCATTTCTGACAATACGAAAAACAAATTCGGAAGTTAGAACCCTCAAAGGAACAAGTGTCGGACAAAACATCAAGAAGGGGAGTGGCCGAATCCCGAGTCGGGATTGGCAAGTCCCAAGTCGGGATTTGGCAAGTCCCGAGTCGGGATTTGTCATATCCCAAGTCGAGAAACTACCACTCCCGAATCTAGTGTTTGTCTTAGTTCGAGTCGGGATTTTGACAATTCCTGACTCGGAACTTTACAACACTTAGAGAAAATTTGGAACAAACTCAAAAACCCGAGCCTTTCAAAGATGAGTCGGAAACTCGAAATCCCGAGTCGGGATGTTCAAGTTTCCCGAGTCGGGAAACATGGAGAGTCAAAGGTTCAGACCCAACGGTCGAGTCGGGAAACCTGAAATCCCGAGTCAGGATTTTGAAGTTCCCCGAGTAGGGGGTTTTGAAGCTGGTTATGACTCCCAAGTCGGGAAACATGAACGTTCAAGTTTCCCGACTCGGGATATATGAATATCCCGATTCGGGAAACCACAACCGTTTGGTTTCCTTACTCCAAATCAGTCCTAAAACAAGTAATTTAAGCCTATAAACTAGCACAATCTATCACATTTTAGTTCTAAACAATTTTACAAGCATAAAACGACCGATTGAACGTCCGAATAACCCATTCCAAGGAGTTTGGGTTTCGGGAAAAAACCGAAGCTTTAGGCTTCGATTTAAGCAACAAAACGAAAGATTTAGACAGATTAGGAAGTATCATTGTGTTCGTAATCTTACCGTGAACGTCTGGAAGTAGTTGGATCGTCAAAAGGAGGTCTAACGAGCGCTCGGTGAAACAAAACACGATCGGGGTGGTAAGTGAGCTCTTGAGTCGGTTTAGAGAGAGAGAGAGAGGGAATTTGTGAATTTTGAAAATCTGACTTTGTGTTTGATTTGTTTAAGAAAGTCATCTTAAGTATATGACAAAAATTCTTTTTGTTTGGAAGAGAGTCAACTAATCCAAAATGGTGATAAGTTATCTCACTCAAACCCCATTTTACACTCTCAATACATCAACTTTGAGCTAATTACACTTAGGCCCTTGGACCAAGGTTTGCTTGAAATACAAACAGGCCCCTGAACTTGTGTTTTGAAAAAGTTTCATTTTTGGTCCTTGAACTTAAGTTTCATAAAGTGACAGACATGGTCCCTGAACTGTTTAGTTCTGAAATTTGTCATATTCACCCCTTAAACTTCCAATTTCACAAAAGTTACAAGTTCAGCCCCAGACCTCAACAATAACTACTAACCTAGACATTCCTCTCGGGAATTTGTTGTACAATCCCGAGACTGGATTTTGTGCGAGTTCTGATCTAAGTTAATCAGAAGTCGTACTTCTTGAAAACTAGGTCCTGGATTGAATTATTCAGAAGCCGTACTTCAGATCTACAAACTGCAAGAAGGTAATATGAATGGTATCCATTACAATTTGGATCCACGAACGCTAGCACAAAAACAACAGATAAATTGGCTCCCCCTAGATTGGTGCATTACCCAATCAAGCTCCCCCTAAACACATGCATTAGTGAAATGAATCAGGCTCCCCCGTAGACCTCAGTCGGGAGGTCTAGCATTCCTATCTTACTTAGAAGATAGTAATGACGTTTATCATCGAATGCCTTAGTGAACAAGTCAGCTAACTGATGTTCACTTTCAACGAAGAATAGTTCAATGTTACCTTTCTCGACGTGATCCTTTATGAAATGATATCGGATATCAATGTGCTTCGTTCAAGAATGTTGAACTGGATTCGCCGTGATCTGAATGGCACTGCTAGAGTCACAATACACGGGGATCCGATGCATGGTATAGCCATAGTCTGCCAGTTGAGTTTTCATCCATAGAACTTGTGAACAACAACACGCTGCAGCGACATATTCTGCCTCAGCAGTGGAGAGTGAGACACAGTTCTGTTTTCTAGAGGACCAACTCACCAACTTATCCCCGAGGAACTGGCAGGCTCCTGAGGTGCTCTTCCTGTTTAACTTACAGCCTGCATGATCAGAATCTGTAAAGAATGTTAGTTCAAAACCAGAATCTTTAGGGTACCAAAGGCCAAAATCTGGTGTGCCCTTTAGGTACTTAAGGATTCTCTTGACTGCATGGAGATGTGATTCTTGAGGGTTGCATTGAAAACGAGCACAGACACCTGTGGCGAACATAATGTCGGGTCTACTGGCAGTGAGATAAAGCAGAGATCCAATGATCGCACGATAATTCTTTTGGTCTACTGGATTTCCAGATAAATCAGCATCTAGTTGGAATGTCATGGACATTGGAGTTAAGGCAGACTTAGGTCTAGAAAAATCAAATCGTTTTAAAATATCTTGAACATATTTGGACTGGTTTATAAAAATCCCTTGCGGGGTTTGACGGACTTGAAGTCCCCAGAAAAACGTTAGTTCACCCATCATGCTCATTTGGAATCTGGACTTCATGGTCTCCTCAAACTTAGTGCAATACTCAGATTTGTAGATGCAAAGATGATATCATCCACGTATATCTGTACTAAGGTCAAATCATCACCTGACCTTTGAAGAAATAGGATTAATTCCATCTAAGAAAACCTCTAGGAATAATTCCATAGGAACAAACAAATCTGATGATTTGTTTGGCTCTGATACCATTTGTTGGTCCCAAACAATCAAACAATAAGAGGATTTGATAGAGTATTCAAGAAGATGAATGAAAAGTTCTTGTTTTTATTATTGAGAGCTCTCAAAGACTTACAAGAACACACACCAACTCACTTAGATGACTCTCATTGGAATGGTTCTCTCACTCTCTCTTCCCAAGCATAAACCCTTTATATATAGGGCCTAATTACAAAAGCCCATGCCCAATAGCTACACTAACTAGCTAAATACAAAATAAACCTAATCAAAGCTTACTTTATAAAACTTTCACTAATTAGGACAAATTGGTCCTAACAATCTCCCCCTAAAGTTTTATAAAGGAAGCATCTCTGATCTTCTCCCCCTTGCTTTCGTCAGAAAACTTTAGTGGCGTTCGGCTACATTTTTGATCTCCAAGCTCCCCTCGATTGTAGCTATTTGTCTTTAGTTTCAACTGAAAGACCAGATCCGATTTGCAATAACCCGACTGATTGTACAAACTACAGCTCAACCTGTAAATAACTTGACACGTCTGATAATCGCAGAATACAACAGCTTGCACCAGAGCATGTTGATTCATCCAACTATGTTGATCTCAAGGAAAAACAAAGGGATAGATGCATGTGTGAGTTACAGTGCAGATCAGCAAGAAAAATAAAGGATCTGTCTTTAACCACGTGTTGAGTAGGAATTCAGCAAAAGAGCTCTAAATATGATAATCTCACAATTGGGAAACACTGAAGCTTGGATCACCGAAACACCGTATGGAATAAAAAATTGGGAGTAGATGTTGAACGAGATACTCTGCTTTGATCTCTCTTACTGCTCAGAAAAATAGTCGATTTCCTGAAATCTTCCAAAATGTCAAGTAATCAGATCAAGATCTGGTCTTCTTAGTCAGATCGATGACGACCGTCACTCAAAATTCTAGATCGCAATTGAACCTCCACGACAGTGAAATGGTTAGGAATTGAGCACATAACAATAGTACCATTCACCGAAGGTGGCATCCAAAGGAAAAACTCAACTCTCAAGCCTAAGAGGATTAATTCCATCTAAGAAAAACTCTAGAATAATGGTTGCAGAGCGTCAGGCTTCTGAGTAATCTAACCAAATGCAGAATCCAACCACCCTCGTTCTGAAATCGTTACAAATCAGACATGTCTTCAAAGAATCTGGAGCAGTCGGGGAAACAAGAGAAATTCAATTTTCATGGTTGAAAACTGAATTTGGGTTAAAAACCGAGCGGATGAGATCTTTATGGACTAATTGGGAAAGAAAGGAGGCTAATTAAGCGCAAGGATTTTGAAGCGTCACATGTATCTGAATCTGGGTGGGTCTACAGCGCAGCGGAAAGTGATCAATCATAAGCCCGATTGACCGTATAATCTTGAAAGCGTATCTGAAGATGATTCCGGAACAGAGATTTTTTTTACTATTCACTGACTCGGGAATTGCAGTTTCCCGAGTCGGGTTTTTTTAAAGCGATTCGGGAAATATGAGTTTTCCATGTCGGGAGACTTGAAGATTCGAGTTTTCCGGGTCGGGAAACTTGAATATTCAAACCGAAAATCCATTTCAGATCCAAAAAAAAACGAAGAAGCAACTTGTAAAATACATGAAATCAAGCCTAAAGTTGCTTCCAATCATAACCCAAACATCCATTATTCATCATTTCCATCAAGATCCAAACCACAAAAATTTAGATTCGAACTTTCTTCAAGAACAAAGCTTCAAAACCCAAAAAAAAAATCCTCTTTGAATGATTCCATAGGAACAAACAAATCTGATGATTTGTTTGGCTCCGATACCAAAAGTGAGTCCACAAACTATTGTGAAACAAGATGAAAAGACATTGTGAGTAGGATAAACAAACTAAGAGCTAACAATGTGATGCTTGCTAGTGAAGAAGATGAACAAATATGGAGAAAACAAACTTTACTGATGTGGGAGTTGTAGGCTACAAAAGTGATCTCCAATATTGTTGGAAGCAAAAGCATAAAGAAAACCCTAGAGCCTAAGTTTGCTTATATAGCATCTAGGGGGAAAAGTTACATAAATAGTCCTTGAAGTTTAAGACTTCACACAAAAGAGGACTAAACACAAACTAAAGCTAAGCTAGTAAATAGGAAATGACAGATAGGCCCTTCTACTTCTTCACAACACAATGTAGGGTCTAACATATTACCTTCCAACTGTTCTTTACCATCCTCATCTTTTCTATCTTCTCTCCTCTTTCCAAAAAATTCTTCAAACTTAATTTGCAACTCATCAAAGAAATCCACTGATGGATACTTTGATTTACAATCTTCAAGGATTTTCTCGATTGTAACCTTCTATACAAAGTTTCTCATGGTGAGTATTTTTAAATCCCTGCCAAAATATCAAGATTGAAATTATTATTCATGTTATGAAAGTTTTCACTTTAAAATTAAATACAACAAATTCATTTTTTGAAAATTCATATTATGAATTTATGTAATATTAATATTACTTCTTATTGTTTTTATATTAATTTTTTGGAAGTAATTAAATAATAATCATATTCATTTTATAATATAATATTATTAGAGAAAAGGGAATCTGTAGGTTTTGAAACTAATATGAATACACAGATGTACATATAATTAAGGGAATATTTCTTCAAAATGTACTAAACTATCCCCAATATACTATGGTGTGTATCAATCTAAAAAAATTCCTTAGTATATATCAAACTTTATTTTTGAGTCTTTTGTGTGTATCAGATGACTTGTAACCTGTTGAGCAGGTCACCACCACCGTGCCGCCGCCGAAAACCACCATCGCCGCCGGGAACCACCGCCAGACCCACCTCCACCATCACCCACCGCCACCCACCTCCACCGGCGACCTCCAACGCCACCCACCTTCAACGGCGACCTCCACCCACCTTCTACCATCACCCACCGCCACCCACCTCCACCGCTGCCGCCACCGGGAACACCGCCATCACCATCGCCATCACCACCATTAGCACCATCACCGCCATCACCATCACCATCAAACCACCACCATCTCCATCGAACCACCAACCATCACTGCCACCATCACCATCGAACCACCACCATCACCGTATATCGAACCACCACCATCACCATTACCATCGAACCGCCACCATCACCATCGACACACAGCCACCCAAAACCACCATCCCCACCTTCAAGAACCTCCCGTGATCTCCACCGTTCACACCATCACCGTTGCTCTCCACTGCTGCCCACCTCTACCATCGTCACCACCATCACCACCGATCTCTATCCCCTCGCAAACACCTCCGGCGGCCGTCCAACTGCCGGTAACCGGCTAATGACCGGTTGAGTAGGTCGTCGTACACACAAAAGACTCAAAAATAAAGTTTGATATATACAAAAAAAATTTAGGTTGATACACACAATAGTATATTGGGGATAGTTTAGTACATGTTGAAGAAATATTCCCTATAATTAATGTTTTTAGATTAAACTAATTACTGGTCTCTTATTCCCAAGGTGAATATAAACATATTCATAACATGAATACTGATAACACCAAAATTACACAAGTTTTGGTCGTACTTATTTGTCTGATTTTACCCCATTTCTCACCCATTTCTGATCTGATTAATCATGTTTTGGACTGATTCTCACTTTTATAGGTTTTGGAGCCGTGGAACGGAAAAGTACGGAAAAAGGCGAAAAACATGGAAATTGGAAAAACTCAATCCAGTGGGCATTTCGCGTCCGCGAGTTTTCAAGTTTGGCGTCGCCAAGTTCGCAAAGATGGAAATCTAGGGTTTGATTACGTGTCTCGCGCCGCGAGACCGCAGCCTCGCGATCGCGAAACGAGCTCGGAAGGCCATTTAAATACAGATCTCCTCCTTCAGTCCGAAAATCATCAGCAATCATCCTCAATAATCAAGCTACAAACATGTTCCAAATTCTTTAGTTTAGCTTGGGTGAGGAGAGAGAGAGAGAGATGTGCCGATACCTGCCCGTTTGATTCTAGATCATCTATCGTTGTACGGTCGATATAATGTTGTATCTACTTTTGTTTTTGTTGTTTTAGTTATGATTAGTGAGTAGTTTTCTTTAGTGGTACTTATTGTGGTAGATGAACCTTGTGGATGATGTTTTTGTGATTTAATGTTTATTGGTTTGTTTTTGGTTTGTTGAATGTGTTTTACGGTTCCGGTTTGATTCATATTGTATGGCTATTTGAATACGCTGGTTGGGTGTATCTGTTTGACTTAGATAGATAGACTCCGATAGGTTAATCAACCTTTCTTGACCTTCCCTTCGGAAACCCGGAGAGTTGTGTTAAGTGGTTAGCTCAGACCAAGAGTAGCCATATAGTAGAATTTCGTGCAGTAGTGATAGAATTGGGTGGCTGGTACTAGATTGCCTGACAATCAGTCTATGTATTAGGACTAGGAAGACCAACCTAGTTGACAACCGTAATCGTCACATGTTAGGGTGTCCCAGACTTAAATTCCTACAATAACCAAAACAACCATACCTTTGCCTAAATTAAATCATCCACTTGGGGAGTCGTTATACCATAATAAGTACTACTGTTTTTCTCTTGTAAGTTTAAATTACTTTCTTTGTGTTTTCTAGTTAGTTAATTAAATCAGTTGTCGTTTGCTTCTTAGTTAATTAGTCGTCTTTTAATTATTCAAACCTTTTTCATAAAACCCCCATAGCTTTAGATTAATTAAACTAGCTAAGATTATTAGTCTACATAACTTGACCGTTCCTAGTGGTAGATACGATACCTGGACTTTCCTACACTATATTACTCACGATCAGGTACGCTTGCCTGTGAATGTGGTAACAGTTGCTAGGCTTTAGAGGTTAAAACTTGTTTCGCTTTTTATATCGATAATTACGCATCAAGTTTTGGCGCCGCTGCCGGGGAACGGTTGTTAGATTTTTGATCTTTATTAGTTTTGTTAATCGATCCTTGTGAGGGATTCCATCCCTTGCAAGTTATTCGCTTTCTAGTTTTTAGTTAATTGCTTTTATCTCTTTGTTTCCCGCAAGTTGCCCGTAATCCTTTGTTGTGGTTTCAGTCACGACGGAACTGTTAGAGCCATTTGATGAACCGGAGAGAGAATTCAGAAAAAGAAACAAAAGAAGTCAAAAGCTAACAAAGCTCGACCGCGAGCTTTGAATTTCGAAATGGGAGACAATGCAGCGATGTTGACCGCCCGGAGAACCGCTCCGACTGTACCCACCAATCCGATCACGAAGCCAGACTTAAACAAGGAGATCCCGGGGAATCTCCTTCACATGATCAAGGACCTTACTTTCGACGGGAAAAACGATAGCAATCGTATCGTACACATGGAGAACTTCGTGGACATATGTGATCTGTTCAAAACTGAGGAAGGTCGAGATGATGCGATTCATCTTCGAGTTTTTCCTCTTACACTCACTGGAGAAGCAAAAGGTTGGTTACGATCCTTGGAACCAAGTTCGATCACCACTTGGGAAGGACTTCGCTCAAAGTTCCTTTCCCGATTTTCCCACCATCCAAAATCGATAAGCTACGAGCCGAGATCCGATCCTTTCGACAAGATGACGGGGAGACAATATCCAAAGCGTGGGAGCGATTCAAACACCTTCTAAATTCGTGCCCGAGTCACGAATTAAGTAAGAGTGAGCAAGTCCAAACTTTCTATAGTGGGCTTGGTTATTCTTCTCGAGCTACATTAGATTCATCCGCCGGAGGTGTATTCATGTACAAAACGCCCACAGAAGGGTATAAGCTTCTCGAGGACATGCTGATTCACAACATAGATTGGAGGACGGACAAGCGCTTGCAAACCCCGAGAATGGCCGGGAAAATCTCAACCGACTTTGACCCATCGATGAACTAGCCGCAATGAAAAACCAACAGGTAAAGTTTGAACGTAAAATTGAGAACTGATTAAATTTGTTCATGCTTTGCAGGTTGGATGCGAGGAGTGCAAAGGACCACACTTAACGAAAGATTGCTCGAATCGTCCAATGATGACACCCAAGGAGGTACACTACCTCAACCGAGGCGATTACCAAGGGAGGTGGAACAACAACCGTAACTTCATTCCGAGACCTCCCGGATTCTTTGCACCAAACCAACAAAACCAACGAACGGATGGAGAGCCGTGTGTTTCTATCGAGGACCGACTTATCCAATTCATGGACACTCAAAAGAAGATCAAATGATGAGGTAGGTTCGTATTTACGTAACCATCAAAGTACTATCCAGAATTTGGAAATGCAGGTTGGTCGTATCTCGCAATTGCTAAGCGAAAGGACTCAAGGGGAGCTACCAACGCAAACCCAAGTCAACCCAAAGGTAGAAAACGCAAAGCCAATGCTCATGATGGTCGGAGAAACATCAAAGAAGAGTTGGAATGACATCTACACGAAAAAGTACGTGGAGAGCGATAGCGGTAGTGAACCTGATTATGCCACCGACTATGATTCGGAGGGGTTCACAATATCATTCGAGCATCTAGGACTTAAAGGACCCATTTCTTTGAGCGATGATGAGGAGGAAGACGGTAAGCAAGGTGGATATGCGGAGTTTGTGATACCAAAAAAGGAGGATAAAGGTAAAGAGAAGGAGAAAGAGAACGTGGCGGAAGACGAGCTCACCTACATTGCCCCTATCAAGCATGATCTGGGAAGTTACAGTTTACCTATTTCATGTTTTAAATTTGAAGGTCTTGCTTTGATAGATACAGGTGCTGCACTTAACATGATGCCTGTTTGTTATTGCAGGAAAATGGGAATCAAAAAGATTGCACCTACGGACTACCAATACCGAGGAGTGAATGGATACATGACTAAACCGTTGGGGATAGCGGAAGGAGTCCGATACGAATCGGAAATCTCGTCTACTTTACGGACTTCATCATAGCTAACCTTCCGGAGATACGGAGATCCCGATTATTCTTGGAAGGGCTTTTCTACATACCGCCCAAGTAAATGTCGATATGCGCAATCAAGTGTCAAGCTTGGGGTATGGAGAAAAGAGGATCTACTTTAATCCCTATGGAGAGCCGGTCACCCATCTCGATGAACCTTATGAGGACCCTTCTCAAGCCTACAAGAAGGACATGAGCCGCCCACTACTCCCTCACGAGCATCTGAAGAAAACGAAGGACTATCCGAACCCGATACACCAAAATGATCAAACACCTAACGGGTCGGGACCCTCCAAGAAGGAGCATAGGAAGAAGAAGGGCTCGTCAGTCCGACGCACCAAGAAATAAGCTGAAAATGGGGTCGAGCTCTAGACCCATTCAAAAATGAAGCGTTTCTCGGGAGGCAACCCGAGCATTTTCTTTCCTTTTTCGTTTTTAGTGTTTTCGTGTGTGTTTTTGCTAATCTTTTTGTTTGTTATTGCTTAGGTAACCATACGAAGGGGATAGAAACCAAAAACGAGCAAATCCGACGCGCGATGAGAATTTTCAAAAAGAGGAAACAGTAAGCTTTTCGTGGTCGCCAGTTTTTAAACTTGGCGACGCGAAACCAGCCTTCCTTTGCATCAGGTAAAAAATTCGATTCTCGCGGCGTGAAGGTATCGTCTCGCGATGCGAAAATTTCAAATTAGGGTAAATTTCTTCGATAACTGCTCGTTTCGCGATGCGAAACCTTCTGTTTAGCGACACGGAATCGGTGCAGGCGGGTTTTAAAACCCTTCTTTCTCACTTATCAAAGTACACAACCCTAATTTCCCTCTAGGCGCCGCGACTTTTCTTCACGAACCTGCGAAAATCGAATTTCTTGAGCTTCAATTTCATTATCAATGGCGTCAAAGGTATGATTCCTAACTCGATTTCGTTGGATTAGCTTGATTTGGTGAGATTTGATCTTGAATTTGGGCATCAATGCTGTTTTTGTGCTTTCATAGATTCAAGTTTATTCTTGAAAATCCATTGATTAATTGTTGTTATTGTTTAATGCATGCTATAAGTTTTAATTGCAATTTCATTCTAGCATGATATTTTGATGATTGATTCTAGTTTGGTTATGCTTTGATGATAAGTGTGGGGATTTTGCACCAAAATCCCCCACCCTTTGTTAGAACTAACTAGATTTGAGTTTTATTGGGAGCTTGACTAAAAGTTCAAGTGTGGGGATGTTACACACCCCCTTTGATTTGGATTTCTCACGCATGCATTCGTTAGATTGAACTTGTTAGTCATAGAGGTCTTGTCTCGTTGGGGTTAAGCTATGATCAAATTTTGTCTTGCGTTTATCGATCACATCTAGCTAAGACAATTTCGTTTTAAATTTTTGTAGAGACAAAAGACCCGTTCATCGACCTCCACCGCTCCTACTTTCTGTGCACCGGATGGAAGCCATGCATTCACCCATTTCATGAACGATCCTACGTTGAATGCTCCGAAGCGTAAAGAGTACCGGGACATCGTAAACCGGCTTGTCCCCCGTTAGATTTTCGTGTCGATGAGAGTTGATTGGAACCTTCTTCGATCCATGGGAGTTGAGAACGACATAAAGGCGATACTCGAGAAGCACGCCTATGACGAAGATGGCATCGAGTACTACATATGCCATGCTTGGGAACGTGTATTTGACATTGCCGAGACCCTCTATCGCGATCTTATCATTGAGTTCGTGGCCACTTTCCGTTTCGATGCCGAAAAGGCCCTACAGGAGTTCTACCAATCATGCATGACATGTCGACTTGGTGGAGTTTGGCGATCGCTCTCATTGACCGAGTTTGCCGTGGCTTTGGGGATCTACACCCAAGCCGAGGTTGATGCTCCCGGTTTTGTGGATTACATGTGGGCTAGTGCGAAGAGGCAAGACGGTTTTGATCCTCGGTTGGCTTGGCCGATTTTGGGTGATGGCGATTATGGAAACAATCTCAAGGTTAAGGGTTTTCTCGCTTCTTCGGACTAACTTTTACATCGCATGCTCGTTAACGCGGTGAACGCTCGTTCCTCGAGGGAGGAAAAAGTCTATACTTATGATCTTTGGCTTCTTGAGCAACTTTCCACGGATGACAAGTATCTGAACGCCCCGTACATCATTGCCGTGCAACTCGCTAAAGCAGGTGGTTATCGAGAGGGAAGCAAAATGGTTGGTGGACAATACGTTACGCTTCTTGCCAAGCACTTCGGTATCCTAACTTAGGGTGCTATTGCTTCGATGACGAGCCTCGGTGAGATGGGTTTGATCGATATGGACCAACTCCGTGGAATGGGTGTAGCGATGGTGGATCATTTGATTAGTGGGGATCCGAACACGTGGATTCACAATCCACAAGCTTACGGGACGAGGAGAGAGACGGGGAGCACGCAAGGGTCCGGTAGCACGAGTGGGGTGAATGAGGGAGAACAACCGGCGGATTGGACGGCGTATTCGGAGTATCAAGATTTGAGTACCCGCCTCTCGGAGATGTCATTGTCCTACGGCCAACATCATCAACACATGGAGTACAACACCACGAAGGCTCTCCACCAAGCGAAGTGGCAAAGTGGAGTGATGAACCAAATGGCCTCCAACTTTGGTATTCAACCGAACACCGTGTATGTGATAGGTGTTATTATTAACCCCTATTTTGTGTCTTTTCGTCACAATTTTACACCATTTTAGTTGCCCATTTTGTTGTTTTTAACGTCATTTGATCCGTTTCCTTGTAAATATTAGTTTCACGTCTAGATCACTTTAATTACACTTAAATTGCTTTTATTATGGTATTAATTTTCTGCTTGTTCAGGTTTTGCAGAAATGGCCCGAGTGCTTCAGCAGATGCTATAGGAGGTCAGTAGCAGTCCCGCAGTACCGAGAGCTGCTGATTTTTGTCTCCTCCTCATTTTGGGCCGAAATTTTGAGCCAATGCTTATGGGCCGAATTTCTGGGCTTGGAAGCCCATTTCCTTTTGCTGATCTTTTTGAAGACTTGGTCCCTAAGCATCTTGTTGGCTATAAATAAGCCTTTGGTTTCATTTTGTAAAATATACCATGGAGTTTTAGGTTAGTAACTAAAACTTCATTTGTCATTTCCATATTTATAGTCTTTAGTTTGGGTAATGTTTGGAAATCTTTTGTAAGTTAGATTATGCTTAGATCTCTACCGGGTTCTTAGCATCGTCTCACTTGTTGATACGTTTTGGTTGAAATATTACGATCGAAGTATTTATTAGTTGCTTTTTGCTCGAAAAGGTTACCGGAAATTAGTTTGTTAGTTATTTTCCACATTAGTCTCAACTCTCGCAATTTGTCAAGTGTTCGTCATAAAGGTTCGATTTTTATAACTCCAAATATTTCATCGTTACCCGCATTCTCAACGTTACAACTCAGATTTTCGGTTCTTATAATTTTGAAAGATTTAGATCTTTATAAAATAATCATCTCATATTTTTAAGGTTATCGTTGATTAAAAGTTTGTTGTTTTGACTTACCTGTTCGAAGCTTGTATGAAAAATAATTAGTTTACAATTTTCTCTCGAAACGTGTTTAAACAAGCTATCACTTTTTAATTAAACTGTTTGCTTTCATCGGAAGTTCGTATTTTACTGTTTAATTATTATCTGTTCCACGTTACTTGGGATTTATTACACCCTGTTTCTCTCGTTGAATTTATTTTCAACGTTGTAGAACGTATTGTGTAATAGTTACCAATTCATTTACGTTTCTTATTATTGAAATTCCATTTAATATTCAGCATTTCTACTGGACATCATTCCAGTATTTAATTATTCGCACTTTAAATTCTTGCAATTTTACTGGTCCTATTCCAGTATTTATATTACTGCTCTTTACTGGTCATCTCATCCAGTGATTATATTTCAGTTATTTATTTTACAGCTATTTATCTGTTTTTATTTTCTTGGAGTTATATACACTCTGTTTCTCTCATTGAAGAGAACGTATTGTGTAATAACTCCAATCTGCTTTAATTCAGTATTTACTTTCTTGCATCCCTACTGGTCATTATCCAGTGTTTAAATTCCAGTTATTAAATTCCAGCAATTACAGCTTTTTATTACATTTATCACTTAAAATGTCAGTACTCATGACACACCGAGCCATGATGGGCTAATTGCCGTGGTTTGGGGTGTGAGGAAATGTTGAGACCACTCTCAGTGTGAAGGAATTATCCTGTGCCTTAATTGTTGTACTCTAACTGTTTATTGCAGGTGTTTAACATTTCATTGAAGATTGTACCAAGTTGATTGACAACCAATTTAGTACATGAAAATGCACTAGCTTTCAGAGTTAGGATTTATGTTAAATATTTTGTAATAAACGTGAGAAAGCTAAAAGTAGCTTTAGTGCCTCGGGACTATACTCATCTGGTAAGATAGGTAACACTGCGTTGTGTTAGGATTCATGAGACTTTAAGTAGACTCATATCGATAACACGTTAACCTTTGTGTACTTCTGGGAGGCCGATCAAACCAGTAGTTGGACCATCATTAAGCATAAGATTATTTCTAAATCACCTGTTGTCTCACCAGACCTTTGCACCCCATGCTCTTTATCACATAGATTTTACCAAACACCAATTCAAATAAATTCATTTTAAAATCCTCGAATTCGCCATCTGAAATCATCTTTTACAAACTGGACTTTTTACAAAGAGACTTTTTCACAAAACCTTCCCTGAGGATCGATATCTGGTATTCACTTACCATTATTACTTGTTACGAGACGATAGTAGTTCAAGGTGTATACTTGCGCCTGGTTCTATTTTCCAGTCGAATCTCACAGTTCACAGATTATTGCACACACTCCCTATTCACTAAAGGGGGTAGCATAATTCTCTCAGCAAGTTTTTGGCGTCGTTGCCGGGGAAGGTAGCTAAAAGTTCTTTTTTGTTTTAAGTAAAGCTTTTAAAATTTGATTTTTCTACCACCTTTTTGAAAAAAAAAAAATTTTGGCTCATGCCAAGAAAATTGCACGGGGAATTTTTCAATATAGATCCAGAGATTGAAAGAACTTTCCGTTGGCAAAGAAAAGTACAAAAAGAAATTTTAAAAATACTCATGGTGATCAAGAACAAAGACACAATTCTGATGAGGAAGATTATAGTGATGAGGAGGAACTCCATCAGGAGCAGGATATCATTCAACTTGCTAACTCTAAAGATGGTGGGATTATGGATTATGTTGTTCCTGTTTTAAGCCAGCTTCATTCAGGAATACTTAAGCCCAAAATCAAAGCCACCCATTTTGCTCTAAAACCTGTAATGTTTTCCATGCTCCAAACCAATGGCCAGTTTGGTGGCACTGCAATTGAAGATCCTCATTTTCACTTAAAATCTTTCATGCAAATATCAGACTCTTTTATTATACCCGGAGTTTCGCCAAGCTCCTTAAGGTTATTTCTTTTTCCATTTTCACTCAAGGAAAGAGCAAGAGCCTGGTACGATTCACTCGAACCAGATTCTATAACCTCATGGAGCCAAATGGCGGAAAAGTTTTGAAAAGTACTTCCCACCCACCAGAAATGCCAAGTCCCGACTTGACATTTCCACTTTTAAACAATGGGATGACGAGGCAGTTCCAGATGCGTGGGAAAGATACAAAGAACTTTTGAGAAGATGCCCTCATCATGGCATCCCGTACTGCATACAACTAGAAACCTTTTACAATGGTTTAACCCCCACTGCTAAAGGAATGCTAGATGCTACGGCAGGCGGAGCTTTCACTGGAGTTACATATAATGAAGGATTCAAAATCTTAGAGAAGATATCCAACAATAACGGACATTGGGCTGACCCACGGGCAGTCCCGCCAAAAAGAAATACCACTAATGTCCAGGATACTGATGCTTACGCAGCTTTGGCTGAGCAAGTTTCCAATATGGTTGAGATGATGAAGAATCTGTCCAACCCTAGTGGAAGTGAGAGGGCACCTAGAAAACAAGTCCGCTTTGTCACTTGTTCTTACTGTCAGGAAAACCATTCGTTTGATGACTGTCCTGGGAATCCTGAAGTGTCAACTATGTCAATCACAACAACCACACACAGACTGGGCCTTCTCTCCCACTTACAATTCTAAGTGGAGAGATCACCCTAACTTTTCGTGGCGTAGTCCAGCACTCAACCCACCAATGCAGAAACCCCATGGTCAGACCAGTCATCCTGTCCAGAATAACAACCACCCTCAACAACAAAGGCATGTTCATTTTCAAAACCAAAACCATCAGTCATCTTCATATCAGCCTAGGCAAAACAACCAACACAACCAACATAATCAAAATGATGCCCCTCCTACCTTGGAGGCAATGCTGAAAGGCTTTATGGCCCAAACCCAGGCATCCATCAAGAATCTAGAAAACCAGGTTGGCCAGATAGCCCAGGAGATTAAGAAAAGACCTGATGGGACTTTGCCGAGTGATACTGAGACCCCTTAAGACCCGGAAAGGAACAAGTCCAAGTTGTAACCTTGAGAAATGGTAAAACCTTAATAGAAAACAATCAGGTAAAGTCACACACACCACCTGAGAAAAAAGATAAAGAATTAGAAAATACAAAAACAGAGCCTGAGAAGAAAAAGGTAGAACCTAAAAAGACCTTTTCATCATCAACTTCTACTGATGTTTCACAGCTGTCTAGAGGTAAGACACCTCTAAACCATGCCCCACTTCATGAAAAATCAGACCTTCCACTGTTATTCCCAGATGAACCCAAGAAGATACAAAAGAGAGATAGATCCCCTGTAAGAGATGAATCACAATCAGGTAGCAGACCAAAAATTCATCATGCACCAAACAGATTAGAGACCATCCTTGAAGAGGAACCTATTTTACAACAGGTAGTAGATTATGAAAGCCTACCTACTCCACCACCAATCCCAGTGCCTGCGCCTGAAAGGACTACTACTTCAGCTCCAGTCAGTCGTTATATTCCTTATCCCGAAAGGTTAAGGATCAAAACGAAGAATTCAATTTAAAAATTTTTAGATGTTTTCAAACAACTTCATATAAACATACCTATGGTTGAGGCTATTGACAAATGCCAAGGTATGCAAAGTTTCTTAAAGACATTTTAAACAAAAAGAAGAAATTGACTGAATATGAAACAGTAGCTCTGACTAAGGATGTAGTGCCTTGTTAACCAACAAAATCCCACCAAAGATGAAAGATCCGGGATGTTTCACCATACCTTGCTGTATAGGTGGAAAGAATGTAGGGAAAGCCTTGTGTGACCTAGGTGCTAGTATTAACCTGATGCCTTTATCTATTTTCAAATCCTTAGGCATAGGTGAAGCCAGACCTACCACGGTGACTCTATCTTTAGCTGACAAGACCATTGCCTACCCTGAAGGAAAAATTGAGGATGTCTTGGTCCAAGTTGATAAGTTCATCTTTCCAGCTGACTTTATCATCTTAGACTTTGAGGCTGACAATGAAGTTCCTCTCCTTCTAGGTAGACCCTTTTTAGCAACTGGAAGAACCTTGATTGATGTCCAGAAAGGAGAGTTGACCATGAGAGTCCACGACCAAGAGGTGACCTTTAATGTATTCAGTTCTCTCAAGTACCCTGATGACAGAGAGGATTGTTCTACTTTAAGTGTGATTGAAACCTGGTGTGAGAATGGATGTAGAAAGGGAATGTTGGGAATAGAAGAAGCTGATAATGAGAGTGATGAGGAAGACTGTGAGGAGATAGTGATGCCTAAGGAAGTTCTTGCCTTTGAGACCTTAGGAGCTGAAATAGGAAGACCCTTGTTCCATCCTTAGATGTTGCCCCAGATCTGGAATTGAAACAACTTCCCTCTCATCTGAAGTACGCCTTTTTAGGAGACTCAGGGAAGTTACCAGTCATAATTTCATCATCATTAGAATCTGACCAGGAGGAAAAGTTGGTCCAAATGCTGAAACAACACAAAAAGGCCATTGCTTGGACCATTGCTGACATCAAGGGCATAAGCCCTACCATTTGTCAACACAAAATCATTCTTGAAAACAAAAATTTCACCTCAGTAGAGCCTCAAAGGAGACTCAATCTGTTATGAAAGAAGTAGTTAAAAAGGGAATTTTGAAATGGCTTGATGCTGGAATAATCTATCCAATTGCTATGGCACTTGTGTCAGTCCAGTACAATGTGTACCCAAGAAGGGTGGAGTCACTGTGGTCCCAAATGAGAAAAATGAACTTATACCTACCAGAGTAGTGTCAGGATGGAGGATATGCATGGATTATAGGAGACTTAACAAAGTCACTCAAAAAGACCATTTTCCTTTACCTTTTATAGATCAAATGTTAGACAGACTGGCAGGAAAAGAGTTTTATTGTTTCTTAGATGGCTACTCCGGTTACAATCAGATAGCCATTGCACCGGATGACAGGAAAAGACCACTTTCACATGTCCCTATGGAACCTTTGCATTTAGAAGGATGCCCTTTGGATTATGTAATGCCCCTGCCACTTTCCAGAGATGTATGATGTCCATTTTCTCTGATATGCTAGAAAATCCATGGAAATCTTCATGGATGACTTTTTTGTGTACGGGACGTCATATGAAGAATGTTTGAAAAATCTTGAAAAATGTCTGGAAAGATGTGAAAAGACTGATTTAGTCTTAAACTGGGAAAAATGCCACTTCATGGTTGAAGAGGGCATAGTTTTGGGACATCTCATATCCCGAAGAGGCATTGAGGTTGATAAAGCTAAATTGGAAGTAATTGCTAAATTGCCTGAGCCAACCACTGTAAAAGGAATCAGAAGTTTCTTAGGACATGCAGGGTTCTATAGGAGATTCATAAAGACTTTTCAAAAATCTCAAAACCTTTGTGTGTATTACTCCAGCATGACCAAGCTTTTGATTTTAACGAAGAATGTAAAAAGTCTTTCAAAACTCTGAAGGAAGCTTTGGTCACTGCACCAATAGTAATTGCACCTGATTGGACAAGCCCTTTTGAAATTATGTGTGATGCCAGTGATTGGGCAGTTGGTGCTGTTTTAGGCCAAAAGAAGGGAAAGATTTTTCACTCAATACATTATGCTAGTAAGACACTCAATGATGCCCAAATCAATTACACCACTACTGAAAAGGAATTATTAGCTGTGGTTTTTGCTTTTGAAAATTTTAGAGCATATTTAATGGGTGCCAAGGTAATTGTTCATACCGATCATGCAGCCATCAAGTATCTCATTTCTAAAAAAGATGCAAAACCTAGACTAATAAGGTGGGTCTTGTTACTTCAAGAGTTTGATTTGGAGATCATTGACAGGAAAGGTGTGAACAACCAAGTGGCTGATCACTTGTCCAGGTTAGAAAAGCCCGAAGAAGCAGAACAAGGGAGTGAGATCTGTGAAGTATTCCCAGATGAGAGGATATTAGCTGTGAACCATTTTTCTGTACCCTGGTTTGCAGACATTGTAAATTACTTAGCTTGTGAGATTATTCCTAAGGAATTTAACAAATACCAAAGGAAAAAGCTCATTGTTGATTGCAAAAAGTATTTGTGGGATGATCCTTATTTATTTAAAATTTGTGCAGATCAAATAATCAGAAGGTGCATTCCAAAGGAAGAGGTGACATCAATCATACATCACTGCCACTCAGGACCTTGTGGAGGTCATTTTGGAGGACAGAGGACAGCATCCAAGATTTTACAATCTGGATTTTACTGGCCCACATTGCATAAGGATTGTCATGATTTCGTAAAAAGATGCGATGAATGTCAGAGGAGTGGAAACATTTCTCGGAGGAATGAAATGCCCCTCAATGGGATTCTAGAAATAGAACTCTTTGATGTGTGGGGCATTGACTTCATGGGACCATTTCCCAACTCCAACAACTGCACTTACATATTAGTGGCTGTTGATTATGTGTCAAAATGGGTGGAAGCTATGGCTTGCCACTCTAATGACGCTAAGACTGTTGTCAAATTCCTACACAAGCACATATTCACCAGATTTGGTACACCACGTGCCTTGATCAGTGATGAAGGCACACATTTCATTAACAACCTGCTCGAGGAATTGTTGAGTAAATACAACATTCAGCACAGGGTGGCCACTGCTTACCACCCTCAAACCAATGGTTTGGCTGAACTGTCAAATAGGGAAATAAAAGGCATCTTGGCCAAAGTAGTCAAACCACACCGAAAGGATTGGGCCTCCAAACTGGATGATTCCCTATGGGCCTACCGGACTGCGTACAAAACCCCTATAGGTATGTCCCCGTTCAGGTTAGTTTTTGGAAAAGCTTGTCATCTACCTGTTGAGTTAGAACACAAGGCCTATTGGGCCATCAAAGAACTCAACATGAGTTTGGATGAGGCTGGTAAAAAGCGGATCTTTCAGTTGAGTGAGATGGAAGAACATAGGCATGCCTCCTATGAGAATGCCAAGTTATATAAAGAAAACACCAAAAAATGGCATGATAAGAAAATTCTTCCAAAAGAGTTTACCGAAGGCCAGAAAGTTTTATTGTTTAACTCTAGGTTGAAACTGTTTCCTGGAAAGTTAAACTCTAGATGGACTGGGCCTTTCACAATTGCAAAAGTGTATCCGTATGGTGTAGTAGACTTAATTGATCCGAAGAGGGGTACCACTTTCAAGGTAAACGGACAAAGGGTAAAACCCTTTCTCGAACCAACTGAAAACCCTCAACAACCAGACATGGTTGTTGAGCTTGATGATAGCCAAATCTGATTCTCGGGTCTAAAAACCCACAAAAATATCTGTACATATTTAGTTATTTTATCTCAGTAATCTTTAGTAGTTTTTTTTTTTATATAGCTGGTTAAAATTAAAATCTTTCACAAAAAGAAGAAAACACAAAAACATCTAGTTCAATTCTCGCATTTTTTGTTTTTTTTTTTTTTTGTGCTCATATTTTATTAGCTCGTAATTAGTAAAATTAGGATCTTGTCGTTAAAAGGAAAACACAAAAATAAGCTAATCTTTTATAAGTTTTATACTTTTTAAACAAGTATTAGATTTTTTTATCATCTTGTAAATAATAATATAGTTAGTTAAAAGCGAGCAAGAAAAATAGAGAAGGCAGAATACAAAAAAAAAAAAAAAAAAAAAAACAATTCATATGGCCCATTTGAGTTTAAACTGATATATCTCAATTTTTCCTATTTGGTAGATGACATCAGCCTACGAAATTTCAAACAGGCTAGTATTCTGCATGCTTTCTTCCTCATCAACGGCTTATCAGAAAAGAAAAGGGAGGAAATCAGTATTGTTATTCCAAAAATACCCTCATCTGACCTCTCCTCCTTCCCAAGAAATCAGTTCAACCCCCCTCCTTCCTCTTTTCTCTTTTCTGTCGACCAGCAAGCAAGCCACACGCCACCACCCCCTTATCTCTTCCTCTTTCTGCCGCCGGAAAACACACCACACGCCACCATCACCGCCGAAATCAGAAACCACCCCCACCTCCCTTATCTCCAACTTGCTCACCAAGTTGAACTCCCCTTTATAAACCCCACATTCTCAACCTCAGATTTTCAAAAACCTCAAAACCCTAGATTCTTGTTGCTAATGGCTTCAAGAAAATCGAGAGACAAACCGACCCAAGAGAACTCCGGCGAACAATCCAATCAGTCCCAACCGATCACCACCCACCGAGTGCCGTTCAATTCACCCTCACCACCGCCGGCAGACCATGCACAACCACCACCCGCCGCCGCTGCCTTGCCGAATCAGAACCAACCACCGGACCCCTCGCAACCACCGGCCACCAGCATCTCGAGCCCTAGCCGAAGAAAAAGACCGGCCACTCACAACCCCGTACCCCCACAGCAACGACGACTCACGAGGAATAGTCAGAAATTACAAACAAGGCCAATGACGGAATCCGAAGGGTCGGCCATCTCATTATCAGACACATCCGATTCGGGTCGTGTTGCTACTACCGAAGCAACCGCAACCTCTACCGCGTTGGATGCACTCGCACACGCCGCGGAAGGAGCCGAGCGAACCCGACTCCCGGTGTTTCTCATATCAGGTATATCGACATCCACCATAACGGTGACCCAAAAAACCTCACCATCGACTTCCAAAGCGGGTCCGGCTTCATCAAGCCGACCCCTTACAAGTGAGGAATTGGCCACGGCCGATGTCCTTGGCATCTCGAACAAGAGTATCACGTTGGGAAGTGTCCCGTCTCGGTTTGCCGAGATTTTCGGTCCGGAGAGAGCATCGAGGGAAAACACATCGCGTATAAATGAGAACCTCAAGGCATCTCATGGGTTTAACTTGAACAATCTACCCGATACCCGCCCCGAAAACCAACCCCATAACCCATTTAAAAAACCCGATATCCCGCGGATTGAAATCCGTTTACCCCAACCCCCACCCAAAGCCGTTTTTACCCAAGCCCAAACACCCCCCACGGTTGGCCCACAAAATCAGCCCGTACAAATACCACATCAACCCAAAACAACCACCAATGCCACAAACACACAGAGAACCGATTTAGAGCCCCTCGATTCTGAGTTTCTTGATGAGCTTGATGAGCTTGATGCACTCTTGGGTGTCGATACGCGACCGCCGAAAAAACGCTCTCAACCGATGCCAAAGAAAGATAAAGTTGTCACTCCACCGGGAGCGGATAAACCACCGGCACAACAGCCACCATTCCGTCGGTTCACTCGGTCCGAGAAAGCAAAAGGAATTTCTGGTCCGGAAGTTGAACCCGAACCGGTAATTCGAAAACCGAGCGGAGTGCGGATCCGAGACCTTAACGACATCCGAGATGAGCCACCTACGCGCCCGGATCAGACCCGGACAGCCGCGGATCAGACCCGGACAGCCCCGGATCAGAACCGGACAGCCGCGGATCAGACCCGGACAGCCGTTAATCAACGGGTTACGCGAAGATCATCGGCCTCGTCCAAGAGTAAAGGTTATCCGGTTTCACTCCTTGCCGATTATGACTTGCTTAGTTGTGATGAGGCCCGGGAGGTGTATTACCAATACGCCTCCAAATATATCATTCCCCCCAAGGGTTTTCAAAAACCCGTCATCGAAAAAAATCCCATCATAAGGGATGTCGTTGATGCCTTCAATTGGGGAAAAGTGTGTGCCATTCCCCTAAAGTCAACATAGGATGGCTCCGCGCCTTTTATAACGAGGCCGCGGTAGATTCGGACTACCAAATTTTCGTACGCGGGACACTTATAGATTGGTCACCGGAGGCTTTTAATGCCTTACTTGAGGTAGAGTCTCCTCCGGTATCCGAATTCGAGACTTTAACAGAAAGTTGCTCGGAAGAACAATTTGAAGCTATTCTCGATACCATAGCTATTGAGGGGGCAAAGTGGGATTTCGAGGGGCAAAGGCGTGTTTTAGAGGGTCGATACCTAAAACCGGAGGTCAATGTATGGTTTTACTTTATAAGGCAAACACTTCACCCGACGAGTCACGATACGAATTTATGTTTAGAAAGAGTGTTTTTGCTTTATTGTATTATCTCGAAAAAACCTTTCAATGTGGGCAAGTTAATTAGTTCATCCATTAGAGGTTGTTTAGATAGAGGTTGGTGTAAGATGGTGTTTGCGGGGTATATCCATAACCTTTTATTGGCCGCTAAAGTCCCGATTCTTGACTCCGACCCATATTGCGCGAAAAACGTGGTGATCGACCAAAAGGCCTTTGATAGGGTAACGAAGTACTATGCCCGAAAATCTGCAGATATGACGAATGCGAGTATGGATTCCATGAAGACTATGTTTGAGGAGATCGTGACGGCCCACTTTACCGAGATGATAAAACCGCTTAAGGAGAAAAACCGGAAAAGGAAGAAAGTGATAGAGGAACTCAAGAAGAAGGTGAAAAGCCTAAAGAAAGAGAAAAAGAGAAAGGAGCGAGCGGAAAAGCTAAGAGCCGAGGTGGAAAAAGCATACGAGATGGGAAGAGCCGGAAAGCCTTTGACTGATCCGGCCGTTTCCAAAGTGGTGGTGGATAGCTCGTCATCGTCACCTACTCTATCCGAGTAGGCCAGGTTCACTTCTCGAAACACCCTTTTTAATTTCCGTTTGTACATATCTTGTTTTATTTCGGTAATTTAGGTTATATAGTTAGTTATGCATCCATCGTACGAGTTTCTTTGGATAGTTTGCTGTTTAAAACACCCTTTGTGCACACACGGTCTCACCAGAAAAAGGGCAGCCCCAAAATCTGTTGTTGGGCAGATTTCGGCCTCGATCGAACGAGGCCAACAACTTCTTTTTGGCCCATTTTCATGCTCTAAAAACAGCGGACAACCCATTTTCATTTTATTCACACGTTACATTGTGGTGCACCACACAAAGAGGCAATCCCTCTTTTGGTTTTGTAAACTGATGACAAACACGTGTAATGTTTGGTAAATTTCCATGCGTCAACGTGAGTTATTTCACCTCACTTCAAGAGGCAATCCCTCTTTTTGGTAATCTGGGCTTTGTTACAAGTTTTTGGATGATCATAAATGTGAAATCGTGTGTGAATGATAGTTGTTGCTACATTGATTCTCGAATTTCATTTAGTAATTTTTCTAGGCTGTTTTGAAACAGTTCGTGTGTCACTCGACACACGGCTGTTGGGGACGATTCGGTTGGACCACGGCAGCAACAAGCATGACCTAAAGGTCGTTGGTTCTCACTTGTTAGCATGCCCGGTACTCTATGTTGCTTATTTAATGGTTCGTATCACATCTTAGTTCGTTTTACGCGCTTTTTGCGCTGTTTTTCTGTTTTGGGGCTGTTTTGGACCACACCGTGTGTCACTCGACACACGGCTGTTCGGTTTATTTCTGTTGGGCCATAGCAGCAGCTAGATAGACCGAATGGTCATTAGTTGCGCTTGATAGCTTGCCCCGGTGTTCCTTGTTGGTTATTCGTTGGACCGCTTTGTGTATTAGTCCAAGTTATGCGCTTTTGCGCCTTATTTTCTGTTTTTGGGGCTGTTTTGAATCAGTCCGTGTGTCACTTGACACACGGCTGTGGTGTGCTTATCTGTTCAACACGGCAGCCGCAAGGTAAGCCAAAATGGTCTATGGTTCACTTCGTTTACTTGTGTGCTTCTTGTTCCGTGTTAAAACCCCGTTTTAAGTCAAAATCTTGGATTTGCAACCACATGGCTACAAATTTCTGTTTTGGATAAATTACTAAGTTGTGGTTGCGGTCTTGGTATGTCGTGTTTGTTCAAGCCATGTCTTAGTCCACTTTGGTACCCAAAAGTTACCACATTTTTGGACCTTTGCTGAATATTAGGTACGTTAGGAATCTTTATAGCTTGAGTCATTTTGGGAACTGATTTTTAGAAGTTGTGATACATCTATTTATCATTGTGTGCACCAAAAACAAAATAAAACGGGAAGTTGGGACCTTGTTTATGCATAGCCGGTTTTCATAGCCACAATAACCTTGCGTTTGCCAATTTTTTTTTTTCAAATATCCGTCAAATGTCCATCTTTCTTCCAAACTTGATTTTTCATGCATCGAGGACATTGCAACCATCAAGTTTGAGGATGGGAGAATGTCCATTTGGATACTCACTACATCACAAGAAACAAATGCACTTAGACTACCACTCCAATTCAAAGAACATAGTTCTAATGTCTAAGTGCACTAAAGAGTGTCAAAGTGCACCAACATACCTCAATATGAGATGCATAGTAGGAAAATTGTACTATGGAGAGATTAAAAGAAAGATGAGGTAAAAAGCTTTGATGATAAAGTCTAAAATGATAAAAAGCCTTGATTTTTGGATGATAGGAAGTCGGTTTTCATGAGACTTTGGATGGAAAACTTGATAATGATTTTGGTAAAACACAAGTTTATGAAGGGCTATGAAATTCAAAAGTGCATGATCTTGGAAACAACTTTACCGGTACAAATTTAAGAAAAATGCACACTTTGGTAGATTGGTAAACCAACTCATAGTTTTTAGGATTTTGGTAACAAAACGTGAGTCTTTGTTTCGTCTTTTTTCTCGTTGCTTGGGGACAAACAACAGTTTAAGTTTGAGGATGTGATAGGTGTTATTATTAACCCCTATTTTGTGTCTTTTCGTCACAATTTTACACCATTTTAGTTGCCCATTTTGTTGTTTTTAACGTCATTTGATCCATTTCCTTGTAAATATTAGTTTCACGTCTAGATCACTTTAATTACACTTAAATTGCTTTTATTATGGTATTAATTTTCTGCTTGTTCAGGTTTTGCAGAAATGGCCCGAGTGCTTCAGCAGATGCTATAGGAGGTCAGTAGCAGTCCCGCAGTACCGAGAGCTGCTGATTTTTGTCTCCTCCTCATTTTTGGGCCGAAATTTTGAGCCAATGCTTATGGGCCGAATTTCTGGGCTTGGAAGCCCATTTCCTTTTGCTGATCTTTTTGAAGACTTGGTCCCTAAGCATCTTGTTGGCTATAAATAAGCCTTTGGTTTCATTTTGTAAAATATACCATGGAGTTTTAAGTTAGTAACTAAAACTTCATTTGTCATTTTCATATTTATAGTCTTTAGTTTGGGTAATGTTTGGAAATCTTTTGTAAGTTAGATTATGCTTAGATCTCTACCGGGTTCTTAGCATCGTCTCACTTGTTGATACGTTTTGGTTGAAATATTACGATCGAAGTATTTATTAGTTGCTTTTTGCTCGAAAAGGTTACCGGAAATTAGTTTGTTAGTTATTTTCCACATTAGTCTCAACTCTCGCAATTTGTCAAGTGTTCGTCATAAAGGTTCGATTTTTATAACTCCAAATATTTCATCGTTACCCGCATTCTCAACGTTACAACTCAGATTTTCGGTTCTTATAATTTTGAAAGATTTAGATCTTTATAAAATAATCATCTCATATTTTTAAGGTTATCGTTGATTAAAAGTTTGTTGTTTTGACTTACCTGTTCGAAGCTTGTATGAAAAATAATTAGTTTACAATTTTCTCTCGAAACGTGTTTAAACAAGCTATCACTTTTTAATTAAACTGTTTGCTTTCATCGGAAGTTCGTATTTTACTGTTTAATTATTATCTGTTCCACGTTACTTGGGATTTATTACACCCTGTTTCTCTCGTTGAATTTATTTTCAACGTTGTAGAACGTATTGTGTAATATTTACCAATTCATTTACGTTTCTTATTATTGAAATTCCATTTAATATTCAGCATTTCTACTGGTCATCATTCCAGTATTTAATTATTCGCACTTTAAATTCTTGCAATTTTACTGGTCCTATTCCAGTATTTATATTACTGCTCTTTACTGGTCATCTCATCCAGTGATTATATTTCAGTTATTTATTTTACAGCTATTTATCTGTTTTTATTTTCTTGGAGTTATATACACTCTGTTTCTCTCATTGAAGTGAACGTATTGTGTAATAACTCCCAATCTGCTTTAATTCCAGTATTTACTTTCTTGCATCCCTACTGGTCATTATCCAGTGTTTAAATTCCAGTTATTAAATTCCAGCAATTACAGCTTTTTATTACATTATCACTTAAAATGTCAGTACTCATGACACACCGAGCCATGATGGGCTAATTGCCGTGGTTTGGGGTGTGAGGAAATGTTGAGACCACTCTCAGTGTGAAGGAATTATCCTGTGCCTTAATTGTTGTACTCTAACTGTTTATTGCAGGTGTTTAACATTTCATTGAAGATTGTACCAAGTTGATTGACAACCAATTTAGTACATGAAAATGCACTAGCTTTCAGAGTTAGGATTTATGTTAAATATTTTGTAATAAACATGAGAAAGCTAAAAGTAGCTTTAGTGCCTCGGGGCTATACTCATCTGGTAAGATAGGTAACACTGCGTTGTGTTAGGATTCATGAGACTTTAAGTAGACTCATATCGATAACACGTTAACCTTTGTGTACTTCTGGGAGGCCGATCAAACCAGTAGTTGGACCATCATTAAGCATAAGATTATTTCTAAATCACCTGTTGTCTCAACAGACCTTTGCACCCCATGCTCTTTATCACATAGATTTTACCAAACACCATTTCAAATCAATTCATTTTAAAATCCTCGAATTCGCCATCTGAAATCATCTTTTACAAACTGGACTTTTTACAAAGAGACTTTTTCACAAAACCTTCCCTGAGGATCGATATCTGGTATTCACTTACCATTATTACTTGTTACGAGACGATAGTAGTTCAAGGTGTATACTTGCGCCTGGTTCTATTTTCCAGTCGAATCTCACAGTTCACAGATTATTGCACACACTCCCTATTCACTAAAGGGGGTAGCATAATTCTCTCAGCAGTATGCTCCATCACCATTTTGGCGGTACTCCGAGGATGCACCGCCCGGTTTCCCTACTTTCGAGGATTGGTGCAACCAACCTCGTGGCCCCTATTGATCTTTATCTCTTTTTATCTCTATCCTATGATATGGTTGTCTAAACAATTTTATTTTTCTGTTTGGTTTGTTTGGTTGAACTCTTTTATTTTTTTCATGTTTGGTTTGTTTAGGATTAAGACTTTTAATTGTTTGCTTTAGTTGGTTTATTTTTATTTTGTTCTTTTTACTTTTTGTTTTTTTTTCTTTTGGGTAATAGATACAGCCGTTTATGATCTTGAACCGAGCACGATTCTGGAATACTCTCTCTCAGATCAGATCACATCACATAACCCGGGAAGTTTCTCTTTTTCCCAATTACTGCTTAATTGTTTTAATTGTTGCATTGAGGACACTGCAAGTTTTAAGTGTGGGGAGGGGGTTATGTAGACTTATCTGTTTAAATGGGTTCACTTTTTGCTTTTTGATCTGTCGTTTTTCAAAATTTTGAAAGCTTTGAGACTTGACCCCAATTTTTTTCGAAATCTGAGATTGTTTTTGGACTTAATTGCTTGCGTATGAGAACACTGAATGGGATTATTTAAGTAAAAGGATGTCTTGGAATATCAATTGCCATGAGTGCCTCACCTTATTCCTTTGAGAGTTTGAGCCTAATTGTTTATTATTTCGTGAGGAATACCGACCTTGACCCAAGGTAGAACTTGTCACTTGAATGTTTGTCGAGACCACATAAGAGAAGTATTTATCACCATTGCACTGATAGAGGCCTTCATTTCTAACCCTTTTAGCCTTCGTTAGATAACCTCATCTTAAGGTTATTTAATTTGCCTAGCCGAATTTTTGAAAGTACTCATCTTTAGTACTTTGACCCTTGAAACCATTTTTTGAGCCTTAGCCTTTCATTTCTTTACCTTTATCACCTTATATCCCTTGAGCCTATCTTTTTATCTATCTTTTGGCCGTGACTTAAATTTGAGAACTCGAAATGTTGTGATCCATATTTTTCATATCTGACAATTAAAGCGGGGTTGATTTTGAGCGGAAAAGAAAAGGAAAGAATGACTCAAAGAAAAGAAAAGAAAAGAAATATCAAAAGAAATAAAAGAGTCAAAGCTAGAGAAAAGAAAATGAGCAAAGAAAGGAAAAAAATTCGAGCCACAAATAAGAAATGTGCTTAGGCCGATGCTAAAAAGAAAGAAAAAGCTCATCGAGAAAAAAAAAATGCACAATTCCAAAAGTCAGATTTTTCTTAAAAGTGTTGGATCATTACTGATTGAGTTTCTTGAGTTTTTGTTGCAATTCTTAGTTACTCATATATCCTTTATCCTACCCTTTACCCTTAGCCTAACATTACAACCCCAAAGTCCTCTTGACGGTTGACAACTTCTCAGTGGTGGAGATTAGATTTGAAGCTTATGCATGCGGGAATTAGTCGAGTATTGGTGTGATCACTTATCATGCATACACTTTTACCCCCCGAGAGATACACTTTAAATTATCATTCATACTTTGTGAGGGTAAAAGGTTGATCTTGGTATCCGATTGCTTGATGTATCTTGTCCTTGTGTTCGACTGTGTGAGTATTCTTTGTTCTCTTGGATGATCTTGGGTGAAGATAATTTTGGTGTTATTTTTCTTATCTTTCAGTCTTTTGATTGAGGACAATCAAAGCTTAAGTGTGGGGATTTTGATAACACCAAAATTATACACGTTTTGGTCGTACTTAATTGTCTGACTTTACCCCATTTCTCACCCATTTCTGATCTAATTACTCATGTTTTGGACTGATTCTCACTTTTATAGGTTTTGGAGGCCGTGGAACGGAAAAGTACGGAAAAAGGCGAAAAAACGTGGAAATTGGAAAAACTTAATCCAGTGGGCGTTTCGCGTGCGCGAGTTTTCAAGTTTGGCGTCGCCAAGTTCGCAAAGATGGAAATCTAGGGTTTGATTAAGTGTCTCGCGCCGCGAGACCGCAGCCTCGCGATCGCGAAACGAGCTCCGGAAGGCCTTTTAAATACAGATCTCCTCCTTCAGTCCAATAATCATCAGCAATCATCCTCAATAATCAAGCTACAAACCTGTTCCATATTCTTTAGTTTAGCTTGAGTGAGAGAGAGAGAGTGAGAGATTTGTGCCGATACGCTGACAGTTTGATTCTAGATCATCTATCGTTGTACGGTCGGTATAACTTGATTAATTAAACTAGTCAAGATTATTAGTCTACATAACTTGACCGTTCCCAGTGGTAGATACGATACCTGGACTTTCCTACACTATATTACTCACGATCAGGTACGCTTGCCTGTGAATGTGGTAACAGTGGCTAGGCTTTAGAGGTTAAAACTTGTTTCACTTTTTATATACGATAATTACCGCATCAAATACACAGATATATTATTATATTCATAAACTGAATATAATCATATTAATAAAAATGATGAATTTCATTATATTCATAAACTGAATATAATCATATTCATAACATGAATATGCATAATTTTTAATCATATAAACAAAAATGATGAATATGATTATATTCATAAACTGACATGAATATTCAACAAAAATATGGACAAATGTTTAACTATTTCATAAGATGAGTTTTTGAATAATTATAAGTGGATGTTAAAAACTAATTACCTCAACTATATCATCTTGTTTTAGTTGACCTACAAAGTTTCCAAGACCAAAACAACCCAAGTCTGTTTCGGCTGTTCACACCTACTGAGAAGGTCTGAATTCCATGCTGATATTGAAGGCCTTAGCCTTTGAACGGGTAGCGTCGGAAATGAAACATAATCAACATACAGCAGATGCATTTAAGTATAAAACATACAATTTCATTAGGTGAATTATTATATGTAATATAAATTAATATAAATATGTTTATAGAACTTACTGTTAAAAATGTGATTGGGCCCGAATAGTATGTGAGCTATCTTGCCTGGGTGACTCCATACATGCTTGATTTAAGGAAATCAATCATAACTTTGCACCAGTCTATGGTTTTCAAGTCTGTGTCTCTGCGCAGATATTTTAGAAATGAAATATTGCAACAGCCCATCTTGCTGCAATCTACCATAGTGCTCATGAACAAAGTTATGAAGTTCATTTGGAAATTGAAATCATTAACTTTTGATTTCTTCATCATCTCCATGATCTACATAGGTCGAACAAGAGTTTTCTCATCATACTGTTGAAGCCATTCTGCTATTATATCTTCTTTTTAATCCAATGGTAGTTTAAACAAATCCACACCTCCTATAGGCAACCCAAAAACATCATGCACCATACTTGGGGTTATCTTAATTGCACCCCCCAACAACATATAACTTCAAGCTATCAATATCAAGATTGTTGACTATGTAGAACGCCATCTTTGAAGGAATGTTATCGATCTTCGTTTGTAAAATCGACTCAAATCCTATTCTCCGCACCCAATCTTTCTGTTCATCTCCCAAATTTTGCATTGCAAGATATAAAGAATTCGGAGATGTCCTTATCTTAAGTGTTGGGAACTTCACATCATCGAGAACTTTCTTCGTACCCTTTCTTCTTGCTTCTTCGCGTTTCTTTTGAACCACTTTAGCTTCCGTTTCGGAGTCTTCAATTTCCTCCGTTGGAATGATTGACACTCCCTCATTCTGTTCAAGTTTTCCTTTACCCTTATCTTTAAGTGTTCTCTTCCTCTTCTTTTCATTCATTTGTTTCTTTTCACTGACTTCTGCCTCAGAAACTATTTGCGGCTTCACAACAGATCTTGTTTTTGTACTTTTTGACACAACAACCTTCTTTTGCTCCAAGGAATCTTGTATGATCTTTTTCTTTCGTGGTTGAGTATCTAAAAATTATATATAAAGAAGTTCATGTTAAATAAAGCATATGAATAAAAAATAGATTGTAATATATAAGAAAATTTCATATTTATGTTTAATTGTATAAAGATAACCTTTTTCATTCTCCATTCATTTTTGTTTCCTGGTTGTTGTCTTTGTAATTGCTTTCTTTGAAAGCTGAGGATTAGCGGAATCTGTTTTTGTTTTGTCTTCAACACCATCAGCTTTATCTCCACTATTATCATCATTATTAACTTTCTCAGCACCAGAATCTTCTTGATGTGTTTGTTCATGTATATTTCCACATACATTCTTAAGGATTTTATCAATGTCCATATCATCTGAAAGAGAAATATTTATAAATCTAATTAAAAAAATCAATAGCATAAGGTGAATTAATATGTGTGTACCTTTTTTGCCAAAATAACATTTGTTCATATTTAGTATATGAAGTCATATTCAGTATATAACATTAATATAACGATATTAATGAGATGAATACGTATGTTAATAACTATGGTTTTTCACAAGTTTATTGTGTTAATATTCACATATTCATATCATGTTCTCATAAAAATGTTAAAATGATGAATATTTAAATATGCATATGAGGAATATATATCTAATCAGAGTTTTATTCATATGATGAATAAATAAATATTCATAAGTAACATTGTTGTCCTCTTCATAAGGTTATGAATGTGTATTCATTATGTGAATATAGTAAACATGTATTTTTATATTGCTATATTCATATTATGAATATACACATTCATACTCTTATGTATATGAGAACAATTCTATACTAATAAGTATTTGTATATTCATCATATGAATAGACACATAGTCATAAGCTTATTAAATGTGAATTCTCATTTAATACACTTCAACTATGAAATCAATACACCTACTTGCTCATACTCTATTAAACAAAGTACATGCATTAAACAGATAATAATGTCAAAACAAGAGAAAAAACATCATGCAAGTTACAAGCTTGTTCCAAAATGCACTAACATGAAATCTATCATGTTTCATCAAATTTTCAAAGCATAAGTTGTAATTCTTAACCAATCTAGAATAGAAATTGAACTGTGCTCAAATGATCTACAATTTCAGAATATCCATATCTAATGGAAGTTACTGAGAGCAGGACAACAATACCTCATGCAATGCATATCATATAGATTAAACTTAATTATAAAAACTATATTTGTACATTTTTATGTTGAAGCTCTGTTGGATTACCTGTAACAACTAGTTCTTTTGGTTGATCAACATCTGCTTTATCCTTTTCGTTTGCCTTGGGTTTATCTATGAAAACAAGAATATTCACATTATAAAAATTTTATATTAAGAAGCTTAATACATAAATCTTCATCAGATGAATACACAAATGTTTACACAAGTTAATGAATACACACATTAACATAAGATAATGAAAATGTATAATCATAATATGAATATGAAAATATTGTTAAAATCATTGTATGACTATCAATATATTCAATCTATATTCTTGTGAAAAGGCAAATAAATATATTCGTATGATAAATATATATACCTAAACAGGTTTAATATATTCCCAAATAACAAGTAAATATATTCATAAAATTTACATTATGAAATTGACATTATAAAAATTGAATATATTTCTAAACAGAGTTATATTGATTCATCCATATAAACACATTCATATTATCAATATACACATAATCATATCAACAATATTTACCTAATCAGATTAATTTTTATAAGGTGAAACCTAATTAAACTAGATTATATATTCACATTATGAAATAAATTCATCTTCACTTCAAATAAATATATGCATTCATCTAATGAAGTGAAATTACATATTGATTTACAGTACCTCTCCTTTTCATCTTCGATAACATCTTTTGAAGTGTCATGGTGTTATCATCATCTTCTTGAAGTGTACCTGAAGTATTTGGAAATCGCCGATTTCTCTTTCAATCGGTCAGTATTTTTTGATTCTAAACAAAAAAATCGAAATATATTAATAACTAATCTGAAAATTAGGGCTTTTCACTTAAATCAACAATAACAATGGTTTTTTTGGAAGAGGTATCCTAGACCACATTGGGACCAGACTAATCCTCGACAATTTTGGGCGGAAGGCCGACTGCTAAAGCATGCAGCCCGGGGTCGAAGCCCCCGTACCTCCAGAATACGTCCCCCAGGGCTCGAACTCGGGTTCACCACTATGTAGTGCCCAAGTCTTACCACTAGGCTAACACTCCTTTGGTAACAATAACAATGGTTACCTTTTCCTTCTTTTGTAGTTTTTGATGATTTTGAAGTAAGATCTTTGTCCGCCATTGTTGATTCAAAGAGGTTTTTGGAGAATCGAAGATGGAAGAACTAGGTTGAGAAGACGAGTTTAGAGAAATGAATTCTCTGATAATGAATTGAATGAGATGGTTATTAAATGTGATAAATGCAGATTAATCAGTTTTTAAATAGGGAGAATTACACTCATGTCCTTACAAACTTTCAATATTACTTCTATATCCTTACAAACTTTAAAACTACATATATATCCTTCTAAAACTAAGAAATTCACATCTATATCCAAACTTATATATTAATTAGAATTAATTTAATTTAATATTAAAAACTTATTTAAAATTCAAAATAAAACATTTAAATTACCAAGCTACCCTTAACTACACTCTTTTTTTCCTCTCTCTACGTCTCCCTCTCTCTCTCTCTCTCTCTCCTTCCTCCATCCTTCCTTCACCTCCTCTTGATTGCACACATCCATCTCCCTCTGTAAAAGTAAAACCAAACCCATCTTAGTTTCTCTCTCCTCCATTTATCCCCTCAAGAAACCTAATCATTTGTTCATATCTCCTAAAAAACTACAATCATCATCTTCCATTTCATTTCATTTCATTTCAACACGAAAATAGAAACCCATTAACTTTCTTTCTCTTTCTCTTATTAATGCTATTGGTTCTCTTTAAACCCAACACCATTTTTGCTCTTCAAATTCTCAAATAAAACCCCTAATCTCTTACCAAATTAGTTATCTCAAAATACTTTCACCGGTGTTTCTTGCAAAGACTCCTCCATTTTCATGTTGAAATGAAATAAAATAAAATGGAAGATGATGATTGTAGTTTTTTTAGGAGATATGAACAAATGATTAGGTTTCTTGAGGGGATAAATGGAGGAGAGAGAAACTAAGATGGGTTTGGTTTTACTTTTACAGAGGGAGATGGATGTGTGCAATCAAGAGGAGGTGAAGGAAGGATGGAGGAAGGAGAGAGAGAGGGAGACGTAGAGAGAGAGAGAGGAAAAAAAAGGAGTGTAGTTAAGTGTAGTTTTGTAATTTAAATGTTTTATTTTGAATTGTAAATAAGTTTTTAATATTAAATTAATTTAATTCTAATTAATATATAAGTTTGGATATAGATGTGAATTTCTTAGTTTTAGAAGGATATATATGTAGTTTTAAAGTTTGCAAGGATATAGAAGTAATATTGAAAGTTTGTAAGGACATGAGTGTAATTCTCCCTTTTAAATATAATTTGAATTCCGTGGCGGTTTATGTTTTTATTTTTATTATATTATTAGTTTTTAATTTAAATAATATTCATTAACTAAATGTCAACTTACATTTTTGCCCTTCCAACGTATTTTGCTTTAGATTTGAATACTTTGATCTTTGACCATTAAATTTTTTTGATCAATGGATCAAAATGGTCCTAAAAATGGTTTTTCCTTGAAGAACCCTCTCTCTCTCTCTCTCTATATATATATATATAGAGGAAAGTTCAAATGTGAACCACTTTTTGGTTGTGAACGTGAGGACAACCGAGAGCGCGACACATGGCGACTTTGAGTGTGGTCCCCTCCTTTAATTCAATGCCCTCCCATGAATCGCGCCCAGTCACCCGCTGTGGATCTGACGTGGCGCCTAGTCATCCGCCACATGTCACGCTCTCGGTTGTCCTCAAGTTCACAACCAAAAAGTGGTTCACATTTGAACCCACCCCAAATTATATATATATATATATATATAGGGGTGGGTTCAAATGTGAACCACTTTTTGGCTGTGAACGTGAGGACAGCCCAGAGTGCAATACGTGGCAATCTGACATCCGTGGCTCAAGGCTTATTCAGTCTGAATAAATCCGCACGTTAGTGTTATTCATACTGAATAAAGCATTATTCAGACTAAATAAGCCTTGACCCACGGGTAACCCGCCCGTGTCAGAGTGCGTCAGGGTGCGACTAAGCCTTATGCATACTGAATAACGCTTTATTCTGTCTGAATGATAGCGTTATTCAGTATGAATAACACTAAGTCGAAAATTTTCAGATTGCCACGTGGTGCGCTCTGGACTGTTCTCACGTTCACAACCAAAAAGTGGTTCACATTTAAACTTTTCTCCCTCTATATATATATATATTATAAAGCTAGAGTTGTGATTTTCTGGGTTTCAAAATCAAGGCCGCTATCCACATACATACGGCCGCTATCCACATGGGTTTTTAAAATCAAATTATATCCCCTCTATGTATACACAGACATATATATATATACATATATATATAGACAGGTATGGTGGTGAGCAAAATTGAGCCGCTATTTGCTTTTGATGAGCCGCTATCCATTGTCACCGGATAGCGGTTCGATGGGTATAACTTAAATTTTTGAGAGATAATGGGTAGGAGATTAAGAGTATTTTTTGAAATGGCTATAAAAATTATTTTCTCTAAATATAGCATTTGTTTTTTTATTTATATAATAAATTAGCATTTAAAAAGTAAATATTAATAATTATAATACTCTTCGAGAAAATAATTATTTTAACCATTTGAGAAATTGCAATTCATTTGCTACCCATTCTCTCCCAAAAATCCTCAAACTACCCACTGGACCGCTATCCGGCAACCGCTATTAGCGGCTCCGGTGAATTTTCCAGCCAAAACAATTGGGTGCCACTATTAGGCGGTACGCACCGCGGGCCGGGCTTGGCAGCGGCTTGCTGCGGGTAAAGCCGCCGGGTTCAGCGGCTTGGGTGCGACACATTGGGAAGCCGGCGGGTTGGAGCTACTACGGCTTCACAGAGCCGTTGGCAACGGGCCTCTCCAATGGCCATATTCACTTAATTTTTTTTTTCCAAATACATACCAACCTCCTATATATATAAACCTTCTATTCACTTCATATACACATCCTTCAACACTTCTATATTCACTTTCATATACACAACTATATATACACAACCATGAATCCAAACATGTCGGGACGTGGTTCACGAGGAAGAGCATCGAGAGGTGGCGGTGGATCGAGAGGTGTCGGTCCTTCGAGAGGTGTCGGTGGATCGAGAGGTGCCGGTCCGTCGGGAGGTGCCGGTCCGTCGGGAGGTTCCGGTAGGTCGGGATTCGGCGGTGGGTTGGGATTCGCCGATTACGCGAACCACGAACCGTATATACCACAATTTGACGCTCAACAACAACCGGCGTTTATACCGCATTATGATGAACAAAACGCCGGTTACGGAACCGATTACGGAACCGGTTACGGAACCGGTTATGCGCCAAATTTCTATCCTCCCCATTTTCCTTACCCTCCAAATTACTTTCCCACCCAAATTTTTAATACGGCCTTTCCCACCCACTACGGGACATCCGGTGTCAATACGGATTATAACCGCGGGAAAACGGCTTACCCCGATCTCGTACCCCGTGAAACGGCCTCGGGTTCCGATTCAAGCGAAACACATTCGTATGTTCCGGAAACCCAACGGTTGCCAACCGAAGGTTCCGCTTCACCCGAGGCCGAACCCGATCTTTTCCCCGAAAAACCGAAACAAACCTTCCCCACCCGCGCAGCGGCAAAAAAATGGACACCCGAGGAGGAAGTAGCGTTATGCCATTCGTAGATTAACGAGTCCGAGAACCCCGCATCCGGTAACGCGCAAAGATCTTGTATATTATTGTTTCGTTAATTTGTTAAGTTATTCGAATAAGTTTTTTCGTTAATTTATTAATTAATTGTTTCGTTAATTATTTTGTAGTGAAATTTTGGCAGTCAATCGAGCGGTCATTTTACGCCCGACTTGAGGCCACCCCGTACAGAACCCACCACCAACTAACTGCAAAAAGGAGGGCGATGAACAAAAAAATCATGGCCTTCAACGGAATATACAACCAAATAATGAACAATAGGCCTAGCGGACAAAGCGACGTCAACCTTCTAAAAAAGGTTCGTTCCCAATACCAAATGACGGAGGGCGGTGTTTTCCCCTTCGAAGAGTGTTGGGAGATAGTCCGTCACAGCCCTAAATGGGCTGCAGTTCCGTTAATGTCCGGTGGGTTTTCGTCTCGCTCAACAAAACGTACTCGCACGTCCGGGTCTTCCGACGGTCACTTTGGTCAAGATTCCGACAAGGTCGAGGTTCCGCCACCTAAACGACCCGTAGGTCGGGGCAAGGCGAAAAAGGCCCTTAGAGGGGGCCAATCTTCCACCCCCACGACCGAACTGTATGAGTCGTGGGACCGCAATTTGGCGGAAAAAATGGACTACAAGATGAAAAAACTTGAACTCGATAGGAAAATTGCGGAGCTCGAAGAAAAAAAACTCCAACTCCAACTAAATGTTGCATACGAGCAAGACTGGGTGTTCTGCAAAACCCCGCATGACCACCTTTCGGGTTTGGAGTTGCAAGCGGTGTTGCAAAAAAAGGCTGTACTAAAAGCGAGACACGGCTTCGACTTTTAGTTTATTTATTTTCGTATTTTTTTTAGTTTATTTTTTTCGTAATTTTTTTAGTTTACTTAATTTTAGTTTAGTTAATTATGTAATTTTTATTAATATTAGAATTTTCAAATTATTTTTAACAATATTATTTATTTAATTATGTTATTTAATTAAATGAAATAAATAAAATAAATTGAAAAGTGAGTGGGTTGGGAGGGTTAGGTGTGTGTTGTAGAGGGTTATGGGAGGGTAAAGAGAGGGTTGACCAAAAGCTGATGTGGAAGCTGATGTGGCATTCAAAAAGTGAGTGGGTTGAGAGGGTTGGAAAGCTTGGGTGCGAGTAGCCTTAGGGGTAGGGTCATATAGTGGCACTTCTGACGTGTAGCACTCCTATTGGTTGGACCAACATGATGTACCCATTTGATTGGTTGGCCAAAATAGTTGGGTGCCACTATTAGGGGTAGATCCAATGGTTGGGTGCTGCTATTCTTTGAAATTATATGTGTGTATTTATATTTATATATATGGAGTTGCATGTGTGTGTATATATATGGCCGGAAAATTCGTCGGAGCCGCTAATAGCGGCTACCGGATAGCGGTCCGGTGGGTAGTTTGAGAATTTTTGGAAGAGAATGGGTAGGAGGTGAATTGCAATTTCTCAAATGGTTAAAATAATTATTTTCTCTACATATTAACTTATTATATAATAGTATATTAATTAATGATATATTTTATTATTATGATATATATATATATATATATTTTATAAGTTATAATCTATATATAATAAAAGAGTAACTGGTCTGCCACGTGTCGCGCTCTGGTGAGTCGGTTTCTGATTTTTTCCGCCAAAACACGTACCTAGACACTCTTATGATCTACATTTATTCTCGCCTACGTGTCACTTCTTGACACATGTCATGCATACTTGTCATTTGTTGACATGTCACTTTATTTCAAAATTTAAAAATATTAAACTATTCTATCTCTATTAATTCAAATATTAAACTAATCTACCCATTTTATCTATTATCTCTATCTCTCTCTACTATAACAAATCAACCATATGGAAAAAAAATCCAATGAAAGACTAATAAATAAAAGTCACAGTTATAAATTTAAATATACTTATATGTTTTACAATATTAAATATATTAATTTTCGTAAAACTTAATTTATTATACATATTGATGGATGCTCAACGGATTAATTGAAATGCAAATAATAAAGTATATAATATATGTCTATTGTCAATACTTTTAAAATAAACTAATTACTGGATATAATACTATTAAACATAAATTAAATTATAGTAAAAAATGTAAATTAAGCAAATCATATTTGTAATATTAATTTTTCTGGTATGAATTCTTTTTTTAAATTGTCTCGTGTATTACACGGGATCAAATCTAGTTATTGTTATAAAATAGTAATAATAAATAAAATAAGTTATTTTAATGTGGAGTTTATAAATTTGGTGTTTTTTTAAAGTGTGATTGGAGTTGATATATTTTTGGGTGTTGATGAACCCACCAAATTTGATGTTTTTAGTGGTAAATATGGTGTTAATTAAGGTTGAAGATTCTCAAATACACTTTCATAAACATCCCCATAACTTTCTTAACCTTTTCAACCATTCTTTCTTTCGTGCATTCAAACTTACCTTTTTTACTAGGGAAAAGTATAAAAAAACCCAACGAACTATTCAGTTTTGAATGGTTAAGTCCTTAAACTATTTTTTTGAATGAAAAAACCATTAAACTATCATATTTTGATTGATTAAGTCACTGAACTATCATTTTAAATGAAAAAAACCATTAAACATTTTCAATTCGAATGATTAAACCCCTAAACAATTTTTTTTTTAAATAAATAAACCATCAAACTCTCAAAAATTGGTTACTTATATCCTCTTAACAAAAATAAAAAAATTACCGGCAACCAACTAAAAATGTTTTAAAGTAAAAATATAAATATATTAGATTAAGTTAAACGAATATAACTAGTCAATTTTTAAAAAATCGATAATTTATTTTATTGAAAAAATATTCAGGGACTTAATTATTCAAAATGAAAAAGTTTAATGGTTTTTTCATTCAAAAAAATTGTTCAGTGACTTAATCATACAAAATGTAAAAGTTTAATGGTTTTTTCATTCAAAATAATAGTTTAAGGACTTAACCATTTAAAACTGAATAGTTCGTTGGGTTTTTTTGTACTTTTCCCTTTTTATTATGCAATATTTTCTTTCCTTTTCATGTCTATTCCAATCCCACCAGTTTTTATTTCTCCTCCCACTCTCAAATTTCAATGTTACAAGATTTGAATTTTTGGTTGAATCACCCACAACTGGGTTTTAAGTTTTCACTGCCAATATTCGGTCCATTTACGATCTCTACTATTGCATGTCTTTGGTTTCTCAATAGTGTTTTAAATAGTGTCATGTAAAAGAGTTAATAGGAGGCTTTCGTTAAAAAGTGTTTTAAAAAACCTTTTTCGATGTCCAAAAGCATTCTAAAAACTTTTTGTAACACTTGTAGGTATGACGCTTTTGTGTTATTAGAACTAGTGTTACAAAAAGTGTTATTAGAACGTTTTTTTTAATATTTTAGGCGTCCTATAAACTCAATTTTGTTGTACACTATTATATTCCATTGATCTTGATGCATATATGCGTAGATTTGGCAATTTCGCTCCATCAATTAAAAATGAGTCGGTATGGATTATATTTACGAAATGATCGTGTGAGAATAAGAGTTAAGATGAGAAAGATAAGAACAGATCTGGATCATTAATCACTTATAATCTCAATTCAAATAATTGTGCTTGATAGTTGATAGGAGAATTGTTATGGTGTATCTCGGTACATCTCATTCTATTGTACATCTAATGGTGAAGATCCTTTACATGTCAATCTTGGGATAACTCCACTTCTTAACGGAACTCAACCCGTCATTCTTGGATTACTACACTTCTTAGCGGAATCCAACCCATATATCTATTTCTAAGAGCATCTCCAAAAGTTTCTCCAAAAATAGAGAAAATTGAGTAAACGGAGATTTTAGACAAAAATTTGTTCCAAGAGCTTCCCCAAAACTATCTCTAGAATAGAGAAAGTAGGATAGAGCATGGGTTTTTTCTCCAAATATGGAGATAACCCCAAAAATGATTGTCAAATGCAAGAACCAATAGAAATCTTTGAAAATGAAAAAGTTAACGAGAGAAATGGTTAATTAATAAATAAAAAGAATATTTTAATATTATAATCAATTTTAAAATTTTCAAAATGGAGAATTTTTTGGAGATGGTTGTAATTTTTTTTATAAAGATTTTGACTTTTATTTCTCCATTATAGAGAAATTTTAGACTCTCTTGGAGATGCGCTAACATGTCATTTAAATTTTAAACTAAACTAAAAATGGAGGAGGCTAAATACATATGTTGCTAAATACACTTCTACATGTGTTTTTCTCTTTATACACATCAACATTAGATTCTGCTTTTTACATTTCTAATGCATGATCAACATGCTTTTAACATTTATAGAAGTGCAAATAGCACCGCACATTTAATATCACTAATGTACAAAAACTAAAAAGAAAGTCGACACAAATATTTGTACTAGAAATTTACATATCTTGATCAGAACCCTTTGAATAAACCATCCAATATACCTATGTCGATAGAATATTATATAAGTTTTCTTTGTCGACCTTAATATTTGTCAATAATGCCCTCGTGTGAAGCTAAATATATATATATATATATATATATTTTGATTTTATAAACGAAATCAATTATAAAAGAAAAGGGTATACAAGTCATTAATCAACATACCCTTCCAGAGACAAGTTTTCCACCACCAAAGTTATGGAGAATGAATTATGGATTTGATCCTTATAATATGGGGTTGTTATAAAATGGGTCCCTTAACCTCATTTGTTACAAAATATACTTTTCATGGTTTGCCTTTTGTTTTAAGATTGGTCATTGACCAACATTCAAACAATCTCTCAATCTCAGGTAACTATGAACGTAAAATGAACATTTTTCAATTTTATCGTTTTCAACATAAAAGTGACTAGATTGTCATCCACTTAACCAATTAGTTCAACCCTGGAAGCATTAAAAATGAGCAAAAATGCTAGTAATTGTAAATTTGTACTCTTTATCTAGGGATCAAAGTTGGGATTTTCGACAAACCGCAGGTACTAAAATTGAGGTTTACTCAAAAGTAAATCATGTGGAAAATCCAAGTCAATTAGCTTTTTGACTTGGTAAAAGTCAAAGTCTTCTTCCACCACTAGTGATTTTTGTAAATTTTAAATTTTAAATGGGTTGTAAATTACATGGAAGACTGGTGGTGTTTTGGTGGTGAAAAACTTACAATTGGGGTTGCATCGAATTATCATCTAGAAGGTTCTAGACGGAGTTCGTCGTTGCTTCCAGTTCCGTTTATGGACGTGTATGCTGAAGGGATGGGGGGTTTGGTTGCTGGGGTAGCGAGAGGCAGACCTACTAAGGACTTTGTAGGGTTCAGTGCACCAGTTCACTTTATTAGCGCAAGAGGAAAGAAATTACATTTTAAGATGGTGCACCTATTTGATTTTGAGAGTGTCCTCGAATATTTTAAAACCATCTTTTAACATAAACCATTGCTTGGTGAGATGGGCTTGGCCATATATGATAAAGCACCTTTCTTATTGGAGATCTTAGCTTTTAATCTTCACTCATAGCGAATGTGTTTAGTTTTTGATTAACAAGAATAAATCAATTAAATTCTACTTCAACTCTTATCTTTTTTTAATCATAAATTACATTAAATACTCTATTAATTTTGAATTATGTTTTCATTTTCTGTTTATTAACTACATCTTCATATCCCCTAGTAAATTAAGTTATTATGAATTTTTTTTTTTTTTGGGTTGGGGTGGGGTGGGGGTGATGCTCCGTGATACTTAAGATTTTAAAAGGTTAAAGATGCACATGAATTCACTATTTGTTTATATGATTTGCTAGTTTGCCCTAAATTGATATTTGTCATTTGTCTAAATGTTTGGATTTCGTCTTTTGCCCTAAATTGATAATTAAGACACTATCTTAAGCAATTATTTTTATCTACTTTTATTATTTTATTGACATGTTTAATTTGTTTCTTTTGAATTTTTATATCAGTTTTTAAAAAACCATAAAAAATATCTCGAAATCAATAAATAAACCAAAAAATCCAATGAAATCAACCTAAAAAACATAATTTCTTTTCTTGAAATTTATCAAAAAACCAAAAAGTCATTTCGAACCAAGTAAAAAACAATTAAATAAACCCACTAAATCAACCAAAAAACTTCAAAATCCTCCAATTGCATAATTTCGAGCGCCCGCTGGGAGTAGTCGCCGGTAAAAAGAGGGTGGGTGGGAAGAGCTCATGGTTAACGGTGTTAACTACAAAGACCATTTTGTTATAAAACAGAAAAAAAATCAGGAATGATTCAAAATTCGGGCATTACACAAGACCAATTAATGTAGTATTGTAGTCTACCCTACAAACAAATAAAGGAGACTTTAGAGGAGACTTTCACTCAATAAATTATTCCCTCATTCACCTTCCACTTTCACACACCACAATAACAAGATGAAAACAACCCTTTGGTTTGCCGGAATATTTCTTGCCGGAATCCTCCTCCTAGAGCCGGTTACATCTCAGAGTTGTAATTGTGCTCCGAACTTGTGTTGTAGCAAGTACGGTTACTGTGGCACTGGAAACGCTTATTGTGGAGATGGTTGTCAAGGTGGCCCGTGTTCTCAACCCCCTCCTACGAATAATGCCGACATCCCTGGTATAGTGACGCCGACTTTTTTTAACGGGATTGTTGCCAAGGCTGCTGGCAACAACTGTCCCGGGAGAGGTTTTTACACACGGGGTGCATTTCTTAATGCCATCAATGGCTACCCAAGTTTTGGTAAAACAGGTTCAATTGCGGATTCGAAACGCGAAATCGCAGCTTTCTTCGCTCACGTTACCCATGAGACCGGATGTAAGTACTTTACTAGAGTTTTTTTCTTAGTGAACTAATATCGTCTTGATATATATAACCAAACATGTTTAAAAACATTAAAATGTGGTAATAATGGGATCTTGGAACTATTAATAACACGGACAAGTTGTCAAATTATATTTTAATTTTTAGTTACGTGTAAAAATGTAACATCAAAATTAGCAGTGTGACATATTAATTAATTAATAAATAATTGAATCATTTTTTTACGCTAATTGAGAAAAAAAATCATTGCTAGGCTAAAAATAGAAATCAATATAAATTGTATCATGTTTTGATGTATTTTACGCATAAAAGATGTTGTTAATTTTGAATTTTCTTACATGGATGCACAGTCTTTTGTCACATAGAAGAAACAGATCGTTCAAACAAGTACTGCACGAGCAACGCCGAATATCCATGCAACCCTAGCAAGAGTTATTACGGGAGAGGTCCGATCCAACTCACAGGGAACTACAACTACGGTGCAGCCGGACGGAGCCTTAAGTTCGATGGAATCAACAACCCTGAGATCGTGGCTACAGATCCTATGATTTCATTCAAGACCGCCTTGTGGTATTGGATGAACAGGGTTCATCGGGATTTTGCTTCTGGTAAGGGGTTTGGAGCTACAATCCGAGCCATCAATGGGGGGGAATGCAACGGTGGGGCCCCCAACGCCATGAACGCTCGTATTAGGTATTACACCGATTACTGTAATCAATTTGGTGTTGATACCGGTCCTAACCTTAGTTGCTAGACTTCACTTTTATTAGCACCATGTGAAAACAAACATCGGTCTGTTATAACTCATAAGGTATATTTCTAGTAATTGTAATGTGTGAAAATAAATGTTCTGATGGTAATCAATGTCTTTTCTCTCGTAATTCAGTTTGTTCGAATAAAGACTATGTAATAGTAAAAGCATTGTTTTACATGGTGATCCTTGTAAAATAAAAATGTTGCATAATTGGTCCTTATATGTGTCATCAACAAATTGCGCCAGTCATTTTTCGATAAATCAGTTTGCATCGGTTTGCGGGTATTTAATATTCGAACTTTTAATGAGATACTCGAGCTTAAGAGATTAACAATCCTCGACCTTTAGTCAATCTCAGACACATAATAAAGCTTGTTTAACTTAACGAGTCGAATTCGTAACAACAATATTCATTAATTTCTCAGTCAAGACAAGCCAAGCCATTCAAGCATACATTTTTTCAAGTCAAGCATGTGTATACATGTTTATTAATCATACTATCAAAATTTTGTGAAACATAAACGAGCTTATAGAGTTTGAGCACATAAACGAGGTTATAGAGATTGAATTAGCAAGTATAATGTATAACGACCTTACTTGAACAGGATCTGTTTATAGGCTCGTACCTCTGTATTCTTGATTCCTAACAAGTAAATGTATAACTAAATTTTGTTAAACATGCATTAATCTCGAAGCTCGGGCCTAGTACTACTCGACTTGGCTCATTTACGGTCCTTGATATTATTGCAAACAAGTCGAGTTTTTATCGAGTGATCTATGGAGGATAGAGTTGAAATGTATCGAGTTCAAGATTGAATGAAAAGTACCTCAAAAACATATAACAAGTGAAGCTCAAGCTTATAAAATCTCAACTGGATATCAAGATTTGAAGCCTTATGTATGTGTTAATATTCTTGGGATGAACTTGGTTCGAGTTTGCATTATGGAACATAATTATTATAACATATATTTTCAAGCATTCAAGTTTTTGAGTCCAACTTGTTTTACCAAGCATACTTTTGATGTATATATTTGATCTGTTTAAACTAGTTAGGCCAAAGATGTCAGATGTCACACTTACTTGAAAAAAGATCCATTGACTCAAGTTGATTCATGGACTTCATAAACAATGATAACAAATCTAAAACAATACAATATATGAACAAAAGCCAATGGGTTCAACATATACAATTCCATACTTGTAGTTATAATTGTACCCGGTTTTCACGGAATCGGCCGCTCTACTTCTTTGGATAGAAGATAGATCTGTGTACAACCCACCTCCAGATGGGATATACTAATAGCATTTGGTGGTTAGATATAACACTAGTTCAAAGGCGGAATAATAACTTGCATTACCTTCACAATGTGAGCTACAATCATGTTAGCCTTTGACAAGAATAAACCAAATGACCGTCAGGCGTGTGGGTTTGACGGTTGCTTCAAGGTCGCCATCGAAAATCAAGAGCTCGCAAATTAGAACCGGTTCGTTTTCCTTCGTAAAGTTGTCAGTATACCGTTAAATTGGCAATGGAGGTGCATAGTATACGATTTTACTCATTCCATCATCTAACCCTCGCTCGTTCACCTCAAAATGGATGTATTTCCCTTTAGATAGGTACTTCTTTAAGGACTAGTTGTTTCTCTTTTTCAGTGACTTTCTGAAAAGCACGCACAACTTTCTTCACGGTATCTTTGTGTGGTTTTACCCCTAGTTCCTCCGTGTCTGCAAACACCGACCTAATTAGTTACAAGATTAAAGTTGACAATAATTTTTAAAAACACAAACCAAACCAAGTGGGCCGGAGTCCATTATATCCCACCAAGAGGTGGGGTTTAGGGAGTGTAGAGGGTTGTTTGGTGCAGAATGATTAAGAGTCTCGTATGATATAGTGTAAAATGAAATATGGATGGTTGGTAATTGTTTGGAATGAAATTAGGGCATTGAATGGTTAAGAAGTTAAGGGAAGCCCAAAATACAAAATCATTTAGAGGGTTTTTGGAACCATTAAGAGCCAGACTTTTTGCCAAACAAGATTTACCTTTTAACAATTTAGAGGTTACCTCTTAGTAGAACTATCGAGACCGAAACAAACAACCCCTGAAATGTATGAAAACCCGATCTCTACCCCAAAGAGTAGAGATCCGAAAATTTTAAAAGCTAGTTAACAGTAGGCGATAAAATACAAACAGAGAAGTAGGTACAAGAAAAAACATAACAAAGGACCTCTATTATGTTTTGAGGCATGTTATGATGAGCATAGATGGATATCATTATTGAAAACAACCTTCTTGAGATGGATCTTTGATGTGTATGCAAAATCATGTTCCAAAATGACTCCGCTTCATCTACCTTTTGGTCCACACCAAATGCCACTAGGAGAGTGTCAAATGTTCCCATTGTCACTCCTTGACCTTTGCCAAATATCCATTTTGCCACCTGTTCAACATCGGCAAACAGTAAACAAGATGGCTACAATACATACATACGTGTTTATAAACCAAACCAAACCAAACCAAAAAAACGCTGTAAACAAGATGCCCCTTGGTTCTCTCAAATACCAAAATACCCTTATGGGGGATTCAACTTTCACGCAAAATACGCATGCTTAAGTTGTGATTTTCAACATTTCGTACAGAATCAACAAGAAATCTACAGTCTACACCTTTCTCGTAATCATGCGAAGCAAAAAAGGACCAAACATACCCTGTAAATCCCACATGAGGTGTAAGATGTTACTTCACATTTTAAGGCTCCTTTGTATTGACTAAAACTATGTGCTTAGTATTATTCATTATGAATATCTCAATAACAGTTAGAAGTATAGTTTCGTACTTGAATTACTCCGTTTCCCAAGCTGTCCTCCGTAAACAGTTTCTTTCTCATTTGGCTGTCCACAAACCTGTGAATTAGCAATTCCAAACAACTTTAATTTTTAGTTTTCTATAAACCCATATATAAATGATTAAAATGTAGAGTGTTAGTTGTAGTAGAAATCATCCCTAAACTTCATTTATTCCAACTTTGCCCTTGACGTTTGCAAAATCTCTTTGGTTTTCATCTCCTCATTAATATAAAAATGAATCGAAATTTACCAAGATACCCATCATTTAAATGGAGTTTGGAGACAAAGATAACGATCGTTAGTGAGAAGGACAAAAACCAAGTGGTGTGGTGTCTTGTCTTGCTTGGCTTTTTGATAATTTTCCTACAAAATATTGTTTAGATATGTAATGAAAAGGCTTAAACGAACAAACTAAATTAAGTACATAGTGTAATCTTAGCTCACTTTGGGTTCCGGTGAGAAGTTGAAAGGTTAACGTGAGAAGCAAGAGAGAAGTGGTTATCAACCCTTGGAAGGACAGTTCATGGAAGGGCAGGAGATTAAAAGTGATCAATGGCCCAGATCCACTTCTCATGCTTCCCAAATGGGACTTCTCATGTTTTCCCAAATGGCCTTTTAATTGATATCATACAGGATTTGTAACATTCAAATTCAGGTATTCGAGTTTCAAATAGGTAATGACCAATTAATCATCAGAAAACTTAGCTGATGTGTTTCGGATATGTTATTAGAATTTCTTGGAACAATAGAAGAGAAGAAAGAAAAGATAGCCTTTATGGCGCATTTCATCGAACACATGGTAGGCATATGCAAATACAAAGTTGGTTTTATTAGTTATGCTTCCTACTTACCAGATAGAATAAAAAGAAATATATCAAGGAAAAGATGGAATGAAAAAGTGCAACAAGAAAGGGGAAGAGCAAGGGCATTACATGTCATCACTCTCTATTGGTGTAATGTTAGTATTTTAAATTTGAGTAAACTACAAATTTGGCCCTTAATGTTTACACGTATCTCTGAAAATGGTTCCTAAACTTCAATAACTACATCTATTATCCTTACCATTTGGTTTTTGCTTTGAAAATCGTCCCTCAACCTTAACTTCGTTAAGCTTTTTTGGGTCAAGTTAGGAGTGTTTTTGTCTTCTTTCTAAAATAAACGTAGATTTATTATTTGATAGTTTCTTTATTCAAATCTTGTTACTTAAACATCTTCAATTTTTTATTGCATACAATTTATTTTACGAGGGTTACATTTCACACCCGAAACCCGATTGGAAATCCAGCTAATAATGTATATTGCTACTGTTTATCTTGTAAACTATGATTTTAGAACATATACTGGTCATATTTTTGTTGACAAATAAATTGTTGTTTGAATTTTTGTTAATTTTCATTTAGATTGACTATTTAGTAAAAAAAACACTAAAAACTCATTTGGGATAAATTAGTCATTTAATCAGTTCAGTTATGTCTAGTCTTGTCTTGTTAAACGCAGAACAATTATTTTGTCCTACCCTATGATATCCTATCTACTTACCAACCGCACCTTTAAAAAATTCATCATTTAAGAGTTCATATGCAGGGGTGATGCCATGGAGAGCCTCATAAGGAGACTTGTTTTGAAGAATGGGAGTTGGATGTCGATTAATGGTGTAGACAGCAGTAAAGGCAGCTTCACCCCGAAAACGTTCTGGGCATTTGGCAGAAATTAACAAGGTACGGATAGTATCAAGAATATGCCTGTGTTTACGTTCAGCACAACCATTTTGGGGAGAAGTACCCGGACAAGAGTACTGAGAGATAGTGCCTTGAGATCGAAGAAAGGCGATGAGAGAAGATTCTTTGTATTCCATAGCGTTATCGGCTCGAAGAATCTTTATGGGTTTTTGAGAATTGAGTTTGTATCATGCGGGCAAAGGTAATATAAATCTGAGGTAGTTCTGATCGATGTTTCATAAGATAAATCTATGTGAAACGTGTGTGATCATCAACGAAGATAACGAAGTACCTGTACCCACCCATAGATGGATGTGGTGCTGGTCCCCATACGTCGAAATGGATAAGATCAAAAGCAGAATCAGATGTATAGTCATTGAGTTCATAAGGTAGAGCACGGTGTTTGCCAAGTTTACAGGACAAACAGGAAACTTCATTGGAAGTGATGTTACCTAGAAGACCAGAGTTGGCTAATAGCTTTATTCTGGCCGATGACAAGTGTCCTAGGCGAGCATGCCAGATATCAAAAGAGGAAATTGTGGAAATAACGCAGTAAGGTTTGTGTATGACGAAGACAAAGGTAAACGAAGATAGACGACTTCAAGGATCCGTCCAACTCTATGGCCTTTTCCAAGAATCAGCTTAGTCTTTGGATCCTGTATAATACAACCAGAGAAATCAAAAGATATAAGTAGACCCATTTCCTGAAGCTGGGTGAGAGAGACTAGCCCTATCGCTAGTCCTGGTACATGCAGTACATCGGGTAACTGAATCGTGTCAGTAGAAAAATTCCCACTGAATAGTACAGGCTTAGGAGTAAGATCCGCTGTGCGAACAGTAGGATGCTGAGATGGCTGCTTAGTGGTGAAACCGGCAGGATATGGTGACATGTGGTTAAAGCAGCCAGAGTCAAAAATCTAGAAATTGTCCGACGTAGACGATTGCAGAGAATGCATTCCCATGGTCCAAGACAGTGGTTGTTGCATAAGTTGTCGACGCACCAAAAGTTGCATAAGATGTTGATTCTGACACAGGGAGTTGCATTAGTGCAACTTTTTGGGACGGATCCAGTGACACATATCCATTTGAAGTGATGGATTTGGGTTTAAAGTGACTGAGGTTGGATGCCATGATTTGATGGACAAACAAGAATCAGTAGGTCAGATTCGGGAAAAGAGATAACCCGACTCGGGAAATGAGGTGATCTGACTCGGGAAAAGGGATAACCCGACTCGGGTAAAGATATAACCCGACTCAGGGTTTTTAGGAATCCCGACTCGAGGATTTGGGAAACCCGACTCGGGGTTTAAGCAATATCCCGACTAGGGAAAGCGAGTTCCAACTCGGAATCGAAAGATTCCAACTCGGAAGTCGAAAGGAGGAAGGAAAATCTCGACTCGGGAAAAGCAAAATCCCGACTTGGGAAAGCGAGTTTCGACTCGGAATCGAAAGATTCCAACTCGGAAGTCGAAAAGAGGAAGGAGAATCCCGATGCTGGAATTAAGAATCCCGATGCGGGAATTAAGAATCGCGATGCGGGAATTAAGAATCCCGATGCTGGAATTAAGAATCCCGATGCGGGAATTGTTAGGAATTATGTGCATAAGTTGACAAACCGTTTGATCGCACATCCAACGTTATAAGTCACTTGAGGGTCACACCTGTGAGGACCTATAATTCGGATAGTATAATAACCCCAATTTGGAGAGTTTAGTTTTATAATAGTGAATTATAAAACTGTTGGGTGTTTTCTGTATAAACCCCAAAGTAAAAGGTTTCTGACAATTAATTAAAGTTATATATTTATTAGTTAAATAAATATATAAAAGGGTTAATTAATTGGTTTATAATTATCTAGTAATTATTATATGGAAATATAATAATAGTGAAATATTCTTTCTTGGAGAGAAAGAAAGAATAAGATAATTATGGAAATTATTCTTTCTTAGAGAGAAAGAAAGAATAAAGTTATATGGAAGTTTTCATATAAATAGATAGGTAAGGCTATCAAATTATCATTGAACTGATTAGTAGCCTTCTCACTAAGAAACCTCTCTCTCTCCACAATCTCTCTCTCTCTGTCGAATTCATCAGAGATCCAAAAACCAGTTTCGGTTTTTCAGTGTTCTTCGCGTGCCGTTTGTTCGTGAAGTGTTCCGGGGTTAGATCCAGCTAGAGGGAATTCCGTTTGGTCGTTTACGGGTGGATCTATCTCAAGCAATCCAGGCAATAACCCTAAACCTACATATTAACTGTGATAAGATAAAACAAATAAGATCTGTGATATTTTCGGGATTTTAATCGTTATTGCTTCCGCTTAATCAAACCAGTTAGGTTTGATTGTTTAAACCTATTTGAACAATTTGTTTCATATGGTTTTGTCGTGTATCTCAAACCAGTTAGGTTGAGATCACAGTTATTCTCGTGTCAGTTTGATACGAGGATCTCACAAAATCCCAACAGGAATTAAGAATCTCGATCCGGGAATTAAGAATCCCGATGCGGGAATTAAGAATCCTGATCCGGGATTGATGAATGGAGGATAAGGAGCCTAAAGCTCTGATACCATGTTAGAATATGAGAGAGGCTGAAAGCATTCATATATTGATCAAGAGAATGAATGTTACAACGACTATAAAAGAGAGATCTAAGGGGTATATATACAAGAGGTACAAGGAGTAATGGGCCAAGAGCCCATGGGCTTTATACAAGGCTAAACTATTATCTAACAATTAGCTTAAGTAAAAAAAATTAAACTCCAACTAACAAAAAGTATAGTCAAATTCAATCAATTTTAATTTTAATTCCAGCAAAATCAAATACTTTTTATGCATTCCTATTGCATTTTGTATGCAAAACGTCTTCTAAGATTATACCAAGTAATTATTTCCAAAAAAGAATGCGACTTACTCTTTCTTTTTAACAAATTATAAACGAATATACCTTAGTGCATTTTCCATTAAAAATCATTATATCATATTTGGTTCTTGTGATGTTTTTGGATGAACTTATGCAAAAATAACTGGCAGTTGAAAAAAAATAGCAATTAAAACATGGTTTGATATAACTAAAAGGTGTTAGCTCAGTTGGATAGGTAATATCCCTGGGGTGTGGGATGAAAGCCACATTACCAGGGTAGGAATCCCAAGGGCGACATTTCTGAGATATCCAGACTTTGGATCTGGTCTTTTGGGTCGGGTTCGGGGCCGATATGGGAGGTTCCAATCTATGGAATCCACTTCCCTGCTGGTCGGGTTCAACCATAGGTTGGGCCGGGTCGCAGCGAACACTCCACCAAGTCCATCAAATGGGGCCTCATCTCCATGTGATCTACATGCAAAACTTATCTTTAGGTTAGCACCACAATAGGTTTTATCTTTTGAGAATATGAAATATCATCAAGGAGCGAGAACCCATTTGCTAAAAGCACATGCAACAGGGGGTGAATCGAGTAAGGAAACATGATCCGAAAGTACAGATCAGATTTCTTTTTCCTCTAGACTATTTTAGTCGACCTAGAAAGAATCGATAACAAGAGACAATATGTAAAGAGTTGATTCTATGTTGGTGTGCTTCCTTATCAGGAAACCCACAACGAGGCATCACAATCTACGAGATTGTTGACCTAACAAGTTTTCCAGTAGCGTTGAGATAGTAAAACATTTGGTACAATTTGAGGGTCGCCTCAAGCTCATCATCAAAAATTCAAAATGATCTTCTTCGGGGTTTGTGACGTCAGGATTGTTATGGTAGTTTAGGTATCAAGATAACGTTTAAGGTCGTGTTTACCTTTTCCATTATTTCCCTTACTACATCCTTTCATATTTTTGAAAAACCCAAATGGTGACGTGTAAGTTTATAACCAATAATCTGTTTGGTTTAAAACGTAAAAAGGCTTGTAGCATTGAAGAAACAAGAAATAAAATACATGGAAAAAATATAGTTTAGACGCCATTACAAATTAAGACTATTTTTGGTGAAATCTAAAAATTGTTTGGCTAGTAAAAAAGATGGCGGCCTTGATATTGGAAGCTTGTTTTCTTTCAACTGAGTGGTCCTATTTAAATGGATTTGGCGACTTCAGGTGGACCAAAATTCTCTTTGTGTCAAAGTGATTAAATCGATTAATGGTGCTTGTGGGCTTATTGGGTCACTTTACCCAATAAGGTACCTGATTCTTTTAGGATTTCTATTTTGAAGGCGGCTCAACAAATGGATAATATTGGTATTTAACTTTTCTCTTTTTTTAAATAAAACTGGATGATAGAAATTCTACTCTCTTTTGGAATGATTTTTGGTTGGGAGATTCCTCTCTTAAAGTGCAATTTTCAAGGGTATATGTGTTTGATTGTGACAAATAGGCGTTGATTCAAGATCGATTTGTCCCTGGGGATTAGGTTTCTGTGTAGAGCATCGAGAGGGGGTGGAGGATTCACAGATGTTAGCTTTACGGGTGATACTAGCTAAGTTCAATATCTTTTACCAAAGAGATGGATGTTTTTGGTCCCTTGATGGTTCGAGTGAGATCACAGTGGCTTCTACTCGTAATCATATAAACGCTAAAATTTTGGTGGTAGATCATTCTTCTACAAGATGGAATCGATTTGTTCCTATCAAGGTTAATGTTTTTGCCTGACGTTGGGCTTAAACAAAATTCCATCTCGAGACAATCTTGATAAAAGAGGATCTGATGTATATTCCCTCTTATTTCCTGGTTGCAATTTAGAGATTGAGTCCATGGGTCATTTGTTCTTTTCTTGTCAAATGCCTCGGATAGTTGGAAACGATTGATCAGTTTGGATATTCCGGAGTTTAATACCAATTCGGATATTTCACAATTCAATTCCAATTCAGATTGGATTGGTTGGTTTTTATCCTTGCATTTCACGAGAATAGAGTCGACTTGTCTAGAGGTGATCGCTCAAATGGCTTTATGCGTTATTTGGTCTTGTTGGAATGAGACTCTTTTTAGACTTTCCAAACCTAAGAAAGCGTTATTTACTGTGGGATTGCATTGTTACCATTGTTCTTTTGTATTACAACAAGTTTGCTATTAATTTAGTAGGTTGGTTACAAAGTTATCTTTCTATCTATCTCTTGCATGTAATCTTTTCTTTTAGCTTTTAGCATGTATTTTTTTATAAAATCTCCAACATTAAAAAAGTAAAGAAAATACAAAAAAAAATCTCTCTAAAAAAATTTAAGGGCAATTAAACACATACACGTTCTCAAGGTATCCAAACTTCCACTTAATGGGCCACTTGATTAATCCCCATCGATCAGGACTCGGTCCAATTAAGGGTATCAATATATGTGACAGATACATGATCTAAATATCACCACATGCTTACCATTTACAAAAGTCAAAAGCTCTATTAATACAAAATTTCTCTAACTTATTTATTATTTTAAAATTCATGAAAAGCGTGAGAAATTCTTTTATGTTAAATTTTGTTCCTAAAACATAATCCAAAAATTGTAGTTATAATCTAATCTTCCAAATAATTGAGAAAAAGTCATTAGGTTGACTTGGATATTAATCAAGGCAAGTCAATCTTACTTGGTGGCATGTATTATGGTTTTAAAGCAAAGTTACTTAATCCAAATATATTTGTTTTTATATAATAAAGTCATATGAATAATCGACATCTGTAATTAATGTTTTAAAATAATTAGTAGGAACTTTCACAGAATATCATATAATGAACTAAAAAATATTTAAAAATGCTACGTTTGTTAAATACATTAATTACCTATTGACGTGTTATTCTATACTAATTATTTTATTTTTTGTGACTTTTTCAACCTAGTATTTGTATTTTTTTTTTTAATTCACACGAGAATATGGACAAAAAAGTTAGAAATTTAGAAGTTTCTGACTAAATATTTATTTTAGTTTAAGATCTAGATTATCTTAGAACGGACAAAAAAGTTGTTCGAAAGAAAATATCATGAATAAATATTTAACAATATTAATTATTATTGTTTTTTGTTAAAAAGAACATCCTACTTAAACTGCTTTTAATAATTTATTTTCATTTAGATATTTAGTGGAGATATTTAGTTTTTCATTTTTAATGATTAAGTCTCTAAACATTTTTTTCAATAAAATAAATCATTAAATTTTTAGAAATTTGCTACTTATATTTGTTTAACCTAAACTAACATAGTTATATTTTACCTTTAAAACCTTCATAGTCAGTTACATTTAATTTTTTTTATTTTTATTAAGAGTAAGTAACCAATTTTTGAAAGTTTAATGGTTTAATTTATCGAAAAGAAATTATTCGAGACTTAATCATTCAAAACGAAAAAATTTAATGGTTTTTTCATTCAAAGAATAGTTTATTGAATTAATCATTCAAAATGAGAAAATTTAATGGTTTTTTTGTTCAAAAAAATTATTTAAGAACTAACCATTTAAAATAGAATAGTTTATTGGGTTTTTTTGAACTTTTCCCATGTTGTTTATATCATTGTAGATCATTAGAAGACATGATCAAGGAGGTTTGCTCCCTTGGAGATCCAAGGGACAAAGCCACTGACTGACACCCGAGGCTGTCGCAAAACCTCAATGAATATTATAAAGAGATGTACTTAGGAATTTTAAGTTTTGGAACGTTCTAGATGTAACTAAAATCCACGATAAATCTGTTTCTTTAAACCCTTGTGGAAAATTAACGTATACAAGGTTTTGGACAGGGCTTGTCATTAGTTCGAGTTCGGTTTGTAGTTATGTATGAGTGGAGAAAGGGTTGGAAACAATTACGATGCGTTTGGTTGGAATTTTTTTTTCAGTTTTCCAAAAAAATGGGAGGTGATATTTCCACATAATAAATTGATTCATCCAAAGAAGATGAATGGTTCACTAACTTGTACATTAGCTTTAAGGGTGTTGTACATATGTGGAAGAATCAATTTATTAAGTGGAAGTATCAATTCCCAAAACAAATATTCGTTTTTTGTTTCTTGAATCTGAAGAAAATATAAAAGGCCTATTTATTAATTGAAGTCTAGATAACAATATTAATTATTGGGACCACATTGTTATTGAACATAAAATAAAGTACAAATATAAGAGAAATTAGCAATTTTAGCCATTTTAAAATATCTTTAACATATCTTAACCATTTTTTCTATCAAAAACATTTAAATTAGCTATGAAATGTGCAAAATAGGGAACTTTACTAAAAACAACATCCGCTAATAACAGATAAGCGTACAAAACATAATTTTTCTTTAAGCTTTCAGAGGCCTAAGGTGTATGTCTCTTCAGGAACCAAAAATGTAATTTTCAAACTTATTCGCTATTAGCGGATGTTATTTTATCGGAGTTCCTTGTTTTAGCGGAATTCATGACTATTTTGGTAATTTTAAGTAGAAAAAGATGTTAGTGATATTCAAAAATGGCTAAAATATTTAATTTCTCTAAATATAATTAATATGTTTGAGGAACCAAATCCAAAATTCAGGGATTACATAGGACCAATTTAGGTAGTTTACTTTAAAAACAAATAATGGAGACTTTGGAGGAGACTTTCACCCTATAAATTCCCTCTTTCACCTTCCACTTTCAAACATCACAATAACAATAACAAGATGAAAACAACCCTCTTGTTCGCCGGAGTATTTCTTGCCGGAATCCTCCTCCTAGAGCCTGTTACAGCTCAGAATTGTAATTGTGCTCGAAACTTGTGTTGTAGTAGGTACGGTTACTGTGGCACTGGAAAAGCTTATTGTGGCGAAGGTTGTAAAAGTGGCCCGTGTTCTAAACCCCCTCCTACAAATAATGCCAACATCCCTGGTATAGTGACGCCGACATTTTTTAACAGGATTGTTGCCAAGGCTAGCAACAAATGTCCTGGGAAAGGTTTTTACACGCGGACCGCGTTTCTTAAGGCCATCAAAGCCTACCCACGTTTTGCTAAATCAGGTTCTATTGCGGATTCGAAACGCGAAATTGCTGCTTTCTTTGCTCACATTACCCATGAGACTGGATGTAAGTACTTTATTAACGGGTTTTTTTAACGAACTCGTCATCCTGATATATATAACGAACATGTCACATCAGATTTAACGGTGTCGTGTATTATATTTTAACTTTTAATTACTTATAAATATTAACCGTGTCAGATATTAATTAATTAATAAAAATTGAATCTTTCTTACACTAGTTTTTAGAAAAGAAATTCATTTCAACACTAGAAATAAAAATATTACAAATTGTGTTCTGTTTTAATGTAATATCCATAAAAGATGTTAACTTTGACCTTTCGTATATGGATGCACAGCCTTTTGTTACAAAGAAGAAATAGATCGCTCAAACAAGTACTGTACGAGAAACACCGAATATCCATGCAACCCTAGAAAGAGTTATTACGGGAGAGGTCCAATCCAACTCACAGGGAACTACAACTACGGTGCAGCCGGACGAAGCCTTGGGTTCGATGGAATAAACAACCCTGAGATTGTGGCTAGAGATCCTGTGATTTCATTCAAGACCGCCTTATGGTATTGGATGAACAGGGTTCATCGGGATTTTGCTTCTGGTAAGGGGTTTGGCGCTACAATTCGAGACATCAATGGGGGGGAATGCAACGGTGGGGCCCCCAACGCCGTAAGCGCTCGTGTCAGGTATTACACCAATTACTGTAATCAACTTGGTGTCAAACCTGGCACTAAGCTTAGGTGCTAGACTTCGGTTATTCTAGCACCATGTGAAAACCGACAAGTTCTTACTTATATGGTTTTTCATCAGTGAAAATGATGCCCGGTCTAGCTTATATGGTATGTTTTTTTATAATTGTAATGTGGGAAAATAAAGGTTCTCGTGATGTTGAATATGTTTGCTTTCATATTTGAGTTTGTTGGAATAAATAATAAGTTATAATAAAAGCATTGCTTAATATGGTGATCCTTGTAAAATAAAAATGCTGCATTACAAATGCTTATATCATATGTGTTGTCAACAAATTACATGTCATTTTCTATATATCGGATTCGGGTGTTAAAGATTCGAGATTTTAACGAGAATCTTGGACATGAAATAAAACTTGTTTGTCTTAACAAGTGGAGTTCTGTAACAACAATATTCGAATCGGCTCATTCGAAAGCTCGATTAAAATTTCTGAGTCGAACCAAGCCATTCAAACATAAACTTTTTCAAGTCAAAATATAAAACTAATGTTGGTCCTATTCAGGAAGATTCTTGGGTAGTGAAGAAGAAATCAACAAAAATCAATGGCAAAATAAGGTGTTCTTGATTTATTGGAGAGCTCTGTTTACAAAAAAGCACACACAAACACACACTACTCTCTAAACGACTCTCATTAAATTTTTGCTGCTCTCTTCTCTCCTCACTCAAACCCTAACACCAAGATACTTTATATAGGGTCCATAATACAAATGAGCCCAAGCCCATTAAGCCCAATAACTACAAACTAAATATTACAATTAAGCACAAAGCTTTTTTTATAAAACTTTCACTAATTAGGACAATTTGGTCCTAACAATCTTACCAATTACAATGTATAACAAGTACAAGGCAATAAAATTAATGGATCTCGAGTATGAATTAACAAGTACATAAACGAGCTTATGGAGTATGAATTAACAAATACAATGTATAACTAAAATTTGTTAAACATGCATTAACCTCAAGCTCGAGCCTAGTATTATTTTTCTCCAACAAATCTTGAATAACCAACTATTCGACTCGGCTCATTTACACCCTCAATATTGTTGCAATAAATCAAGTTTTTATCGAGTGATATGTGCATGATAGATCAGTTCAAGTTCAGATGAAAAACTCACCTCAAAACACATAACAAGTTAAGCTCAAGTTTATAAAATCTCAACTCGATATCAAGTCTGAAGCCTTACATACGTGTTAAACTAGTTATTATGAGCCCGAGCTTCGCGCCAGGTTATAAGCTGTGATAGATTTTATCATTTATATAAACCATAAAGTTTTGTACATATGTTGTCATACGAAAGGTTAGTATGAACAACTTCATAAATTGTGTTGGATATTTATATATGGTTACAATAGAAAAGAAGTATATGGTGCAATTGATGTCTATGTTACGTGGTTGTTGACATGTAGATAATATGTAAATAATGTGTGTGTAGGGGGGAGGGGTTATATGTCAATGATTATTTATAATAAATAAAAATATTTAATAAATCATTAAATAGAAATATTAATTTTAACTTAAGCTTTGAAATAAATATATTATGTACTATCTATTAACCAATAGAACAAAATATCTTACTAAAACAAAAATAAAAAAAGATAAAAAATAACAAAATGTGAAATATGTAATTTGAGAATAAAAAATATAAAGATGGTGTACTATAAGAACCAAATATGTAAATTCATCAAACATTTTTTTGGATGAGTTAACTACATAATTTAACGACGTTGGATGAAGGGATGGAAATGAAATAAAAATAAAACCACAGAGATGAAAAAAAGCAATTTTTAAAGATCAAGGACGAAAAACATTATAGACATCAAACTACACGAACTAAAGTTGTACTTTAACATATTTAAGATATATGACTGAAACGTAGAATGAAATATAGAAAACTAAAAGGTATAAAGTGAATAAATATTATAAGTTTAGGGGGCTAAAATGTAATATTTGTAAATGTCGGTATATTGACAAACCGTGTTTTGTCTTCCTAAGTATATAATCGTACTATATTTAATATATAATAAAATAGTTACATCAAAGAAATTTCAATATTAGACTCATTTGAAACGTATCGGCAATACGAATATAATATTGTAATTTGTTAAAATTAAAACGTACAATTTTTTACATATTTCAGCCGATATACGATATATGACTAAACGAATAATGAAATATAGAAAAGTAAAAGATATAAAGTGAATAAATATTTAAAGTTTAAGAGCTAAAATGTAATGTTTTTAAATACATAATCATACTATATATAGTATATAATAAAATAATCACATCAAAATATACTCAATATTGGGCTCATTTCGAACGTATCGACGATACGATAATAATGGCATAAGTTGTTAAAATCAAAACTTGTTTTTATAACATATTTAAGCCAATATACGATATAGGATTAAAACGTAAAATGAAATATAAAAAACTAAAAGGTATAAGATGAATAATTCTTATTAGTTTAGGGGCCAAAATTTAAAATTTTTTAAAAAGCACTGTTGAATGAATAGTAATTATGTTCCTCATAAATGATTAACAACGAATAACCCTCTATATATATATATTATAATTTCTTGGAATGAACTCAGATCGAATTTGCTTTATAGAACATAATTATCACATATATTTTCAACCTGTTCAGGTTTTTTGAATCAAGCTTGTTTTACCTGTATGAACTAGAGGTGGGCAAAATCGGGCCGGGCCGGGCTTTGAAAAGACCGGGCTTTTCGGGCTTTTGTTTGACCGGGCTCGAGCCAGGCTTTGACCGGGCTTTGAAAAGACCGGGCTTTTTCGGGCCTTTGTTTGACTGGGCTTTTTCGGGGCTTTTTCCAACTTAAAAAACACTAAATTATATTATAATTTCAATAATAATGATAATATACAATATAAACTAGGTTTATTTTATAATTCTAAAGTCTAAATAATATAAAACAAATCAAAAAATACATTTATTATATAAAACAAGTAATTATAGTAATTTATTATATAAAACAAAATATACTATAAAATACATTTATTATAATTATATAAAACAAAAAATTATAGTAATTTATTATATAAAACGAAACTATATAATTACGAAATTGCCATTGAACCGGGCCGGGCCGGGCTTGGCTTTTAAATTTTCTAAAACTAGGCCCGGGCTAGGCCCTTCGGGCTAGGCCCGGGCTTTTGGTCGGGCCGAGCCGGGCCGGGCTTTTATTCTGGGCCCGGGCTGGGCCAGGCTTTTTGCCCATGTCTAGTATGAACTACTTGGGCCAAAAATGTCAAATATCACAGTCACTAAAAAAGAAATCAATCGACTCAAGTTTGCATGGATTTTATAAACAATGATAACAAATCTAAAACAATACAATATTATATGAACCGGGTATGACATACAATTCCATACTTGAAGGTATAATAGTGGTTTTCATGGAAACAATCGTTCTTTGGATACTCCTTTGGATAGAAGACAAATCTATATACATCCCATCGGCATAACGGATATACTGAGCTTGTTTGGATTGGTTAGGTATAATACTAGTTTGAAGGCGGAAGAATAACTTGCAGTACCTTCACAAATGTGAGCCTCAATCATGTTAGCCATCGACAACAACAATCCAAATGACCTAGAACCCACATATCCAACGGGCATCAGCGTTTGATGGTTGCTTCATGGTCGCCATCGAAAATCAAGAGCTCGTAAACTAGAACCGTTTCATTTGCCTTCAGAAAAACGTCAGCATACCATTAAATTAGCAATGGAGGTGCAAAGAAGACTATTCTACTCATTCCATCGTCTAACCCTCACTCGTTCGCCCTCAAAATGGATGTATTTCCATTTAGATAGGTACTTCTTAAGGACTAATTGTTGTTTCTCATTTTCACTGACTTTCTGAAAAGCACGTGCAACTTTCTCCACGGTAACTTCGTCTAGTTCCTCCATATCCCACCAAGAGGTGGGGTTTAGGGAATGTAACAACAATCAACATCTCCAACAACAGATTCTCCAAAAGTTTTAAAAAGAGAACAAAATCTAAAATCTTTAAACAAAATTTTATTCAACTCTAAGAGATTCTCTATTTTGGAGATTAGTATATCTAATAATAGAGAATCTCTTAGAGTTGAATAAAATTTTGTTTAGAGATTTTAGACTTTGTTCTCTTTGTATGGAAACTTTTGAGGCATGTTATGATGAGCATAGATGGATATCATTCTTGAAAACAACCTTTTTGAAATGGATCTTTGATGTGTGTATGCAAAATCATGTTCCAAAATGACTCTGCTTCATTACCCTTTGGTCCATATAAAATGCCACTAGGAGGGTGTCATATGTTCCCATTGTCATTCTTTCTGACCTGTTTTTGTTTAATTAGCAGAAGAAATTGGAAATGACATTTGATTTCTCAGCATGATTTATGCTTTTGCCACCTTTGATTCAAAACTTCTGTTGGAGCTGAACTAACTTATGCAATTTGTAAGAAAATTGACAAAACTCAACACCATCCATATAAATATTTAATTGACATCAATACTAATGCAAACTATATTAGTCCCCCTCCCATAACTTCTAGGGTTGGCTTCGAGTGAGAGGTTGAGGTTGACGTGGAGAAGCGTGAGATGCATGCGGTTATTAACCGTTGGATGAGATGTTGATGTACATTAGGATAACATGCATTAAGATACAGCGGATCATGAAGTGCCAATTTCTGAGAGGGCATGAGATTAAAAGTGATCAATGCTTTAGATCCAATTTTCACGTTAAACGCAACTTCTCACACGATCCAACTTCTCACACGATCCTTCACCTTAAGGATGCTATGGTAACTAACTAGTACAAGAAACAGTAGTATTAGAAAGGGTTAAGTACATGGGAATGTATCGAACTTGTCACGCTTTATCATTGTATGTACTCAACTTTATAACTTACCGATTAATGTACCGAACTTGCTAAAATTGCCATTGTATGTATCCAACTTTGTCAAAAACCTACCATTTAATGTATCCAACTTGTCACGAAAGTGTATCCAACTTGTCATGAAATACATACAATGGCAATTTTAGCAAGTTCGGTACATTAATCGGTATGTTTTAAAGTTAAGTACATACAATGATAAAACGTGACATGTTCGATACATTCCCATGTACTTAACCCTATTAGAAATAATGTTTTTATTTTGAATTCAGAAATTAATACATTTGGCATATAAAAAATTTATGGTGCAGCTAAGCAACTCTTCATCATTATCTGAACTCAACTTCCGTGTACACAAAATAAACATTATATACACAAAAGAAAATCCTGCATATATATAGGAAAGTTCAAATGGAACTCAATTTTAATTGTGAACATGAGGACGAATCTCAGCCACTTATCCGGTCAATAAAGACGGCTTTAATCGGGTCCTTAAATAATCTCCACCCTCCCATGAATCGCGTCAATCTTCCATGATCGCGTCCACGGTAACCGAGATGTGTGGCTGAGATTCGTCCTCACGTTCACAACCAAAATTGAGTTCTCATTTGAACCTAACTCGATATATATGTATTATATATATATAGAAGAAAGTTCAAATGTGAACCACTTTTTGGTTGTGAACGTGAGGACAGCCCAGAGCGCGCCACGTGGCAATCTGAAATTTCCCCGACTAAGCTTATGCATACTGCATAACGCTATCATTCAGACTGAATAAAGTTTTATGCAGTATGCATAAGGCTTTGTCGCACTCTGAAGTGGGCGACTTAGCCGCGGGTTAGCTTTATTCAAGCCTTATTCAGTTTGCATAATAGCGTTATGCAGTATGCAGTATGAATAACGCTAACCCACGGGTTTATACAGATTGAATAAAGCTTAACCCGCGGAAGTCAGATTGTCACGTGTGACGTGTCGCGCTCTAGGTTGTCCTCACGTTCACAACCAAAAAGTGGTTCACATTTTTGTTAACATGAGGACGAATGTCAGCCACTCATCCGATCAATAAAGGCGGCTTTGACCAGGTCCTCTGTTTTAATAATCTCCACCCTCCCATGAATCGCGTCAATCCTCCATGATCGTGTGCAGCGTGACCGACCAAAGATGTGTGGCTAAGATTCGTCCTCACGTTCACAACCAAATTGAGTTCACATTTGAACCTAACCCTATATATATATATATATATAGAGAGAGAGAGAGAGAGAGAGAGAGAGAGAGAGAGGGAGGTTCAAATGAGAAGAGATAAAAAACTATGAAGTAGAGAAGTGATCATGGTCTTCTATTTATTTGATCAATGGTTATTAAATTAAGTGGTGGAGCAGATATTAAAGGAGTACCGTAAGTTTTGTGGAATACGGAAGAGTATTTTCGTAATTATTCGCATAATTCATATATGAACCATTTATTTAGCACTTCTCATTTGAATCTAATACTATATATATACGGAAAATCAAATACACACCCATCAATTCATACACACTTACACACCAATCCTAGCCCTTCATTATTTATTAGATTTTTTAATTCATTTTTATTGAATAAGGGTATATACGTAACTTTCTTATTTTCCCTTTAATTTATTTATATTTTACTTTTTATAACAGATTTTTTCATTTTAATGACTTCCTAAATTTGTGCAATTAGATATTCAAACTAAATAATAATTTCTAATTTCTGGTTTCTAATTGAAGGGTTTCTATTCGTACGCTATTAATCTAATCATTTTTGCATCTCGAATTTTATCACGTTTTTGCATCTTGGTTCTAATTTCTTCATTTATGCATTTCAAATTTATGATTCAAATTTCTGCATCTCAAATTTCGCAACTCGTTTTTTCCTTTCGGATTTTTGCATTTCGTTTCTGCATCTCGAAAATTGTTTTTATCAAATTCAAACCCATTTCAAAAAAATTCAAAACCTGCAACTAATAAGGGATAGGGGTGGTGCTATATGCACCTGATTTTTTGCTTGATGCACCAACAAAGTCAACTCATGATTTAGGTTTTTTTTTTTGTGTGTGTACTTTTGTTGTTTTTTTGTTTGTTGTTGTTTTTTGTTTGTTAGTTATTTGTTTTACTTTTAATTAAATTCTATTAAATGTTGATTTTAATTATTTTAGTTTTATTATAGTTAGATTTTATTTCTAATATATATATATATTTTAATTATTTCTATTATACACAAATTTTATTTATATTATATATATATATATATATATTTTTAATTATTTCTAATATACACAAATTTATATTTTAATTTTGTTTGTTAGTTATTTGGCTTCATATAATCGTACTATATATAGTATATAATAAAATAATTACATCAAAAAATAATCAATATTAGGCTCATTTCGAATGTACTAAGTGTACGATTATAATGGCGTAATTTGTTAAAATTAGAACGTGTCTTTTTATCATGTTCCAACCAATATATGACTAAAATATAAAATGAAATATAGAAAAATAAAAGTATAAAATGAATAAATATTATAATTTTAGGGGTTAAAATGTAGTTTCTACAAATGATTACAGCATTTTAATTTGTTAAAATTAAAACGTATTTTTTTGAAATGTTCCAACCAATATTCGAGATATGAGTAAAGCGTAAAATGAAATATAGAAAAGTAAAAGGTATAAATTGAATAAATATTTTAAGTTTACGAGGCTAATATGTAAATTTAAAAATATGTATAGGATTCAGGTCGGTTGAAGCGTATATAGTATATAATAAAATAATTACATCAAAAAATATTCAATATTAGGCTCATTTCGATCGTATCGACGATACAAATATAATGACGTAATTTGTTAAAATTAAAACGTATTTTTTAACGTCTTTTAGTCAATAAACGATATATGACTAAACTTTAAAATGAAATATTGAAAAGTAAAGATATAAAGTGAATAAATGTTATAAGTTCTACATTTAGGGGCCTAATAAACCCTAAACCCTAAACCCTAAACAACTCCTTCTTTCAAGAAGATGAGCTTTTTTCCGACGACCGAAACTTGGCCGGCGATGAGTGTGTTGACGCCGGAATTCCAAAAGTTGCTTCCGGAACCCCAAGCGTCGCTGACACCTCGATAAGAGATCATGTTCGTAATCCCCTTGGAAGCTTCACTCAGCTGGAGAACCGTGCAGCCAGATCATCAGAAGTCGTGCCTGATTCAATGGACAATCTTAACGGGCCTCAAAGACCTCTTGATTTTAATAACATCAACTCAGCAAGTCAAGGCCCAATGAAGGATGTTAGTCATGAGCCCATTCAGCCTTGTAAGGATAAAAAAGGCCCACTTAAAAGAAACAAAGTTGTTACGGGACTAAATTTAGGGGATTCCAAAAACTCATCTGGGTCTTCTTCTTTTGTCAAGGGGTTTTCAAGCTGCTGCGACTCTCGCAAGAAAGAAGAGTTTGGAAAATTGCTTGGGGTCGACTACGATAAGAACCGATCGTCCTAAGGTTCTCTCATCTGGTTTGGGGTTTTTTCAGTTTCCAATGAAGATTATCTCACTTAATTGTTGCGGTTTGAAGGCGGCAGGGAAGGCCAATGGCATCCGAGAAATTTGTCGAAAGCAAAGATGTGAAGTCCTCGGTCTTCAGGAAACCAAATGCGAGATTTTAAGCCACCTTGATGTCAAAAAGATTTGGGGATGCAATAATTTCGATTTTGTTTACAGCAAATCAAATGGGGCTTCTGGAGGTACTTTACTGATATGGAATATTGATTTCTTTTCTAAGGAGCTTGAATTTATAGGGGATTTTTTCAGCTGTGTTGTCGGTCAATGGCATAACCTAGAGAGGAAAGTCGCCTTGCTAAATGTTTATGGACCTCAATCTCTTAGGGACAAAGAAGCTTTTTGGATGGATTTAATCAATTTGATTCAACCCTTGGACTATACCTGGATCTTATTTGGTGACTTTAATGTTGTAAGAAACAAAGAGGAGAGATCAGGATCAATCTTTGATCACAGGGAGGCTGGATCTTTCAACAATTTCATCTCAACTTTAGGCCTTCACGATTTTCAAATGGGTGCCAGACGTTTCACGAGATTCAGCAGAGATGGCAAGAAAATGAGTAAGTTGGATCGCTTCCTGGTCAATTCGAACTTCTTGCAGGTTTGGAGTAATCCCCTGGTGACCGTTCTTCCTGGAACCCTGTCTGATCACTGCCCCATCCTCTTATCTTCGGAAGACGTGGACTTTGGTCCCAAAACTTTTACAATTTTTAACCACTGGTTCTCAAACATCTCTTTTGCAGAATTAGTAGAGTCTTCTTGGAAGTCTGGAAAATTTACGGGCCCGCCAGATGTGATCTTGTTAAACAAAATCAAAAAGCTCCGAAATGATATTAGAAGGTGGGCTAAATCAGAAAAGGAAAAATCTCAAGCTCGAAAGGTCTCTCTCATCAGTTCGTTGGAAGATTGGGATAAAAAAGCAGAAAATGGCTCTCTTTCAGATGCTGACAGAATCCTTAGAGAGGATATCACTTTTGAACTAAACAAATTAGAGCATGAAGAAAGAATGGATCTCAACCAAAAAGCGAGAATTAGGTGGACAATTGAAGGGGATGAGAATTCTCGTTTCTTCCACTCGATGGTGAAACAAAGATGGAAAAATAGAAGCATCAAAGGGTTGATTTGCAATGGGAACCGGTCAAAAGACCCAAATGAGATTAAGCAAACAGCTGTATCTTTTTTTGCTTCTCAATTCAAAGAAGCTAGTAGTTCAAGGCCTGATTTCACCGGCTCTTCTTTTAGTAAACTAACCTCGGATGATGCAACAAAATTAGACGCTCCATTCTCAATCCCGGAAATTGAAGCAGCAGTCTGGTCGTGTGACGGCTCGAAGGCTCCGGGCCCAGATGGCCTTAACTTTGCTTTTATTCAAAAGTTCTGGAGCATTCTTAAAAATTCTTTTGTGGAAGCTGTGTTACATTTTGGAAGGAGCGGTTCTTTATCTAGAGGATGTAATGCTTCCTTCATAGCGTTAGTGGCAAAAAAACAGGACCCCTTGGAGATTGGAGATTATAGACCAATCAGTTTGCTAGGCAGCTTCTATAAAATAATAGCAAAAATTTTAGCAGGAAGAGTGGTGAAGGTTATTCACAAAGTCATCAGTGGGAACCAAACAGGCTTTATTCCGGGTAGGCATATTTTAGATGGCGTCCTTATCGCTAATGAAGTAATTGATAGAGTGCTGAAGAGTAAAAAGAAGATGATGCTTTTCAAAATTGATTTTGCAAGGGCCTTCGATTCTGTTAATTGGTCGTTCCTTCTTTCCGTCATGTCTCAGATGGGTTTTGGTGAAAGTTGGTGTCGTTGGATTCATGAATGTCTTAGATCGGCTTCTATTTCAATCTTAATAAACGGCTCTCCTTCTCATGAATTCTCAATGGAACGGGGGTTGAGGCAAGGCGACCCGCTCTCCCCCTTTTTGTTCTTGATCGCTGCAGAGGCCCTGCAAGTTATGATTTGCGAGGCTTGCAATTGTGGTCTTTATAGCGGGCTTTCTCTCAATAGTTCTTCTAGAAACATTTTGCTTCTTCAATTTGCAGACGACGCGCTATTCATGGGAAAATGGTCGGCTGAAAATATTAACAACCTCACCATTATTTTGAATTGTTTTTTTGATGTTTCAGGTCTGAAAATTAACTTCTCCAAGAGCAGCCTTATGGGCTTTGGTGTGAGAGAAGATGAAGTCAAGGCGCTGGCTTCAAAAATCAAATGTAAAGCGACTAAGGGGCCCTTTACGTACCTTGGCCTTCCTGTCGGATCGAGAATGAAAAGCTTAAGCTCTTGGTCGGTAATTATTGACAGGTTCAACAAGAAGCTCACAGCTTGGAAGTCAAGATCCCTGTCAATTGGAGGTAGATTGACTTTAATCAAATCTGTTTTGTCGGCCCTTCCCCTCTATTACTTCTCGTTATTCAAGGCACCAGAGGGTATCGTCAAGAAGCTGGAAGAGATCAGAAGGAGATTTCTTTGGGGCATCAACGAAGGGGAACAACGTATCTCTTGGATATCTTGGAAAAAAGTGCTAGCCGATAAGAATTCTGGAGGCTTGGGAATTTGCAGTTTAAAAGCAAAGAACTTTGCGCTTCTAACAAAATGGCTTTGGCGTTTTCTTACTGAAGAAAAAAGCCTGTGGAAAGAGGTGATTATCGAGCTCTATGGATCTTGCGGTGGTTTCGATAACGAAAGAATTCCAAGAGGGAAGGGGGTTTGGGAGTCCATTCTGAAAAGCTGTAAAGATCTTAAGAATTCCAGTTTAGATGTCTATGGCTCCTTTTCGAAAAGTATAGCAGCTGGTTCCTTGTCGAAATTTTGGAGAGATCCTAACGTTGGTCAAGGTGCTCCGCTAAAAAATTCGTTTCCCAGACTTTATGCAATTGAATCCAACAAAAATGTTTCTTTTAAGGATCGATGGGTCTTGGCCGATGGGGAGTGGAAAGGGAATTGGGAATGGCGTTCAATTTTAAGGGGGCGTACTTTAGAAGAATTTAACGACTTGTTATCATTCCTAAATTCAGTAGGTTTTAAGAAGGAAGGATCCGATTTTTGGAGTTGGAAGTGGAGCGATAACGGGGTGTATTCGGTGAAATAACTCTCTTTGATTTACCAAAAGAAAATTAGTGAAGGCGAGGATCTGGCGATTCATAACCCTCTCTGGTCAAATTTTCTCCCCCTAAAGGTTAATATCTTCTTCTGGAGACTTTTAAACAATGCGATTCCTCTTCGACTCAATCTGGTAAATAGAGGAATCCACATCCCTTCCCCCTGTTGTATCTTTTGCGAAGAAGAAGTGGAGTCTTTAGATCATTGCTTTTTTTTATGTTCTGGCATTGATCATCTTTGGCGAAAAGTTTGGGGATGGTGTTGCCCTCCTTTCCCGAGGCCTACTTCGCTTGGCTCCTTCAAGCAATGTGTGCTATCTTTTAGTGAGGATTCTGCTAAGGGATCGATTTTTCAGCTATCGGCGTGCGTGTACTGTGGTCGGCGTGCGTGCGTGTACTGTGATCGATTTTTTCAGCTATCGGCGTGCGTGTACTGGCATTCAACGGTTGGTCGCTTTCTGGTGCGAAAACAGGTCCAAAGGATTGCATCTAAATATGGATAGGTGGCTTCATAACCCTTTTGTTGTCCCAAAAACAATGAAAAGAAATGAGAAATGGATGGAAATCCTATCAAGAAGATGAAATCAATGAAGAACTTGGTATATAACTCAACAATGGTGATATTGCCCAATTTGGTAAAATAAGAAATCCAACAACTACACAAAACCCTAGAAATCCTTTACCTTATATAGGTAGAAGGAAGTTTAACAAAGTGGCAATAAAGGCCCCCCGAGGTTCTAAACCTCAAACAGGGGCTTAACAAAACATGATTGTTTACAGAAAAAGGAAACTAAACTAGAAAGCTGTTTAAAGATAGATGATTCTGACTCTTCTCAACACCTGGGTTCTACAATCTCCCCCTTTGAGAAGAAGTCAGAATGGTGGTGGAAGCTCCAGTGCTGGCTCCCACTTGGACATCTGCAGGTACTCTTCCCACTCGCCGATTATCCGCGCTCTCATCTGCATTGCAGCCTCTGCCCGTCTGTACATCATCCGCTCCTTAAGCTTCTTCTCGATCAACCTCATTGCCTCCAGCAGCTTTCCTTTTCCGTCTATGATTCTCCGACTTGGTACCTGATCCGCCAGCAGTCTGCTCTGCATGCCATTGTAGACATAGAGAAGGGTCCCGTCGCAGAACCTGGAGAGCTCTCCAAACCTCATGAACCTGCGCTCCTTCTTCTTCCGAGTCATATAAAGGACCCCATGCTCAGGTATCCTGGTTGGCATGTACGGAGTGTAGGCATCGATACCAGGAACGAGCAGGTTTGGTCTAAGCAGGTTGACCTTCGGCTGGCGGCTTTCGATGGCAAGCTGGTAGTCCGTCACTCTCGCGAGAGAAATTGCGTGACGGACGTATTTCTTTAGTATCTCCGTGCCATCTCTGTAGTGCTCTGGTCGAAGGATCGGGCCTTGGAGGTACTTGATGATCGTGAGAAGGTCTTCCAGATGCACCCGATCTAAATCAGCTTCCGTGAAGGTCCAGTTCTGCAGTTCACCTCGAGGGACACCGGTGCCGTACATGCGGACATCATACTCAAGGAACAACTGATGGCCATGTCTGTAGGGGCGCATAGCAGTTACCTTGGTAAAGCGACGTCTGATCCTCTGGCGTCCATGAGTGGCCCAGTTGCACATTCGCTGATGCACGTACGCTGTCCTTCGTCTCTTGTTCTTGATGTGAGAGATCCCGAAGTAGAATTTTCGGGACCAGGCGTGCAGCTTCTCTTGCTGGTAGATGCGGGTGAACGTTTCTTCTAGGAACGGGCGGAAGATGATGGAGTGGTTCCAGTTGAGCTGGATGACAGTGGGAGCAGCGGTTTCTGGATCAGTAGAGTGGACGGTCCGTGGGGCTTCTGGAGTTGGAAACTTGAGCGCTGAGAGGAGGTTGGCGTAGTCAGGATCCTTGATGAGGTCGTCTCCCTTCTGATAGACCCTTAGGCTCTGTGCAAGCGACCTCAAGATCTTCCGGGCTGCTTCCGGAATTTGGAACTCTGAAGGATCCGTCGGTGCTGCTTCTGGGAGAACGGCATCAATCTGAGCCGTGTCCGTCATCTGAGGAAACTGAACTGACTCCCCTTCCGGAATCCGCTCATATCGCCAACTCCCCATATCCGGAATGCCTTCTGTCTCAGAGTCGACATAGGGAGCTTCGGCGGCATCGGAGTCTGTGGGAGCACTCGAAGGGGCGGCTGAGGAACCTGGAGCTGAAGCTGTTGAACCGGAGCCGGAACCAGGTTGGAGGTCGGTGCGAAGCCGTTTTGCAGCTTGTACCTCCCCCTCATGAGGACCTGGTGCGGAGTCATCAGCGTCATCATGCCTCCTCTTCGAAGGCTGAGCCTGAGACCGACACACGGCCTCCAGTTCTCGAATCCTTTGCTGAAGTAGCTCGATCTGGGCCGCTTGATCTCTGACTTGGGCGGACAGGCGGTCGTTCTGAGTGGTGTAGGAAGTGATCAGCATCATGTGTTCCACCTCAGTGACGTAGCCTGGGATCGGAGGAAGGTCGCCCGAAGTCGGAGGGGCAAGCCTGAGGACGTCTTCTGATGGCCTGGGAATGGGAGCTTCAGTAGATGGGGCAGCCTCAGAGTGTTTGCCCTTGATCTTCCGTTTGAGCTCGTAGAGCTCCGCATCCCGGTCTTCTTGAAGCTTGCGCGACGCCTCAAGATCAGCTAGCCTCTTCCTCTCCGTCTCAGCCAAGGCTTTCTCAAGTGCCTCGACCCGCGCATCACGAGCCTGGTTGGCTTTCTCCACTGCTAGCAACCTGCTTTGGACGACTTTAAGGATGTCGTCCGAATCCGTCGGACCTATAAGTCCCGTTGGTGCAGGGGCGGTTTTAGGGATTCCGCCCGAATCCGTCAGGCCTAAAAGCCTCGGTGTTGCGTGAGCATCTTTAGAGACTTTGCTCGAGTCTGTCGGACCCTGTCCCGGAAGAACTAAACCCGGTGCCACTTGGGCTCCAGTTGACGAGAAGAGTCCTAAAAAGGTACTCTCTCGGCCCGATGTCACCGCTGGTATGATGCTGACGGTGTCGGGGCTTCCGGTGGATCCTCGAAGGGCGTCCGTTGACGCACCAACTCTCCCCGTTCCGGCCTCGCCACTTGGGCGGGCAGATGATGCATCCAAAAGTGTCCTAGCCAAATGAACGACCCTAAAGGTCTCAGTAACGGGCTCTAGGACTACTGGTGCACGGAAAGAAGTCGAGAGGCGGGGCAGAACCTCTCTCATTTCAACACCGGCAGACTCCGATTGAGTGGCCGGTGGAAGTTGAGCTATTTCCCCGTGTGAATGTGAAACGACCATCTGTTGAGAGATGGCCGAGTGGCTGGTTTGGGCGTGCAATTGCGTTGGTTGGCTGCCAACGACTTGACCTGTCGTCAACGAGTGACCGGTCTGTATGAGGGTTGCCTCTGTGGGGGTTGGACTCTGGGTTATAGGAATATCCGATTCTAACCTGTGCGGCTCTACTTCTACGTCCGCCTCCTCTAATTGAGCCCAAGGCTCGCTTAACTGGACCTCAACGTCTTCGGTCTCTTTTTCTCTGCTCTCTCTCTCCTTTTCTCCCCTCTCTCTCTCTCTTCTTCTTCTTCGCTGTCTTCTCGTCCCCAGCCGGTAGCAACCTCGGCCTCACCTTCTTCCTCCTGACCGACAGTTCGGTCATCAGACGCCAGATCCGCAATAAGAGTGGGATCACCTGAAATCCGGTCGTCGTTGAAGGAGGAGGTGGCTTCATCCAAATCTATCACTTGGGCCTTCCCGCCCTTAGGTGGATCTGATAGTTGAAACTCGGAGTCGGATCCGTAGTCAACTTGTTCTGACTCAGTTGCCTCGTCATCGGGCTCACGACGGTCCGTAGGAGTGTGCTCGGAAGACTCGTGACCGTCGGAGTCATCGCCAGAAGGTTCGCCTGAGGGTTCGCCTCCCTGAGAAGTGACGGTCGCCGAGTGAGGTGGTGGAGGAGCGTGTGCTTGTTCTTGTGGGGAAGCTTCCACGTCCTCCCCAGTAGGTTGTTGCGGCGGCGTTGGCGATCGGCGCTCTTCCGATGACGAGTGGATCGGTGACTGCTGAAGGGTGCCCATGTACTGCTTTACCCGGAAATGACTCGTGTACTCGCGTGTGCGGATGTCATCAGAGGTTTCTTCCACAACAGTGGGAGTGCGGGCACGAGTGGCTCTGTTCTGAATCATCGTCTGGTATGCACCGGCTCGAGAAGTATGTGGAGTGGCAGACGTACCGACAATTCTACCCTCTCCTCCCCTAACGTCAACTCTCATCACTCCCGAGCCAGAAGCTCCCCCACTGGAGCTCTGGCCCGCCGTACCAGAGGCACGGCTTCTAGGTAGGACGGGTTGCACGTCTTGGGCAGGGCTCCCCGGCTCTGAGGAGTCCGTAGACGTGTCTTCTAGACCTATGGAGATACGGTACAACCTAACACTCATTGACCTACGGTCTGCCATGTTGAGCACGTTTGCCGGAATGTGCATCTCTACCTGACCAGGCCTTAGAGTCTTCTTGTTGGCTCGGCCGATCTGCTGGCTTTCGAAGCGGAGATGGCTTGATCTACGTCGGACAGCACGGTTCTGGTTCATGTGGTCTCTGATGATCAGACTAAAGAAGCGCATCCACGGGATGGATGTGTGTTTTGCACGTGCTTGCCCAGCTCTGACATCATTGATGATGTCTGCCCAAATTTGTTGAGCAAAGTCGATCCGCCTCCCGTAGGCGACCGCATGGATGATATGCCAGAACTGGGTGGATGCCTTGTCCACGCCGTGAGTCTTGGAAGAGATCGTTCGGTTGAGTATGTTGAAGAAAGAGTACCAGATCGGGGGCAGCATTCCCTGAGTGATCTGGGAGATTCCTTTCGGCCTGTTGTTCTCGGTGTAGTGGACTCCGAGAGCGAGCACTTCGCTGAAGAGCTCAGGTCCAGACACGAGAGGGTCAAACGGGGCCTCCGGAGTTGCAGCTGGTAGACGAAGGATTCTTCGAAGATCCTCCACAGTGAAGACCAGATCAGTCTGGTCCACTCGGCCAATGATGGTTGGCATTCCGTCCCGGTTCTCGACACGGGAAGTGTTCCAGAACTGCTGCAGATATATCATCGGGATGTCCGCAGTGGCTTGCATCGCGTATGCAAGGGGGTGAGCTCGGAGAATCTCGAGAACAACGTCATCTTGGACAGTGAAGTTCGCCAAGTCAACGAACTGGTTGTTCTGGTGAATCTCGCGGATTTCAGCCGGGTTGATTAGTTGCAAGGGGTGAGTGCCGCCATGGCGAGTGGGTTTTCGGCAGTGGTTACGATGCCGTTGGACACGATCAAGACGAGATTGCAGGTTTTAGACGGAGAAGGTGGTAACGGGAAGCCGGGTATTGCGCAAACGGTTCGGAATCTGGTGAAGGAAGGTGGGTTGAGTGCTTGTTACAGAGGGTTGGGGCCAAGATGGGCTTCAATGTCTATGTCTGCAACTACAATGATCACCACCTATGAGTTCCTCAAGAGGCTTTCTACTAAGAATCAAGATTGCCATGCCTCAATTCAATGAGTAATGAGTTGAGAGTAAACAAACACTAGCTCTGATTTAGAGAAAAAAAATAGAAGAAAAGGGGAATAAGCTGAGAGGAGGTTGGCGTAGTCAGGATCCTTGACGAGGTCGTCTCCCTTCTGATAGACCCTTAGGCTCTGTGCAAGCGACCTCAAGATCTTCCGGGCTGCTTCCGGAATTTGGAACTCTGAAGGATCCGTCGGTGCTGCTTCTGGGAGAACGGCATCAATCTGAGCCGTGTCCGTCATCTGAGGAAACTGAACTGACTCCCCTTCCGGAATCCGCTCATATCGCCAACTCCCCATATCCGGAATGCCTTCTGTCTCAGAGTCGACATAGGGAGCTTCGGCGGCATCGGAGTCTGTGGGAGCACTCGAAGGGGCGGCTGAGGAACCTGGAGCTGAAGCTGTTGAACCGGAGCCGGAACCAGGTTGGAGGTCGGTGCGAAGCCGTTTTGCAGCTTGTACCTCCCCCTCATGAGGACCTGGTGCGGAGTCATCAGCGTCATCATGCCTCCTCTTCGAAGGCTGAGCCTGGGACCGACACACGGCCTCCAGTTCTCGAATCCTTTGCTGAAGTAGCTCGATTTGGGCCGCTTGATCTCTGACTTGGGCGGACAGGCGGTCGTTCTGAGTGGTGTAGGAAGTGATCAGCATCATGTGTTCCACCTCAGTGACGTAGCCTGGGATCGGAGGAAGGTCGCCCGAAGTCGGAGGGGCAAGCCTGAGGACGTCTTCTGATGGCCTGGGAATGGGAGCTTCAGTAGATGGGGCAGCCTCAGAGTGTTTGCCCTTGATCTTCCGTTTGAGCTCGTAGAGCTCCGCATCCCGGTCTTCTTGAAGCTTGCGCGACGCCTCAAGATCAGCTAGCCTCTTCCTCTCCGTCTCAGCCAAGGCTTTCTCAAGTGCCTCGACCCGCGCATCACGAGCCTGGTTGGCTTTTCTCCATGCTAGCAACCTGCTTTGGACGACTTTAAGGATGTCGTCCGAATCCGTCGGACCTATAAGTCCGTTGGTGCAGGGGCGGTTTTAGGGATTCCGCCCGAATCCGTCAGGCCTAAAAGCCTCGGTGTTGCGTGAGCATCTTTAGAGACTTTGCTCGAGTCTGTCGGACCCTGTCCCGGAAGAACTAAACCCGGTGCCACTTGGGCTCCAGTTGACGAGAAGAGTCCTAAAGAGGTACTCTCTCGGCCCGATGTCACCGCTGTTATATGCTGACGGTGTCGGGGCTTCCGGTGGATCCTCGAAGGGCGTCCGTTGACGCACCAACTCTCCCCGTTCCGGCCTCGCCACTTGGGCGGGCAGATGATGCATCCAAAAGTGTCCTAGCCAAATGAACGACCCTAAAGGTCTCAGTAACGGGCTCTAGGACTACTGGTGCACGGAAAGAAGTCGAGAGGCGGGGCAGAACCTCTCTCATTTCAACACCGGCAGACTCCGATTGAGTGGCCGGTGGAAGTTGAGCTATTTCCCCGTGTGAATGTGAAACGACCATCTGTTGAGAGATGGCCGAGTGGCTGGTTTGGGCGTGCAATTGCGTTGGTTGGCTGCCAACGACTTGACCTGTCGTCAACGAGTGACCGGTCTGTATGAGGGTTGCCTCTGTAGGGGTTGGACTCTGGGTTATAGGAATATCCGATTCTAACCTGTGCGGCTCTACTTCTACGTCCGCCTCCTCTAATTGAGCCCAAGGCTCGCTTAACTGGACCTCAACGTCTTCGGTCTCTTTTTCTCTGCTCTCTCTCTCTTTTCTCCCCTCTCTCTCTCTTCTTCTTCTTCGCTGTCTTCTCGTCCCCAGCCGGTAGCAACCTCGGCCTCACCTTCTTCCTCCTGACCGACAGTTCGGTCATCAGACGCCAGATCCGCAATAAGAGTGGGATCACCTGAAATCCGGTCGTCGTTGAAGGAGGAGGTGGCTTCATCCAAATCTATCACTTGGGCCTTCCCGCCCTTAGGTGGATCTGATAGTTGAAACTCGGAGTCGGATCCGTAGTCAACTTGTTCTGACTCAGTTGCCTCGTCATCGGGCTCACGACGGTCTGTAGGAGTGTGCTCGGAAGACTCGTGACCGTCGGAGTCATCGCCAGAAGGTTCGCCTGAGGGTTCGCCTCCCTGAGAAGTGACGGTCGCCGAGTGAGATGGTGGAGGAGCGTGTGCTTGTTCTTGTGGGGAAGCTTCCACGTCCTCCCCAGTAGGTTGTTGCGGCGGCGTTGGCGATCGGCGCTCTTCCGATGACGAGTGGATCGGTGACTGCTGAAGGGTGCCCATGTACTGCTTTACCCGGAAATGACTCGTGTACTCGCGTGTGCGGATGGCATCAGAGGTTTCTTCCACAACAGTGGGAGTGCGGGCACGAGTGGATCTGTTCTGAATCATCGTCTGGTATGCACCGGCTCGGGATGTATGTGGAGTGGCAGACGTACCGACAATTCTACCCTCTCCTCCCCTAACGTCAACTCTCATCACTCCCGAGCCAGAAGCTCCCCCACTGGAGCTCTGGCCCGCCGTACCAGAGGCACGGCTTCTAGGTAGGACGGGTTGCACGTCTTGGGCAGGGCTCCCCGGCTCTGAGGAGTCCGTAGACGTGTCTTCTAGACCTATGGAGATACGGTACATCCTAACACTCATTGACCTACGGTCTGCCATGTTGAGCACGTTTGCCGGAATGTGCATCTCTACCTGACCAGGCCTTAGAGTCTTCTTGTTGGCTCGGCCGATCTGCTGGCTTTCGAAGCGGAGATGGCTTGATCTACGTCGGACAGCACGGTTCTGGTTTATGTGTTCTCTGATGATCAGACTAAAGAAGCGCATCCACGGGATGGATGTGTGTTTTGCACGTGCTGGCCCAGCTCTGACATCATTGATGATGTCTGCCCAAATTTGTTGAGCAAAGTCGATCCGCCTCCCGTAGGCGACCGCATGGATGATATGCCAGAACTGGGTGGATGCCTTGTCCACGCCGTGAGTCTTGGAAGAGATCGTTCGGTTGAGTATGTTGAAGAAAGAGTACCAGATCGGGGGCAGCATTCCCTGAGTGATCTGGGAGATTCCTTTCGGCCTGTTGTTCTCGGTGTAGTGGACTCCGAGAGCGAGCACTTCGCTGAAGAGCTCAGGTCCAGACACGAGAGGTTCAAACGGGGCCTCCGGAGTTGCAGCTGGTAGACGAAGGATTCTTCGAAGGTCCTCCACAGTGAAGACCAGATCAGTCTGGTCCACTCGGCCGATGATGGTTGGCATTCCGTCCCGGTTCTCGACACGGGAAGTGTTCCAGAACTGCTGCAGATATATCATCGGGATGTCCGCAGTGGCTTGCATCGCGTATGCAAGGGGGTGAGCTCGGAGAATCTCGAGAACAACGTCATCTTGGACAGTGAAGTTCGCCAAGTCAACGAACTGGTTGTTCTGGTGAATCTCGCGGATTTCAGCCGGGTTGATTAGTTGCAAGGGGTGAGTGCCGCCATGGCGAGTGGGTTTTCGGCAGTGGTTACGATGCCGTTGGACACGATCAAGACGAGATTGCAGGTTTTAGACGGAGAAGGTGGTAACGGGAAGCCGGGTATTGCGCAAACGGTTCGGAATCTGGTGAAGGAAGGTGGGTTGAGTGCTTGTTACAGAGGGTTGGGGCCAAGATGGGCTTCAATGTCTATGTCTGCAACTACAATGATCACCACCTATGAGTTCCTCAAGAGGCTTTCTACTAAGAATCAAGATTGCCATGCCTCAATTCAATGAGTAATGAGTTGAGAGTAAACAAACACTAGCTCTGATTTAGAGAAAAAAAATAGAAGAAAAGGGGAATAAGCTGAGAGGAGGTTGGCGTAGTCAGGATCCTTGACGAGGTCGTCTCCCTTCTGATAGACCCTTAGGCTCTGTGCAAGCGACCTCAAGATCTTCCGGGCTGCTTCCGGAATTTGGAACTCTGAAGGATCCGTCGGTGCTGCTTCTGGGAGAACGGCATCAATCTGAGCCGTGTCCGTCATCTGAGGAAACTGAACTGACTCCCCTTCCGGAATCCGCTCATATCGCCAACTCCCCATATCCGGAATGCCTTCTGTCTCAGAGTCGACATAGGGAGCTTCGGCGGCATCGGAGTCTGTGGGAGCACTCGAAGGGGCGGCTGAGGAACCTGGAGCTGAAGCTGTTGAACCGGAGCCGGAACCAGGTTGGAGGTCGGTGCGAAGCCGTTTTGCAGCTTGTACCTCCCCCTCATGAGGACCTGGTGCGGAGTCATCAGCGTCATCATGCCTCCTCTTCGAAGGCTGAGCCTGGGACCGACACACGGCCTCCAGTTCTCGAATCCTTTGCTGAAGTAGCTCGATTTGGGCCGCTTGATCTCTGACTTGGGCGGACAGGCGGTCGTTCTGAGTGGTGTAGGAAGTGATCAGCATCATGTGTTCCACCTCAGTGACGTAGCCTGGGATCGGAGGAAGGTCGCCCGAAGTCGGAGGGGCAAGCCTGAGGACGTCTTCTGATGGCCTGGGAATGGGAGCTTCAGTAGATGGGGCAGCCTCAGAGTGTTTGCCCTTGATCTTCCGTTTGAGCTCGTAGAGCTCCGCATCCCGGTCTTCTTGAAGCTTGCGCGACGCCTCAAGATCAGCTAGCCTCTTCCTCTCCGTCTCAGCCAAGGCTTTCTCAAGTGCCTCGACCCGCGCATCACGAGCCTGGTTGGCTTTCTCCACTGCTAGCAACCTGCTTTGGACGACTTTAAGGATGTCGTCCGAATCCGTCGGACCTATAAGTCCCGTTGGTGCAGGGGCGGTTTTAGGGATTCCGCCCGAATCCGTCAGGCCTAAAAGCCTCGGTGTTGCGTGAGCATCTTTAGAGACTTTGCTCGAGTCTGTCGGACCCTGTCCCGGAAGAACTAAACCCGGTGCCACTTGGGCTCCAGTTGACGAGAAGAGTCCTAAAGAGGTACTCTCTCGGCCCGATGTCACCGCTGTTATATGCTGACGGTGTCGGGGCTTCCGGTGGATCCTCGAAGGGCGTCCGTTGACGCACCAACTCTCCCCGTTCCGGCCTCGCCACTTGGGCGGGCAGATGATGCATCCAAAAGTGTCCTAGCCAAATGAACGACCCTAAAGGTCTCAGTAACGGGCTCTAGGACTACTGGTGCACGGAAAGAAGTCGAGAGGCGGGGCAGAACCTCTCTCATTTCAACACCGGCAGACTCCGATTGAGTGGCCGGTGGAAGTTGAGCTATTTCCCCGTGTGAATGTGAAACGACCATCTGTTGAGAGATGGCCGAGTGGCTGGTTTGGGCGTGCAATTGCGTTGGTTGGCTGCCAACGACTTGACCTGTCGTCAACGAGTGACCGGTCTGTATGAGGGTTGCCTCTGTGGGGGTTGGACTCTGGGTTATAGGAATATCCGATTCTAACCTGTGCGGCTCTACTTCTACGTCCGCCTCCTCTAATTGAGCCCAAGGCTCGCTTAACTGGACCTCAACGTCTTCGGCCTCTTTTTCTCTACTCTCTCTCTCCTTTTCTCCCCCCTCTCTCTCTTCTTCTTCTTCGCTGTCTTCTCGTCCCCAGCCGGTAGCAACCTCGGCCTCACCTTCTTCCTCCTGACCGACAGTTCGGTCATCAGACGCCAGATCCGCAATAAGAGTGGGATCACCTGAAATCCGGTCGTCGTTGAAGGAGGAGGTGGCTTCATCCAAATCTATCACTTGGGCCTTCCCGCCCTTAGGTGGATCTGATAGTTGAAACTCGGAGTCGGATCCGTAGTCAACTTGTTCTGACTCAGTTGCCTCGTCATCGGGCTCACGACGGTCCGTAGGAGTGTGCTCGGAAGACTCGTGACCGTCGGAGTCATCGCCAGAAGGTTCGCCTGAGGGTTCGCCTCCCTGAGAAGTGACGGTCGCCGAGTGAGGTGGTGGAGGAGCGTGTGCTTGTTCTTGTGGGGAAGCTTCCACGTCCTCCCCAGTAGGTTGTTGCGGCGGCGTTGGCGATCGGCGCTCTTCCGATGACGAGTGGATCGGTGACTGCTGAAGGGTGCCCATGTACTGCTTTACCCGGAAATGACTCGTGTACTCGCGTGTGCGGATGGCATCAGAGGTTTCTTCCACAACAGTGGGAGTGCGGGCACGAGTGGATCTGTTCTGAATCATCGTCTGGTATGCACCGGCTCGAGAAGTATGTGGAGTGGCAGACGTACCGACAATTCTACCCTCTCCTCCCCTAACGTCAACTCTCATCACTCCCGAGCCAGAAGCTCCCCCACTGGAGCTCTGGCCCGCCGTACCAGAGGCACGGCTTCTAGGTAGGACGGGTTGCACGTCTTGGGCAGGGCTCCCCGGCTCTGAGGAGTCCGTAGACGTGTCTTCTAGACCTATGGAGATACGGTACATCCTAACACTCATTGACACTCAAGTGAACCTAGAGAATTCGTCTACGAGAACCAGCATATACTTCTTTCTGGCAAGACTTTCTACTCTCATAGGTCCACAAAGATCCATGTGTATCAGGTCGAGGGGACTTTGGCAATTCGTATCCATTCTCGGTGGATGAGAGCTTCTGGTCATCTTTCCTTGTTCGCACGCAGGACAAAGAGTGTCCTTGGAAAGGCGAAGCTCAGGTAGTCCCCTGACTAAACCCTTAGAAACCAGCTTGTTCATATCTTTGAAGTTCTGATGACATAGTCTGCGGTGCCATAACCAACTGTCCCCTTTTGATGCTTTTTTGAGCAGACAGATCGCATTCTTCGGTTTAGCTTCAAACAGGGGGTGTGTTTGAGGGATTGAACGGAAGACGGTTGTGTAGAGATTGCCATTTCGCCTGGCGGAGAGAATAGCATTGTTGTCTTCATCGTTCACGTCACTTCCGTACTGAAAGGTCTTCACCCAGTATTCGTTATCACAGAACTGGCTGGAGCTAAACATGTTGTACCCCAATCCCTCCACATAACGTACACCCTTGATGATGTACTTTCCATTGGTGATTTTTCCCGACCCTAATATCGGCAACGGCGTTCTATCGGCAGTCTTTATGTATCCCTCAAACTTCTCAACGTAGTCGAAGATGAAGGACCGCTGCCCAGTCATGTGTGTGTGAGCCCCCGAGTCAAAGTACCACACATGACTGATCTGCAAAACAATTAGGTTTGTTTAGGGACCCATTGCCAAATGGGTTCCTTAGGGTCAGAAACAGTTGAGTTGGTCGATGCAGTCTCCTTTTCGGATTTCTCCTTAGGCTCAGGGGACTGCACTGACGAGGAAGGTTTTCCCTTTCCTCTTTTTCTCCCTCTTCTCTTTCGAGATTTGATTTTAGGCACATCAGCATTAAAAGAATTATAAACACCATAGCGCAGAAAATTGTCAAACATAAAGCACATGTCATTACGCAAAGAGTCAAAAGCATGAGTTAAATGTTGATTACGTTTTACAGACATGTTTGAATTAATTCCTACGCTAGGTGGAGCATAGCCAAGACCCGCACGGTTAGGACTATGCTGCTTAGGGAAAGCTTGAAAAGAGTTGGGTCTTCTTCGGTGATCCTTCCTTGGTGGCTTCACTTCCTGTCCACCATCCTTCTTCCTCCCATCTGCATTAAGAGCATGGTGTTGAGTTAGATGACGGTTTAATAGGAGAAGAGTTGCCACCCTTTCCAGAAGATGTTTTTGAAAATTTAGGTTTTGTGGAAGAGAAAGGTTGCTTTGGTTTTAACTGAGATGTCTCACCCACTTCAAAGCTGCTTGAATTAAGGTCAAGACTTTTAATGGGTTTAGCTGAGTTACGAGCATCGTTAGACTTTGAATGCCTTTTCTGGAGTCCTTTGGGTGCGTGAGGCTTAACTGACTTTCCCTTGTCAGTGCCAACACATTTTTCACCCTTAGGGTTACTATTCTCAGAAACAGAAGCTCGTGACTCAACAGACTTTTCAGGTTTTACAAAAACAGATTTTGGCCCTTTTGGAATGAAGCCTGAAGGATCATCACCTTCATCTAAGAACACCTTCAGATCGTATTCAACATTAGGATCATGGATAGTCTTTGGTTCAGCTATCCTGTGGTGTGAGTTGAGGGGTTCATCATCATCTGACAGTAGGGTGTAATAGTCCTCTAGATCCGTAACAGATTTGGTTTGGGGATTAACTATCGGATGGTTGAGGAGTGGAGTAGTCCTATCATCAACTGAGTCTGAAAGGTTTTCAAAGTACATGACTTTTCTTTGCAAAATGGAATTTGACACACGTTGGTTGGTTAAGGCCACACGATAATTGATCTTTTCATCATGATCAAGTTCTCTTGTAATTTGTGAATCAACATTTAGGAGAACATATCGTGCCTTAAGATCCGCAACCTTAATTTGAAAATCAGTGAAGGTTGAGGTTGCGGTCTCACACTCTGAAGACATTCTAATTCTCTCGGCATTTGCCTCGATCAAGTCTTTCTTCAAAGTGTGAACCAAGTTGTCTTTTTCTGAAATAAGCACTTTCAGATTCAGTATCTGATGTTGACATGTGTCCAGATCCATGGCTTTTAGTCTAAGTCCAAACACTTCCTTCTCTAGTTCGACTAGGTCGGGACCCTTAGTTGCGGAAACATCCTCTGGTGGGATAACTAAGGTCTCCTCTGAATAATCCATCTTCCTAGTGTCATAACTAGTGTTAAGGTCTGAGTAGTTGATGGGAGACATAGCTACCCTAGGGGTCCTAGCTTTGATGCCTTCCCATGTGGACTTAGTGTTTGTTGGATCACTGGCTGGGACAAATATAGGTTTGTTAGGAGCGGGACTTGAGGTTGGACTACCTGAAGAACTATTGGGCGGACTTGTGGTTCTGGTAATGGTTTCACCATTAATAACTTCCGTGTACGTGACGGTCTGCCTAACAAATTCTTCTGTGACGTGTCCTCCTACAAAGGCAGGTTTGGGTTTGGAGGCGGCCATGTCCTCAAAATTGTATAGATAAGAAGGTGCCTTTTCTAAAACATGGTTTTCAGACAATCCAAGTCCGGGTCTGGCTTTATAGAAAGGATTTTTATTGGCATGCTGCGTAAGAATGCTCAAGGTCTGTTCAGATTGTCCTCGTTTAAAGTTGTTATCTTCAAGCTCTTGAATTTTGGAAAACAGTCTAGTTCTTTCTTCTGAAAGCAACTGGAATTTTATTTGGAGCTCTCCATGGTCACTGTTAAGTTCCTCATGGGTTTTCTGAAGACAACTGAGTTTGTTGGACAAATTGGACTCTCTGACGCTAGACTCAAGAGTCTCACGGTTGTACACTATGGTCAAGTCCTCAAGAGAGCTTTTGTATATGGCACTGTCGATTCTAAATTTCGATCGTTCCGATTGGAGACATCTCTCAAGTTCACAAATTCTAGATTCTAACATTGTCACATCATCAGTTAAGTCAGGAATAGTGGATACCTCAGAAGCGTCGAGGTCTCGATATGTGCTGGGGCCAACAGCTTCAGGTCCTTCGAAGTCTGCCATCAAACACGGACCCCCCACTAGGTGATCTTCCTCGTCTGAGCTTTCTTCCTCACACACCCAGTTTTCCTCATCTACTAGCAGAGCAACTCCCTTCTCTTTCTTCCTCATCAATGCTGCCTTCTTCTCAAAGTATGCAGCATCCTTGTATCTGACAGGGCAGTTGTTCGCATAGTGACCCAACTTGCCACATTTGAAGCAGGATGTAGTGGCACTAGCGGTTTTTTGAGGAGCTGGGGTAGGAGCACCACTATTCACTGGAGCTGGAGGAGCATTCAACCTTTGATCACCAATTTCAACTGGACCTTGTTGATGTCCTTCTCTCGGAGCTTGCCTAGAAGAACCACTCTGATGGTTGCCTTCTTGATAGTTTCTGTTCCCGTGATCTGTTTGTCCTTCAAATCCACGGTAGTTCCTTTCTTGTTCTTGTCCATATCCCGGACCACCTTGACCGCCTTCAAATCTTTCATATATTCCATCTTCACGTCTTCCATCTTGGCCACCTTCATACCCGCTGCTGTATCCCTGACGATCAATGTAACCTGATTCAGGAGTGTAGTTTCTCTGGTTTTGTCGATAGTTGATGTTTGAGACCTGTCCTCTCTAATCTCCCTGATCTATAGGGCCTCCTTGATAGTCCAGGTAGGTGTTATCTCTGTAACTTCCTCTCACTTCCCTATGCCGGCCTTGATCACCCCGGTATCTTCCTGAATGCTGACTCGGAAATCTGTCCCCTTGCTGGTATCCTCCTCTTCCTTGAGTCCCAAACTGAACTCGTTCCTGCTGATAGTGTCCACCTCGGCCTTGCCCCATCCTTCCTCCACTGGGGTATCCAGATCCCCTAGGTCTGTTGTATCCACGGTTGGAATTCAGCTTCTGTACGCTATGAGTGATGAGGGCAAGAGACTCATTCACATGAAAGAGTTCATCATCAGAGATTGAGATGATTAGCGGATCATCTGGATGTTGATAGCTTGGACCATAGTTCGAGTTGAACTCTTGGTAGTTTGGACCATAGTTCCCGTTGAACTCCTGGTTGTAGTTCTCCTGATAGAGCTGAGGTGGTGAGTGATTGTACTGCTGAGGAGATGAGTTGTTGTACTGCTGATGCTGGAAGGGAGCTGAGTTTGATCCAGCACAAGGCACTGCCGCGAGTGCCAGAGGGTCAACAGTATTTTTGAACTTGCCGCCAGTGATGAATTCCTCATGCTGAACCATCATGCTAAAAAGATCATGTAGACCCATAATCCCCAGATTTCGGCTCAGCTGTAAGTTGATCGCCAGATTTTGCCATGCCGGCGTTAGGTTCTTCAGGAACTTAACATTTACCTCGTATTTTGACTTCTCTACCCCGAGTCTTCGTAGGTCATTCATGAAGGCGTTCAGTCTTTGATAAGACTCGCTGAGGGATTCGGTTTCCCTGGCTTTGAAGCCTTCGTAAGCATTTAGGGCACTTTCCTTTTGACTCTCGAGGGCGGTGTCACCTCCCTGCATCTGCTGCTCTATTTCTAACCAAACGTCTCGTGCGTTTGTCAGACTATCCACTCTCGCGTACATATCATTCGGGAGAGCCATAATCAGAAGGGTCAGTGCGCGCTTGTCAACGAGGTGCCGGGCTCTTTGCTCTGGATTATACATGTCGATGGGCTTTTCGACAGAGTAAGCTGGCAGTTCCGGGCATGCGTCTGTTCGGGGAACTGCGGCAACCGTGACGGTTGGTCGGATTGGGCCCTCACGGATTGACTTCATGAGGTTTTCATCGAGTAAGTCCAAGAAGTGGATCATCCGGCGCTTCCATTGCTGGTACTCGCCCATCACCAGGACGGGAGGGCGAGTCTCGGAACCAATCCCTAGGATTTCCTTCGACATCTCTAAAAAGGAATGAGACCTACTTGTACTATTCACTTGGCTTTAAAAACAGATAAGATTTTGAAAAACAGGTATTTCGAGCGCCTCTAGACACAAAAAGCTTGGAAAAAGTAAAATGTTTTGAAAGCAAGCTCAGTGTCGGATTTGAGGAACAAAACTGCAAGAGTTTCGGCTCAAAGAGGCGAAATCCGACTTGGAAACAGATGTTTTCCGATTCGGATTTGGCTCAAAACAACAGGGCGCGGAAAACACACTTTTCCGACTCGGAAAATGCAATTTTCCGATTCGGAAAAGATGGGTGCGGAAAAAGGGATTTTTGGCAAAGAGACTTCTCAGGAGCAAGACCCCAAGTCAGAGACTCGTTTTCCGATTCGGAAAACAGAGTTTTCCGATGCGGAAAAGGAGAGTTCTCCGATTCGGAGAATATGCAATTTCCGACTCGGAAAATTTGAGCTGAAATTTCAGCTCTCGTTTTCCGATGCGGAAAACCTGCACAGAAAGCTCCGAAAAATTTCTTAAAAACGCTTAAAACCTCTTAAAAATCAGTGTTTAGACCCCCAAAATGTAGGAAAAAGCTAAGAAACCATTGGGGAATCACTTAACACTTAATTTAAGCCCTTTAAAAACACCTTTTGGATTGAAAATCCAAAAGTTTTGAAAAACTCAAAACTTAAAAAACCTTTAGAACTTTTCAAAAATCAAAACAAAAGCCAAGGAATCAACAAGTTTGGCTCTGATACCAATTGTTGTCCCAAAAACAATGAAAAGAAATGAGAAATGGATGGAAATCCTATCAAGAAGATGAAATCAATGAAGAACTTGGTATATAACTCAACAATGGTGATATTGCCCAATTTGGTAAAATAAGAAATCCAACAACTACACAAAACCCTAGAAATCCTTTACCTTATATAGGTAGAAGGAAGTTTAACAAAGTGGCAATAAAGGCCCCCCGAGGTTCTAAACCTCAAACAGGGGCTTAACAAAACATGATTGTTTACAGAAAAAGGAAACTAAACTAGAAAGCTGTTTAAAGATAGATGATTCTGACTCTTCTCAACACCTGGGTTCTACACCTTTGTTAGCGTTCACTTTCGATAGCTTCTAACTCCTTTTTGCTTTGGTTTTCTGGGTGTTTGTACTTCCTTGTAGACCCTCTTTTTGGTTCTGTCCTGGTTCTCTTCCTTTGAGACTAGGGGCCTTAATAAAATCTCTTGAGTTTTCTAGTCGGGGGTGATGGCCTTGCCGAAGCTCCTGGCTAGTCTTCTCGCTTTTTGCTGTTCAAAAAAAAAATATGTATGGTTAACCACATAAAAAAATATTCAATATTAGGCTCATTTCGATCGTATCGATGATACGAATATAATGGCGTAATTTGTTAAAATTAAAACCTATTTTTTTTACATATTTTAGCCGATACATCATATATGACTAAAACGTAAAATAAAATATTAAAAAGTTCAGAGGCTAAATATGTAATATTGGAATTCAAACCCACACACATCTATTCAAACCCATCACCCATCTAGGGATGGCAAAAAACCCCGAACCCGATGGGGAAACCCGAAACCCGAAATAAATGGGGCGGGTTTGGGGACGATAAATGGGGACGGGGACGGGGATGGGGAAAACCCGCCTATTTTAAACGGGGACGGGGACGGGGACGGGGGGACCAATCCCCGACCCGATTACCCAATTATTTCCCCGATTGTATCCCCGAATATATCCCTAAAATTATTTTTATTTTATGATTGTTTATTAGACAATATATTATATATAGCTAAATGGTTTTTATGTTTGGTCGTATATATATTTTAACATTTCAACTATTAATATTTTGGATGCATTGAAACAATATATATATAGCTAAATTGTTACTATTTTTGATGCATTTCGACTTTAGGACTTTAATTATCTTTCGGATATGTTTACATAATGGATTCGAGAATGTTATGTAATTTAGTATATCGTTTTCCGAGACTTGTGGATTTGTGGTAGAGTTGAAACGATGACGGGGATCCCCACGGTGAAACCCATTTAATTAACCGTTTATACTAAACGGGGATACCCGTTCCCCCGCGGGTTTCCCCGATTACCCGATGAGGATCCCCGTTTAAATCCCCGCGGGTTTTTAAGCGGGGATGGGGACGGTTTTTTTAAACGGGGACGGGGACGGGGGGACCAATCCCCGCCCCAAACCCGCCCCGTTGCCATCCCTACACCCATCACCCATCACTCACTAATTTCACCAGACTTCACAATTCTCAATGTATCTATTTGACTTTTCGGTGTATTTAGCACCCCCAGGGATAGGATTAGTAGGCGACAAAATAGGGTAAATTTCTTTTTTTCTAATTCTAAATTGCATTATCTTTTGACGGTAATACCCTTGAGAGGTTTGCATGTTTTACACATTGGGTATATACTTTCTAAACCTTATCAGTTAACTCCCTTATCTTTTGCACCGTTGGATTAAACTATGAAGGGCTAGGATTGGTTTGCAAGTGTGCAACAATAAAATGGTGTGTATTTAATTATGCCTCTATATATATATATATATAGAGGAAAGTTCAAATATGAACCACTTTTTGGTTGTGAACGTGAGGACAACCGAGAGCGCGACACGTGGCGGCTTTAAGGGCTTTAAGTGTGGTCCCCCTCTTTAATTCAATGCCCTCCTATGAATCGCGCCTAGTCATCCGCCGTGGACTTGACGTGGCGCCTAGTCATCCGCTACGTGTCACGCTCTCGGTTGTCCTCACGTTCACAACCAAAAAGTGGTTCACATTTGAACCCACCCCTATATATATATATATATATATATATATATATATATATATCTTTAACTTCTTTAAGGCTTCTAATTGGACTAATGGAAGATTTTTAAGATTCAAATTAAGGTATTCAAGTTTCAAACAGATAAATAAATAAATAAGAAGATAAAAAAATTGAAACCAAAATAAGCAAGAGAACTCTATAAACATTTTGCTATTGAAAATTTGAAATTTCAACTGCATAATTCAAGATTGCTTACCACATTACAACAAATGAGATATTACATGAATCCATTGTTCACACAAACTGATTTAAAAAGCTTTTATTTTCATCCCACAAGAATAAGAAATACTCAAGACAACTGAAATCTTTTCAAGAGTATACCTCCAATTAATCATCATAAAACTAGCTGATATGTTATTACAACTTCTTGGAACAATACAGAGGAGAGAAAAGGAAACACATGGTAGGCAAATGATAAAAACTTATTTGTTAAAATTTGTTAAGGGGTTAATCACATAGATAAAAATTAACTTATCTTTAAATGATAAGAATAGGATGAAGAAAGCATGTCGAATCAATGATAAAGGAACAAAGAAGAAGCCCAAATATAAACAAATTGATGAAGGAAGGTTATACCAGATAGAACAAAGCCATCACTCTATCGGGTGGAATTAGAAAGCCCTGAAATCCGACATTCGGGGTTTGGGTTTTTCGGGTTTCGGGTGGAATTGGCAAGCCCTGGAATCTGATATTCAGATTTTTTTTCCTTGTTTCAAAGTTCAAACTTGAAAATACGAAATTACCAAGCTTGATTTGAATTAACATCTAAACTTCAAGGCTTAGAAATACCAAATTACCATGTCTTAATTATTAAAAACTCTTCATATTCTGGGATTGCATTGTGATCCATTCTAGCTGTCTTTTACTTGTAATTTTTCTTTTAGCTTTTTGCTTGTATTTTTTAATAAAATCCATGGCATTAAAAAAAAATCAAAAAACAAGTTTAGACTATACTTAAAGCTTGAGATGCATTCACAAGAGTCAAAAGCTCTATCAATACCAAATTTCTATAGCTTATTATTTATTAGATATTTTAAGAGTGATGAAAAGGGTGGGAAATTCTTTTACGTTGAATTTTGTTCCTAAACATAATCAAAAAATTGTAATTATAATCTAATCTTCCAATAATTGAGAAAAAGTCATTAGATTGACTTGCATAATCAAAGGCAAGTCCATCTTACTTGCCGGCATGTATTAAGGTTTTATAGCAAAGTTATTTAATCCAAATACATTTGTATTTATATAATAAAATCATTTGAATAATCGAAATCTATTATTAATGTTGTAAAATAATTAATTAGTAGGAAATTTCACAGAATATCAGGTAATATTAATTTTGAACCAAAAAATATTTAAAAATGCAACTTTTTGTTAGATATTTTAATCACCTATCGACGTTCTTCTATACTAATTATTATGTGACTTTTTCAACCTACTGAACCTAGTATTTGTATTTTTTTTTTTATTCACATGAGAGTATGAAATCAGACAATGGTTTCTATTTATTGTTTTAAATTTTAAAAGGTAACGAGTTAGTTTGACGATAATAAATTTAAAAAGATTGCATGCAAGCATAATTTGTTTCTCCATGTATTGTTTTAGAACTGAAAACAAAGATATAGTTATATATATTTCGTTTAAGATATTTAAAAAAAAAAATTAGGACGGACAAAAAGGTTGTTCGAAAAAACAGATTCCATGAATTAATATTATTATTATCTTTATTCATTATTTTTTTAGTTAAAAAGAACATCGTACTCTTTATAATGGTTTATTTTCATTTGGATACTTAGTGGAGATCACATGATGGTGTATTATTTGACATCATCTTAAACGAAATTTGATTTTTGTTTGAAGGGCTACACTAATAAAAACTTGTTGCTGAATTTAGTGTAATCAATAATATATTTTAGTGTAATTCTTATTACTTGATGCCCAGCAGCCCAGGCAAATATAAATGTAATTTAGGAGGTACGAAATATACGCTTATAAATGTTGTTCATATCATTTTAGATCGTTACAAGACGGGATAAAGGGGGTGTTGCCTCCTTGCATGGTCCAAAATTTTATATATATATATACACACATATAGTAGTAATAAAAAAATTGTAAATAAAAGTGATACAAATGTTTTAGTACTTAATAGGACCTTTTTTTGGGATTATATCAAGGCCCAAAACATAATTAATTACATTGTTGCTGAGAGAATTATGCTACCCCTTTTTTGTGAATAAGGAGTGTGTGCAATAATCTGTGAACTGTGAGATTCAACCGGAAAATAGAACCAGGTGCAAGTATACACCTTGAACTACTATCGTCTCGTAACAAGTAATAATGGTAAGTGAATACCAGATATCGATCCTCAGGGAAGGTTTTGTGAAAAAGTCTCTTCGTAAAAAGTCAAGTTCGTAAAAGATGATTTCAGATGGCGAATTCGAGGATTTTAAAATGAATTGATTTGAAATGGTGTTTGGTAAAATCTGTGTGATAAAGAGCATGGGGTGCAAGGGTCTGATGAGACAACAGGTGATTTAGAACTAATCTTATGCTTAATGATGGTCCAACTACTGGCTTGATCGGCCTCCCAGAAGTACACAAAGGTCAACGTGTTATCGATATGAGTCTACTTAAAGTCTCATGAATCCTAACACAACACAGTGTTACCTATCTTACCAGATGAGTATAGTCCCAAGGCACTAAAGCTACTTTTAGCTTTCTCACGTTTATTACAAAATATCTAGCATAAGTCCTAACTCTGAAAGCTAGTGCATTTTCAGGTACTAAATTGGTCGTCAGTCAATTCGATACAATCTTCAATGAAATGCTAAATACCTGCAACAAACAGTTAGAGTACAACAATTAAAGCACAAGATAATTCTTTTACACCGAGAATGATCTCAACATTTCCTCACACCCCAAGCCAAGGAAATTAGCCCATCATGGCTTGGATTCTTATTGCGAAATATTTAAATAACTGTAATGTAAACACTGGATAATGACCAGTAAGGATGAGAAAGTAAATTGCTGAAATTAAAGCAAATTGGTAGTTAATACACAATACGTTCTCTTCGATGAGAGAAACAGAGTGTATATAACTCCAAGAAGATAAAAGCAGGTAAATTGCTGTAATATAAATAACTGAAAAGTAAACACTGGATGAGATGACCAGTAAGAAAGCAATAATGTAAATACTGGAAATATGACCAGTAAAATTGCGGGAAAGTAAAATGCGAATATTTAAACACTGGAAAGATGACCAGTAGAAATACTGAATAATAAAGGGAATTTCAATAATAAGAAACGAAGAAGAATTGGTAAATATTACACAATACGTTCTGCAACGTTGAAAATAAATTCAACGTGAGAAACAGGGTGTAATAGATTCCAAGTAAACAGAAACAGTTAATAATTAAGAACTGATATATATGAAACTTCCAATGAAAGCAACTTATTTAATATTTAAACTGAAGAAACTTGTAGAGGAAGCTTTGTATAAAAAGTCTTTTAAAATGAATAGCTTGTCAAACAAGCTTCAAGAGTTACTTTCCGTGTAAGTTTCGAACAAATAAGTTATAACCGCGAACTTTTGATCAACGATGACTTTGAATTTAGAGTAAGATTATTTTATAACGATCAAAGACTTTCAAATTTATGAAAACCGAAAATCTTGTTTGTAACTTTGAAAAATCGGGTAACGGTAAAATAACGTGAGTGATAGAAACTGAACCTGTGAATACTTAATTGAAGAACTTCGAGAATAGTGAACAATATAAAGTAACGAGATCCTTGTTGAGTAATAATAACCGCTAACTTTAGAACAAAAAGTGACTTGTAATATATATAAAAACGTAACAACAAGTGAAAAGGTGCTAAGAACCTGAACGGATTCTAAGCACAATCTAACTTGCAAGCTGTTTATCAAAAGACTATTGACTGATCAAACTAGTAACTAAACATCAGAACTAACACGAGAACTACCGATGTTAACTAGTTGATGATTTACAAAATGAAACTAAGGCATCTATTTATAGCAAAAAGGATGAAGCTTCTGAAGGAAGCTAACATCAACTGGGCTTGGGCTTCCAAGCCCACAAAATCGGCCCAACAGCAAGGAGGGATCAAAAATCAGCAGTCTTTGTTACCGCAGCACAGCTACTGACCTCCTTTATCATCTTCTGACGTTCTTGGGTCATTTCTTTAAAACCTGAACATGCACGAAATATCTAATTAGTACCAAAATAATATTAATATAAGCGTATTTAAGGTAAACTAGACATAAAATTAATATTTACCAAGAACGTAAGAAAAGACGCTAAACTGACACGACGGGACACTAAAATGGTGAAAAATAATAATAAAAAGACACAATATAGGGGTTAAGAATAACACCTATCAATTGTCAAAGAAAATATGTAAAAAAAATAATTGTTCGCTCACTTTAAAGTATTCGTTATTGTTTTTCTATGTTTTTTATTTAGGCCAAAGTCTAAAATTACTTAATTGATTATTCTTTGATATATTTAGTATTAAATTGGTTTTATAAGACACCTAAAATGTCTAAGCTTCGTAATAAAATACTTTATACTTTATAAGACTCAAGTTTATAGAAGCATACCAAAAACGTCGGATCTAAAAGTGTTATAATATGTTTTTAGGACATTTCTTTGGCATTTTACAAGTTTTTACATATGTTTTTAAAATTGTCATATTAACTAATTTTATGACACTATTTGAAAAATTATCATATAATCACAAGTGTCCCGTAAAATTATAAAATAGCTAATAAAACCCTTTTACTTTAAAAATGTACTAAAAAGATTGTTAAGATGCCTAAATGTTCTATAAACCTATTAAAATGCTATCAAATAAGACGTTTTCTAAGCTGATCGTATAAACTTGTCTTTATTCGGGCACTTAGATATTTTAAACATATCTTATAAATCTAATATTTTTATAGTAAGTGTTCCTCTGAATATTCAATATTGTGACTCCAAATAGCGTCAATCTATATATATATATATATCATATGATGTCTTTTATGGTGGAACTTACGGCGATGCTATATAAAAATGATATAGTGGATTATATTGATTTAAAAATAGTTGATGATTGATTATTTGTCTCAAAATCCTCGGAGAATGGTTTTATATGAACTATTATATTTAAAGTTCAAATATATGTTACTTTTTAATTATAAAAACGATATATTAAAGTTCTTTTTTGCACTTAGCGATGGCCCTTTTTAACAACTCATCCAGAGCTTATAAAACGTCAGGAACAGCACTGTACTTGCCAACATGTATTAAGGTTTTATAGCAAAGTTAATTAATTCATATATATTTGTTTTTATATAACAAAATCATTTAAATAATCGAAATCTTTTATTAATGTTGTAAAATAATTAATTAGTAGGAAATTTCACAGAATATCAGGTAATATTTTGAACCAAAAAATGTTTAAAATTTTAACGTTTGTTAAATATTTTAATCACCTATCGACGTGTTCTTCTATACTAATTATTTTGTGACCTTGTCAACCTAGTATTTGTATTTTTTTTATTCACATGAGAATATGAAATCAGACAATGGTTTCTATTTATTGTTTTAATTTTTAAAGGGTACAACTTAACGAATTAGTTTGATAATAATAAATTTAAAAAGATTGCAAGCATAACTTGTTTCTTCATGTATTGATTTAGAAGTGAAAACAAATAGTTATATTGAGTTTAAGATATTCAGAAAATTTGTAGCACTGACAAAAAAGTCGTTCGAAAGAAAAGATTCCATGAATAAATATTAATTAATATTAACTTGTCACGAAAAATTATTGTATGTACTTGACTTTCAAAATTACCTTTTAGTGTAGCCAAGTATGCAAAACTTACCATTTAATGTATTTTGGACAACTTTTCGTGACAAGTTGGATACACTTGTATAACTAAATGGTAAGTCTTACAAACTTGGATACACTAAAAGTTAATTTTAAAGTTCCAGTACATACAATAACTTTTGGTGACTAGTTGGATACACTTTCGTAAACTAAACCCATAAAAAATGTTAGTGAATTTATTGTTATCAATTATTTTAATGTAGTTCTAAGTTATTTGGTGTTAAGAAAAACATAGAATTTGAATTAGGAGGTGCAAAGTGTACATTTACAAATGTTGTTCATATCATTTTAGATCGTCACAAGACCGGGGATCAAGGGGGTTTTGCTGCCTTATAGGTCCAAGGGGCAAAGCCACTGATTGACACTAGAGGCTGTCGTAAAACCTCAATGAATTTTATAAAGAGATTTACTTAGGGTGTGTTTAGTTGTGGAAATTTTTTCTGTTTTCTAGAAAAAAATTTCCATGAAAAATGAAAAATCAAAAAACTTGTTTAGTTGATTCAATTTAGAAAAAAATTTCCAAGAAAACAAAATTTACACTTGAATTAGAAAACTACTTTTTATAGTTTTCCAATTCTCACTTTCATTTTCCATTTTCACTTTCAATTGTCATCCCCTTCTCCTCGCCGACCACCGCCACCACCGTCACCCCTGCCGCCACCCCCTCCACCTCCAGTCACCACCACCGCCATCGCCCGCTGCCGCCACCCGTCGCGACCACCGTTCCCTTCTCGTCGTCGCAACCAACGTCGCCGCCTGCCGCCGCAACCATCCTCCCACCACCACCGCCCCACCGCCACCACCACCGTTACCGTCACCATCGCCACCGCCATTGCAGCCGAGGCCACCGACACCATCGTCGTCGACGCCGAGGCCCCCGCCGTCGCCGCCAAGGCCACCGTCGTCCCCTTCGAGGCCAACGCTGTAACACCCGGGATTTCAGGGAAGAAGCAAAAACTCCAAGACTTTTATATATATGTTTTACCTTAGTAAAGTTCTAATTTTGTAATTAAGAGACTAGTTATGTTATGGATGTGTTTGGTTATAAAAGTGGTCAAGAAGGGAACCAAATATAGTTTTTGGGTCTGCCATCTCGACTGGACCAGTCGAGTAAGAATAGACCAGTCGAGCTTGACAGAAAGACTTGATTTGTGAGAAGGCAGCCCAGTCGAGTAAGACTGGACCCGGTCGAGGTAAGTATGCATCCAGTCGGGTACGGAGCTGTCAAGCTTAAAACCCGATTTTTACCATTTGTTTCACTATTTCTCATTCACATACTCTCATACCCTCTCTTCTTAAACTCCCTTCCTTAAAGATGATTTTGAAGCATTGAATGCACATCCACCAAGTCATTTCAAGAGTTAATCATCATCAAGCTAACAATATTTCCAAAGGTAGATCTTCTTCATCTTCTTCACTCCAAGGTCCCATCTACCATTATTAAGGAGTTTCTCATTTTCTAGGGTTTTGTTTAAGGTACTAGTGGGTAAGTTTTATTCAAGCTTTAAGTATAGATCTTGTCTTTTATGATGAAGATATGTATTAATCTAGGGTTTAATCTCTTATCAGTTTAGGTGTTCATCCAAAATACCCAACTAGGGTTTGTTAATATTTGGGGCTTTTAACCCCACAACCTCAAGGTGAGTTTCTAAACATTTTGTTAAAACTGGGTACACATCATCTTGCTTGTTTAACATGCTATTCATGATTTATGCAACAAGTTGTATTTTGGGATGAAGTGTGTAAATTGATAAATTGTGGAAATGTCATGAATACTTGCTATTATAAGATGATATGATTCTAATTGAGTATGATTTGATATACTCACATTGTGTGAATAAATCCTTGATGCTATGTGGTGTCTATTATGATGATGAGGCACTTGGATATTGTGTATGACATGGTATAAACTTTGACGGGTTGGATTATTGATAATAAATGGCATGGCTTAATATGTAGAGGTAACTAGACTCTACCGGGGAATAATATACATGAATTGGACAAAGTGACACTAGTCAAAAGGTGTGCACATACGTCTATATTTGGGATAAAATTGAATGAAGTGGCACTAGTCAAAAAGTGTGCACTTTCAAGTTTACACGAGTTCGACTCAGTCTTGGGTGACACTAGTCAAAAGGTGCGCACCTATGTGCCTCGCCATTCGTGTGGCCGCGAATGTGCCTGGCCTCTAGGGTTGTCAATTCAAGTCTTCGTAGGAGGACGGCAACGGGGTGTCTCGACTCTGAGGTGTAACTTGCTTGGTGGAAGTGGGTCGCTCCCACCGGTTCCGAACATAAAAGATAAACAATAAAAGCGTACCTTTATTATGTTCATTTATATGCTTTTATTTATTGTTATATGCTTGGTACAACTCACTAGGCTTTTTGGCCTAACACTTGTTTGGTGTCGATGTGTATCTCAGGTGCTAGTGGGGCCGCTTCCAAGTAGGTGGTTGGCTTAGAGTGAGCTCGGGGAATGTTGAGAGACCGGTCTTATTGACCTTTTGGCGATTATTAGAAAGATAACCCTTTTGTAATCTCTTTCAAAGATAGGGAGTAGATTAGCTTGGTTATTGTTAATGCCCTTGAACTAAATTACAAACATGTAATTATACTGATATTACTTTACCCCTTTTTGGAAGAGTTCACGCTATGGCGTACTTGTTATACCAACTTCTTGATTGAAAAGTTTTTATTAGCTCCAAATTTTGGGGTGTTACAATCGCCACCACCGCCGTGGCTACCGTCGCCACCGCCGTCGTCTACGAGGTAACCGCCCCCACCGCCGTTGCCGTCGAGGCCACTGCCATGGCTACCGCCGCAACTGTCGTCGTCTACGAGGCCACTACTCCCACCGCCATCGCCGCCGAGGCCACCGTCGTCGCCGTCGAGGCCACCACCACCGTCGTAGCCACCGCCGCCATCGCCATCGCCGTCAAGGCCACCGCCACCACCGCCGTCGCCATCGAGGCCACCGCCACCACCGCCGTCGCGGTCGAGGCCACCACCACCGTCGTTGCCGCCGAGGTCCCCACCACCACCACCGCCAAGGATTGAAAAAATGAAAAGTAATGAAAAATGCTCAACTAAACGAGTTTTCTAATTTTCTAAAAATGGAAAATGAAAACTCCTTCATCTCAAGTAAACAGGTTTTCTAAAATTTTCATAGAAAACTGAAAATGAAAACTCCACTCCAATTTTTGAAAACGTTTTCTATGAAAATGAAAACACTTTTCCACAACTAAACATAGCCTTAGGAATTTTAAGTTTTGAAACATTCTAGATGTAACTAAAATCCACGATAAGTCAACTGCTTTAAACCATATGGAATTATCATATGAAAGGTTTTGGACAGGGTCCTTCATCGCTCCGACTATAGTTTGTAGCTATGTATGACGAGGGAAGGGGAGTTTGGTTGCTAAAGAAAAGAGAAAGGGTTTGGTTAGGGAAAAAATTTGAGTTTTTTCAAGAAAAAAATAAAATTCTTTTTTTGTTTCTAGAAGCAAGAGAAAATGCAAAAAAGGCCGATTAATTAAGTGAGGATAACAATATTAATTATTGGGTTATAGAATATAATATTATAAGAGAAATTAATTATTTTAGCTATTTTAAAATACTTTTATCATATCCTAATCATTTTTTCTCAAAAACATCACAATAGCTATGAACTCTGCTAAATAGGGAATTCTGCTAAGAACAACACCCGCTAATAGCGGATAAGGGTATAAAACATAAATAAATTTTAGCTTTTAGGGCCATAAGGTGTATGTCTTTTAGTAACTAAAATTGAATTTTTAAGCTTATATATCTGCTATTGGCGGATATTATTTTTGCGGAGTTCTCTATTTTAATAGAGTTCGTGACTATTTTAACAAATTTTGTAAAGAAAATGATTAGAAGTGGTTAATGAAATTGAAAAATGACTAAAATATTTAACTTTTCTAAATATAATTAATATGTTTGAGGGGACGGATTCAAAATTCAGGTATGGTACCAATTTAGGTAGTTTACTTTAAAAACAAATAATGGAGACTTTGGTGGAGACTTCACGCTATAAATTCCCTCTTCCTCCTTCCACTTTCAAACACCACAATAACAAGATGAAAACAACCCTCTTGTTCGCCGGAATATTTCTTGCCGGAATCCTCCTCTTAGAGCTTGTTACAGCTCAGAACAGTAACTGTGCTTGAAACTTGTGTTGTAGCAGGTACGGTTACTGTGGCACTGGAAAAGCTTATTGTGGAGAAGGTTGTAAAGGTGGCCCATGTTCTAAACCCCCTCCTTCAAATAATTCCAACATCCCTCGTATAGTAATGCTGGCATTTTTTAACAGGATTGTTGCCAATGCTGGCAACAAATGTCCCGACAAAGGTTTTTACACACGGGGTGCGTTTCTTAATGCCATCTTAGCAGGACTAGTTGTTGTTTCTCCTTTTCACTGACTTTCTCAAAAGCACGCACAAGTTTCTTCACGGTATCTTCCTCTGGTTTTACCCCTAGGGGTGTTTGGTAGAGAGAACTGAGAGGAGAGAAATGGAAATGGATTCCATTTCTCTTGTTTGGTAGGACTGAGAAATAAAAAACGGAAAATTACCAATTCTCTAGATTTGACCCCTTTGTATTTTCAATTCTCTACTTTTTGTGGGGAAATGGTGAGCATTGGAAATATTGAGAAAGAAAATCAAGACACGGAGAATTGAATTCTCCCCCTCCCAAAAAAACACGCTCTCAACCTCTCATCAGTTCACGTCTTCTTCTTCTAGGGCTAGGCTAGGGTTTCATCTTGTGCACCGCTCGACCACCACCGTACCATCGCCGTTCGACCACCACCGTACCATCGCCGTTCGACCACCGCCGGCCGACCACCACCGTGACCACCAGGTACGTCTCTCTCTGTCTCTCTCTCTCTCTCTCTCCCTTCGCTGCTATCTCTCTCCGTGCGTTTTTTTTGGCAAAAATCTTTCTCCCTGCGTTGCTACAGAGCAACTTGCATTTTTTTGGCAATTGCTTGATTAATTATGGTTGAAACAGTACCTTTGCCTAGGGCTTAGGCAAAAATCTTTCTCCTTGATTTTTTATGGTTTAGGAATTGCAACAGTACCTTTGCTTATGTTTTGTTGATTAATTATTTTTATAATATTGAATGTAATATGTTTTGTTGGTTCATATTTTGCTGGTTAATTGTAACAATACCTATCTCCCTGCGTTAATTATTTTTTAGGGTTGTAATATGTTTGTCTTATATAATATGCTGGTAGTACATTGATCTTTCTTGAATGTATCCATAGTTATTTACTGCCTTTCTATATGGTTAACTAGTGTCATTAGGGAACACATGAGACATGAGTCCATAATTGATTCCCCTGTTTCCAAAGAGAAGAAAGAAAAGGTTTGTGTTTCTTTCTTTGCATACAAGGTGTTCGATGAAATGCTCATGTGAGTTTCATATGCCATCAAAATCCTACTTCTCTATCAACCTAAAGAGGCTAGAGAACTGAACACTCATAAAAGTCACATTGCAATGGAAGTAAGGTGTGTATGAACATGGTGATTTTGGTAAGTGGTATGTTTATTCTTATTAAGAATCTTTTGAATCTTGAATATGATCGATATGTGTTCGATAAAATGCCTCAATGGTTTCATCTTTGAACTTGATAGCATTATTAGACTCTGGTTGTTCTCGATTCAATAGCGTCATGCCGTGAAATGAGTATGAGAGGAATTTTATGCATGAGACACCATGCTTAATACATATGTGCATAAAGGGTAAAAGGGGGTTGAAATTCTTGATTAGTATAAACATGTTGGATTCCGATCGGTTGTTTAATTGTTGTTTACTTTGTCATCAATCACCCCATATTAATGTGTTATAATGGTAAAAATGGAACTACCATAATGCGTTTTTATATCTTCATAGGTTCGGAACACTTTCGGAAGAAAACGAGCAAAAGAAGAAATCTTGACAGCTTAGTGCTACTGTGGCGTTTCGAGAATATTTCACTCGTCCGAGCTCCAATTAACGTGATTCAAGATGTTTTAAAAAGCTAACAAACGGTACTACAACTTTGTGGTTTTGAGTTTCTACAAAATCGACCTGCATCTGGGCTGAATTTGATGTTAAACTCAGAAAAGACATGTGGACAGAACGATGGATGTATATTTGCCGGGGAATGGGATTCTTGCTTCTGCAAGTGACAAGGGAACCATCAACTTCTGGAAGTTGTAGTAAAGTTGTAGTCCATGTGTTGAACATCATACCATTTCTTTTCATTTTCTAGTAAGCGATTGCTAATAGTATCGTTAGTATATGTTTAAACCGAACCTTGTCTAGTTTTTGTTTGTAAGTAATTTTAAGTTGTGTGTAATTTTTGTTTTTTTTAGTGGAATGCATTGATTATAACGATGAATTCATTAGGTTTGTGACTTCTTTTCCTTGATATTGTGGGAAAATTGCAATGTTTTCTTAAGTTTTTATTTTTTACATTACCATAAGACAATTACAATTGTATGTATAGAACTATAGTTTTTCAAATACAATTATAATCGAGTCTTGATATCTTTTAATTTATTAATATATTTTAATTATTAATTTTAATTATTAATTTATGTATTTTTTGTATGTTTTTTGGGTTTGAATAAATGATTGTTATGAAAGTTATGGATGAAAAATTATAAGGTTGGTACAATTCTCTGCTGAATTTTCTGTTGTACCAAACAAGAGAAATGATTCTCTGTTACATTTCTAAAATCTCTGTGCTACCAAACAGAAGAATCAATTCCTATTCTCCAGAGCAATTCCCTTTCTCTGCAATTCTATTCTCTACATCATTTCTCCGCAATTCCATTCTCCATATCCGCAAACACCTGATTATTTACAAGGTTAAAATTCACTACACTTTTTATAAAACACAAACCAAACGAGCTCAGTATATCCCACCAGAAGTCAGCTATGAGAAAGGTACGATGTATGTAGATCAAACCTCTACCCAAGTATATCCCACCAAGTGGGGTCCGGACGTATATGCCACCAAGAGGTGGGGGTTAGGGAGAGTGTAACTATTTGGCAGTATAGTGGAGGATGATTAAGCAATCACAATGATTAAGAGGCTCTTGTGATATAGTGCAAAATGAAATATGGTTGGTTGGTAATTGTTTGGAACGAAATTAGGGCGTTGAATGGTTAAGGAAAGCCCAAAATACAAAACAATTCAGAGGGTTTTAGAACCATTAAGAGACCTTTTTGCCAAACAAGATTCACATCTTAACGATTCAGAGGTTACCTCTTCGTATAACGATCCAATCTCTACCCCAAAGAGTAGAACGCCTTTTCCATGAAGACTCGAAAGTGTTGAAAAGGTAGTTAATGACATACAAACAGAAGCACGTACAAGAAGAAAAGACATAAAAAATGTACGGAAGCTGCACCTCTATTATGTTTTGAGGCATGTTATGATGAGCATAGATAGATATCATTCTTGAAAACAGGCTTCTTGAAATGGATCTCTGATGTGTATGCAAAATCATGTTCCAAAATGACTCTGCTTCATCTACCCTTTGGTCCATATCAAATGGCGCTAGGAGGGTGTCAAATGTTCCCATTGTCATTCCTTGACCTTTGCCAAACATCCATTTCACCACAAGTTGTAACATAGGTACGTAAACGGTAGACAAGATGGCTACACTCTTGCTTTTATCACATACCCAAATTACCCCACAAAATTAATTGGAATTAACAGAAAAAGATAACGGCCGTTAGTGAGACCGACAAAAACCAAGAGATTTTGCAAAGGTCGGGGACAAATTTGGAATGAAGGAAGTTTAAGAAAGATTTTTGTTAAAATGGACAAACATCAGCGACCAAAACCAAAATTACTCCATAAGTGGTGTTCTGCTTTGCTTGGCCTTTTGATAATTTTCCTACAGTATTGTTTTAAGTACAAGATCAAACTAAATTAAGTACATATGGTAATCAAATGGGACTCCTTAATTTTGGTTTTGTTTCAAATAAATTAGACATATTAGTTAGTTTCTCCCACCTCATAATCGATATGATATTACTTATAGGTGGTTTCTTTATATATTCTTGATCCACAATAGAATTGTAAACCTTTTTCTAGGTAATTTTTTCTCTTAGCATCAACTTAGTGGATCAAATTAGGGTAATTCACTGTGTGTAAGCTTCTTTCTAATAAAATCTATCAAAACACTATCATTGTAAAAGTTTGGTGGCAATGAATTTATTATATTCTAACAAAGAATACCATAAGAGTGGTTCTTAGTGAACTTATTATATCTCTAGTGCCGTCTCCACCGAGCAACCAGCTCTGGCGTTGTCTCAACCAAGCAACCATCTCCTGCAACCTCCCATCGTCCCTCTCTGTCACCACCACCTGCAGGCTGCATCATGGGCGCTCTTCTAAATCAATTCTTAAGCCTTGTCCAAAGATCACAATCATCACACAAATATGTGTTTTTCGTCATTGTTATAGTGGAAAGAAAACAAATAGTACTATGTTAATAATCCCATTTTCATCACAAGCACACCGAAAACACAAATATAACACAACAAACATCTTTTTGTCCTTCAATTTGTAGAACAATCTAAGTGCCATATAGAGACATGAGCACTTGAGTGTCATCCGAATTCAAACGTTTCGTTACTCCGGACTTGAAGGAAGCCCACGTTATTGCATTTTGAAATTTGCTATGACCAAGCCCAAGTAATTATTTCGTGTAACGCCAAGTTCTACATCATAAGCATTTCGAATAGCTCCAATGGCCCAACGATCACCCGCATCGAATGAAGCCTTCCGTCTGTGTTTGTGAAAAAGCATGGGCCAACACTCCACCACGTCCGTCAAATGGGCCCCCATCTCCATGTGAGGTTAGCACCACGATAAGTTCTAGCTTTTGAAAATGTGAAATCTCGGGAAGCAACAACCCACTCACCCATTCATCTTGAAAAAAGAGGAATAATTTGACGTACATTCCTTCTTATGCCCCGTTTACGATTCGTAGATTCAATTTGTGTATCATTTGTTCTTCTCTTGTCAGATAGCTCGAGATATTTAGAAGCAAATTAATTGGTCGGTGGTGGCGTTTGGATATTATGGAGTTTAATTTCAATTCGGATTAGATTGGTTGGTTTTTATCTTTGAATTTGAAGAAAATAGAGTCCACTTGTCTAGAGGCGATTGTTCAAATGGTTCTATGAGCTATTTGGTCTTTTTGGAATGATACACTTTTTAGGCTTTCTAAACCTAAGAAAGCTTATTGTGAGATTGCATTGTGACCCATTGCTCTTTTGTATTACAAATTGGAATAGAAAGTTTACTATTAATTTAGTAAGCTGGTTACAAAGTTATCTTTCCATATATCTCTTACATGTATTTTAGCCTTTTGCTTCTATTTTTTAATAAAATCCCCAGCGTTCAGAAAAACAAAAAACAAATTTAGACTATGCTTAAAGCTTGAGATACATTCACATAGTCAAAAGCTCCATTAAAATCAAATTCTCTAACTTATTTATTTATTAATTATTAAAAGTCATGAAAATGGTGAGAAATTCTTTTAAGTTGACTATCATAAAGAAGGCAAGTCAATCTTACTTGCCGGCATGTATTAAGGTTTATAGCAAAGCTATTCAACCCAAATATATTTGTTTCTATATAATAAAATCATTTGAATAATCGATATCTGTTATTAATGTTGTAAAATAATTAGTACGAACTCATAGAATATCAGATAATGAACTAAAAAATATTTAAAAATGCAACGTTTGGTTAAATATTTTAATTACCTATTGACGTGTTTTTTTGGGTGCGTTTGATTATGGAAATTTTTTGTTCTCTAAGGAATTTTTTAAAGAAATTGAAAATTTAGAAAATGTGTATTCAGTTTTTAAAAGAATTTTAAGAAAATGAAAATTTTTTGTTTTCTACTTTCTACGTAAATTAGAAAGCTGACTTTAGTAGGTTTCCAAAAAAATTTAGATGTCTTTTCTACTTTTTTAAAATGAAAAATGGAAACCCCACCATTTCAATCAAACATGTAATTTTCTGTTTTCTACTTTCTACGTAAATTAGAAAGCTGATTTTAGTAGGTTTCCAAAAAAATTTACATGTTTTTTCCACTTTTTTAAAATGAAAAATAAAAACCCCATCATTTCAATCAAACACATTTTCTAAAATTTTTATAGAAAATTGAAAATGAAAACCCCACTTCTATTTTCTGAAAATATTTTTTGAAAAATAAAAACAATTTTCTACAACTAAAAACATCTTAATTATTTTATTTTTAGTGACTTTTTGACCTAGTATTTGTATTTAACTAGTTGATAAGCCCGGGCTTTGCACCGGGTTCATGAGCAGTATCTACCGACATTTTAACATATTTCAGTCAATATACTATATATGATTAAAACGTAAAATAAAATATAGAAAACTAAAAGATATAAACTGAATAAATATTATAAGTTTAGGGGGCTGATATGTATGTTTAAAGGTGGGTATAAGATTCGGGTCGGTTGGAGCGTATATATATATCGTATATAATAAAATGAATACATGAAAAAAATATTCAATATTAGGCTGATTTCGATCTTATCGACGATACGATTATAATGACGTAGTTTGTTAACATTAACGTATTTTTTTAACATATTTTAGATCGTATCGACGATACGATTATAATACGTAATTTGTTAAAATTAAAACGTATATTTTTAACATGTTCCAACCAATACACGATATATGAGTAAAACGTAAAATGAAATATAGAAAAGCAAAGCGATAAAGTGAAAAAATATTATAAGTTTAGGGCGCTAATATGTGAATTTGAAAATGGGTATAGTATTTGGGTCAGTTGGAGCTTATATATAGTATATAATAAAATAAATACATCAAAAAATATTAAATATTAGGCTCATTTCGATCGTATCGACGATATGAATATAATGGCGTAACTTGATAAAATTAAAACGTATTTTTTCAACGTCTTTCTGCCAATACACGATATATGACTAAAACGTAAAATGAAATATTGAGATGTAAAAGGTGTAAAGTAGGGGTGAGCATCGGATGGGTTTTTCGGGTTTCGGGGATTTCGGGTTTCGGGTTTTCGGGTTTTCGGGTTTCGGGGGGAAAATGGAGGCCCCAATACCCGACTTTTCGGGGGTCGGGGTTTTCGGGTTTCGGGGATTTCGGGTTTCGGGGATTTCGGGGCGGGTTTTCGGGGCACCCGATTTTATTTTGACTTTTTTTTCCTATTACACTTTCAAGTTTCAAAGTAAAAATAAACATTTAAAAGTAACAAAATAAGATACCAACAAACGAAAAATAACAAATACCAACATTAAAATCAATATCTAAAAGTTGATGGTGGTGAGAGCGCCGATGAAGCAATGAGAGAGAGAGGGAGAGAGAAAAGTCATATTTGATTTTGATGAATTGATTTGGCCTCTAATTTAAGTCTATTAGTCTATTACAACTTTAGATGCATTCCAAACAGAAACATTTGCTACCATATTTAAAAAAATAATGAAACATTAATAGTTGTTTTATAAATACACAAAATATATTTAAAAAACATTAAAAAATCGGGTTTCGGGTTCGGGTTTCGGGTTTCGGGGCATAAATTTTCACACCCGACCCCGATCAACCCTCGGGGATTTCGGTTTTCGGGGAATTCGGGGTCGGGTTTTTTCGGGGTCGGGTTTTTCGGGGTCGGGTTTTTCGGGTTTTTTTCGGGTCGGATCGGGTCGGGTTTCGGTTTTTTTGCTCACCCCTAGTGTAAAGTGAGTATATTTTGTAAGTTCTAAGTTTAGAGGGCTAATATGTAAAATTGAAAATGGTATAAATTTCGGATTGGTTGGAGCGTATATATATTATATAATAAAATAAGTACGTCAAAAAATATTCAATATTAGGCTCATTTCGATCGTATCGACGACACGAATTTAATGGTGTAATTTGTTAAAATTAAAACGTATTTTTTTAACGTATTTTAGCCAATATACGATATATGACTAAAACGTAAAATGAAATATTGAAAAGTTAAAGGTATAAAGTGAATAAACCTTATAGTTTCAGGGGTCAAATTTGAAATTTGGAGATGGGAAATGGGGAGGAAGCCGCGCGGGTCATGAGGCGGGTCAGAAGGCCGGGTCGGGCGGGTCTTGGACGGGTTAGGGTAAAAAAGTGAGAGAGGGATGGCCGGGTCGGATCGGGTTGCGGGTCGGAGCGGGTTGGGCGGTGCTAGCGGGCCGGGGCGCCTGCTCTTTGTATATATTAGATAATTTAATTTGACATGAGAATATGAGATCAGACAATGGTTTCTATTTATTGTTCTAAATTTAAAAGAGTACAACGAATTAGTTTCATAATGATAATTTAAAAAGATTGCAATCATAATTTGTTTCTCCATGTTTTTAAGTGAAAACAAATAGTTATAAATCACATGAATAAATATTAATATTAACATTATTAATTATTATTGTTTTTGTTAAAAAGAACATCGTACTTGAATCGCTATTAAAGTGTATTATTGAACATTATTTTAAAACTCTTTGATAAAAATAAGTTAGCTTATAAACTAATACGTGTTGAAATAGATTATAAACTATCTTAATAAAACGCTAATTTTTAATTTTCTATTATATTCTTGTTAAAGTTAATTATTATACCTTAATATACCTTTTTAATCATTTTACATACTTATAAGAATGAAGGTACGTTGTAATGAGAGGTAGTAGCTGCTACCCCTTAATTTTTTAAACCTTTTATACATAAATTGTTTTTAAATTGACTAGATGTGTGCCGCACGATGCAGAGGGACATAAAATTTAAATTAAGGGAAGCAAATAGGGGAAGTAAGATAATGTTTTCACGGTATAAAAAATAGTTTGACCCATTTTATGTTGTGCATGAAACCTGGTAGGAAAACAAACTTGTAATATGGTTGTCAAAAACACATTTCATTATGTGAAAATGTTTAAATATCTTCTTAAGTAACATTTGTCTTTAGATTTTCCTTATCTGAATAATGTTTTTATCTATGTTTTGTTAGAACATAGTACAAACCGTATACCTTTTTTAGTATCTTCTTGTAAACGATGAACAACAATTAAAAATGATAACAGCACGTGTTTGGGGCGGTTTATCACGTTACCTGGCCCAGGCACCACTTTATGGTACACGGACCCGCCTTCAGCCCAAGTCCCCGGCGGCCGGATCTCAAACCCATCCCCGGTTAATTTGTCACCCTGTCAATCTCCAGCCAATACCCTGATCCCCATCACCACGGGTACACAGCCTTATATTCATAAACCGGTGCTTTCCTGTTTATATTTTACCTCCAACCTTTTATATATTTATATATTTAGAGTCACCTTATTTTGAAAACTCATTAATTTGTGAAAACTTTGGAAACCATGTTTCCACCAATCATAATTCATTTTTTGTTTATTTTTGGTAATTTTATTTATTTTATTTTTGTGATGCTTAATTATAAGAGTTGGTGATTATGATTTTGAATTTTGCAATTAATCTTGTCCATTGATCATTCTAATCAATGGTTTATATATATGAGTTTCCAAAGTTTCCACAAATTAATGAGTTTTCAAAATAAGGTGGTGCTTTCCTGTTTATAGGTGGATTCATACGATAACGATGTCAATTTAAGAAAATGCAAAGACGATCCTCAGCCACACATTTTCAGTTATGGTGGGTGGAGATGATTAAAAAAGTGACCGGTTAAAACCGTATTTATTGACCGGATAAGTGGTTGATAATCGTTCTCGCATTTCCTTAAAAAGAAGTTGTTATCATTTAACTTGTTCTCTACATATATATGTGTTGACACACAAAAAGACCCATTCTACCTGTCTGAGACCTCTGCAAAACAATCGTGAACCTAGAAACTTCTTGATAAAAAACACCAGACATAATCTACCAACCAGAAATTTGTTGTTAAAATCTTGTAACTGGAACTCAAAACTTAGTTTCAAACTTCAACTTCATCAATTTGTCAAAAGAAAAAAAAAACGTCAAGTAATGACTCAATTTAACCACTTTCTAATGCTTATTATGGATTATGTTGCACTTAGATTCAAATTTATAACATGAAACATATGTGAAAACTGTGTTTCATGCCATAATACATAAATTCAAATTTATGGATTATGTTGCAATAGAAAAGAGAGAGTATCACTGTATACTTAATACCTTTACAAAGGAACATTTGTAAATCATATTTCAACACATATTGATTCAACTACAAAAAAAAAAAAAAAAACCATTACACATTTGGCATAAATTAACAAGGGAAACAATAGCCTCAAGAACCATAAAAAACAAATCCAAAAATTTCAAAAATGTTCCATGAGAGTGTAGTTTTGGCACCCAATCTCATTCCTTGCTTCAACTATTTCATCAATCTTGAAACCAAACTCTGCAAATAATATATCACCTATCTATTGAATAAACAATCTTCCAAAACTTTATACTACAAATATATATATATATGTATAATACCTATGATTTTAAGTAGAGGTATCAAAAAAAGTCCTATATCAAATTAAAACAACTAAAGACCATGGGATTATTAAAAAAAAAAAGTAGTTTTTGTGTAGGCATTTTAAGAGCCCAATTGTGCAAGAAATACTTTAGAGCTAACAAATAAAACTCCACCTGAAACAATATTTGCTGCATGTTTAAGGAGGAACTCACTATGTGATTTTGATTTTATTCACATAGCAATAGCAAGGAACTCACTGTGTGGTACTTACCTAGCAAGAATGCAACCCACAAACACCTGCTACAGTAATACTAAACACAAACCAAATAAGAAAATGTTTTCAGAAGATGGGGACTTACACACCAACTGATACTAAACACAAAGAAACCAAAGAAGACCAATGGTTAGTAAGTTTCAAACAAGAAACATATAAATTCTATAGTATCAGTTGCTTTAGGATGAAATTACTAAAATTAAAATTATAAAACTATTTTTGAATACAAAGAAGCTTATCACATCGCATAAAGTAGAAAAAATCATATTCGGATTGCAAAAGTGTTGCCTTTGATTGCAATACTTATGATATAATATTGTATGCAACATTTAACACTAATCAAACCAAAATCAAACTTGTTTGCGATTTGAGAAGAAGAAATGAATTTGAGAAATCAAGAAATCAGTGAAGAGGGCATACCTGGTTGAAGAAGAAGAGTCGATTGAAAATTTAACAAGAAATTGATTGAAAATTTAACAAGAAATTGATTGAAAAAAACCTAGCAGAAGAAATCGATGATTTTAAACATACAAAAGAAGAAAATAATCAAAATCTAACATGAACCAATTGATTAAGCATGGAGACGACTATAAAGATAGAAGAAGTCAATTAAGAAAAGAAATCAACGGTGTTGAGAAAGAAATGCAAATGCCGACTGAAATTATGAGGTCATTCAAATTGAGAGCTTAAACTCTTCTTAGGCCATCCGCAACGGAGGCTGTTTGTGAACGGCACCGCCGGCATACCGGCGGTAACACCGCCGCGGTATGCCGGTGAGGGACCGGTATGTGAGGGCAGCGGTACCCCGATGCCGTTGCAAAAATTTTTTTTTTTATTTTTTTTTTCTTTTTCGACCGTTATTCAACGGATATATATATATATATTTTTTTTACTTTTTTTTTTACTTTTTTACATATATATATATATCATATCATCTATTCAACAAATTACCACTCATCATCTCTTCCTCAACAAATTCATCTCTTCAACAAATTCATCTCTTCATCTCATCTTATTCATCTCTTCTTCATGGATTCACACGGTACCCCTTCCGGTTCCCGACGTCGTAACTCGGCATCCCAAACGCCTCCACCGTCGGCATCCCAAACGCCTCCACCGTCGGGTGTCTATCGGCCCGCAATGGGGTTTGGAAGTTGGTTGCCTCCATCGGGTTGGCCGCAAACCCCTATGATGGCGAACGATTGGGCGTATGCGAATATGATGGCGAATACCCCTATGATGTCGTACCACATGCACCCCCAACAACCGACGACGCAAACCCAACAACCCACGACGGAAACCCAACAACCCACGCCGTCACAAATGTGGGAACCACGAGACCCAACCGAAGGCAACTTGTCACCGCAATCGTGGGGAGAGGACGAGGAGGTACCCGAGACCCAACCGGAGTCGCCGCCACCGCCACCGCCGCCACAACCCAAAGGTAAAAAACGCGGGAAGGGTAAGAACGTAGAAGCGAGCTCGAGTGCGAACCCGACCAAAACTAAAGCGCCTCCTAAACCGTGGACGAGTGACGAGGAGGTCAAGTTGGCGATGTCGTGGGCCGAAATCTCGGAGGATTCAACCATAGGTAACTATCGAACGGGAGGTAAATAAAAAACCGGTTTTTTAACGTACTTAAGTATTCGCTAATGTGTTTTAATTTTTTCCATTTTTGAAGTAGACAATTTTTGGATGCACGTTAAAATGTCGTTAGACAAACGCATGGGGTACGGCCCCAACGTCCGCTCAAGCGACGCCGTGCAAACCAAAGTGAAATTGCTTCTATCGGGGGTCTCGAAATTTGCGGTTATCTACAACAATGTGTTCAATCACCGAGGTAGCGGCGAATCCGACGTTGAATTATTGGAACGAGCGCTCGAGCGATACCGACGTGAGCATAATCGAACATTCCCTTACCAAGCCGCTTGGAGAGTTCTCATCGAATGCCCGAAGTACAACCCGGTGGAAATGATGAACCCATCGGACATCCGCGCGCCTACAAACAAACGGTCGAAAACGTCCGAAACCCCAACGGACTCCCCCGGCGATTCCGATGCTCGTACTTACACCCACCTCGGCGATTCCGAACTACCACGACCAATGGGTCGGAACGCGGCGAGACGTGCGGGTCTTCGTCTTCGACAAACGATACCAACACGGGCGGTACAACCGACGTAGGCGCTCTCTCACATGGTATCACCGGGCTTGTCGATATACTCAAAGAAAAACAAAGGATGTCACACTTACACTTCTACACATCACCGCACAACCATCTCTCGGGTCACCTTTTGGAGACCACGTTGCGAGAGAAGGAGCGGTTGCGCCAACTATACGATTGGGCTCCTTTCGAATAGTTTTTTTATTTTTAATTTTAATGTAATTTTTTTAATTGTTTTTAATTTTAATTGAATATTTTAATTTTAATTGTTATTTTTAATTTTAATTGTTAATTGTTAATTTTAATTTTAATTTTAAAATGAATTGTTAATTGTTAATTTAAATTGTTAATTTAAAAAAAATCATACAGGTGGTATGAGTGGTACCACTGTGGATGAATGGTATGGTAATGGTAAGGTAGTGGTAAAGCTGATGTGGCGCTGAGGTGGCAGTCTATGCAGGTGGTATGGGTGGTACCATTGTGGATGGCCTTAAAGGGGCTGCATCGTTAAATGAAGAGTCATCTTGTTTTTTCTTGTTTGGGAGAGTGTGTTGGTCAGACGCAAATGAAGAGTCATCTTGATGAAATGAACGGCACCTTGGTAGGCCATCCTTTATGGTGCAGGTCATACCCCTCATACCTGTTGCCACATCAGCTGCCACATCAGCTTTCCCACTACCCTACCAACTCCATACCTTTCATCCACTATCATACCCTTCATACCCCTTATTAATTAATTGATTTTTAAAAAAAAGAAAAATAAAAGATAGAGAGAGAAAGAAGAGAGAGATAGAGAGAGATAGAGAGAGAGAGAGAAAAAAAAGGATTAAAATGACCGGTGTGGGGGTACCGGTGGTATCCCTTACCGGTTCCATGCATGTCATCCACGATGGTGTTACCCATCTGCATGAAGGGTACCGGCCCATAAATGATGGCCGTATAGAGAAACAATGATGGGCCTTGGTAAAAGAAATAGACAAATGGGATTGTCTGATGTATTAATGATGGGCCTTGATAAAGGATGCATTAAAGTACTTATACTCAATGTAAGATAAAGTTGTAAATGTTGAAATTTAAGTAATTTAAGTAATCCTGCATTAAACAACAGTACATAATGTTTAATAACTTGTTTTTAAGAGTTTGGTGTACAAATCTATATATATATATATAAAGCTCAAACATGGCATTGCCATGTGGCAATCTCTCCTTTTTTCTCCATTTTTTAATTTTTAGTTTTATTTTAATTTAATTTAATTAATGTTAATCAATATTAGAATTCATTTACATTAAATTGAAAACTTTTCATCTTATGTAACATCATCTTCATTATTAGAGAATAAACCACACCCTCTTTATTAGAATTCATTTACATTAAATTGAAAACTTCTCATCTTATATAACGTCATCTTCATTATTAGAGGAGAAACCACACCCTCTATATAAAGTCACCTTCTTGCTTGGTGATTTCCGAAATCAGGTTTTCAATAATGTAATGTGAGTTGCAACAAAAAGATAGCATCAAGTCAAGCCTTGAGTGTAAAAATCATTTCAACTATATGTTGGCTTATGGTTTTTCAACTTTTATCTTCTACATTTCAGGTTTTTGTATGCTTCTATGTTCCTTTTCTAGAGCATGTCGGGATTGTAGTAGCCATCATCGAATAACCTACGCTTGAGAGGTAAAAATCTATAAAATCTACATTTTTTCTACAAAGCGATGGTTTGGTTGGTTTATTTAGTTTCTTTTCTTTCCAATTTGATTTTTTATCTAATATGTTTTAATCGACTTTTACAGGTTGACCACAAACTCTTAAAGTGATAAACAATCAATGGTTGATAGAATTTGAAGATATAGCCATATGTGTACATCATTGCTTTTGAGGCATTATTTATCTCAATTCGCATTCCGAATAATTGTTAGTATAAAACGTTGTTGTTATGTAGATTATGTGGATCTGTTTTTTGATGGTTTATATAGGTTTTAGTTAGTGTTTGTTTTATCTCGAGCATGAATACATAATATTACAAACTTCTAAAATACTTCTCAGTTCAATATGTTGCATTTTGAAATTTCTATTTTATATGTATGTGTGTTGTTACTATCTGAAAGTATAGAATTGGCTAGAAACTCATTTTTACAAGGTTTCTATTTGATAATTCATAGATGTAACTATGTAAGTAAGTACATCTCAATTAGGGGTTTGACATTTTTTCATAACATAATGTCAAATTGTTTTTTGTAAAAAAACTCCATAGCTATGGTTTGTAATGAGTTGGGGAAAAAATTACATATACTTCTCATTTATTATATGTGTTGTTTATTTATAATTTTTTTAAGAATAGTAGTTTTTATTTGTAATTTTATTTAAAAAAAGACAATAGTTCATTTGTAAAGGGTGACAAAAATTATTAGTATTTCGTCAATGTATTTGTAGCTTATTTTGTTATGTTAACCATCAATATACTTAAAAAAACTTTTTGCTTTATTTACTATTAATTTTTATTTTCACACCTAATGATACAACAACATTATTTTTTAGTTTTTTAAGTTTATATATCACATTAATAGATGAAATATATTTTATTGTTATTTTAATTATTATAAATTATTATATACCTTATTAACTAATTTAATCTTTCATATTCTTATGTTAAATATTATTAATTGATATATACATATATGAAATACTCATGATAATTTAATGTATTTAAATGTGTGATAAAAAATTAATGAGAAACTTAAATTGTTGATACTATATTTTGAGAGAATAAAAAATAGTATTTACTATTTTTTTTCGGAAATAATTTCCAAATAACATCTCATTTAGTGTATGTAGCTTAATTTAACGCATTAATTACTAAATATATATTTTATTTTTTATTTACCAAACAATCAATATGAATAAATTACATTGTCTTTTCTTAGTTTCACATTTAATGTTTTTTACCATTATTTCTTATTAAAATAATCTGTATACTTAAAAATAATTATTTTTACCAACCGATACATTATTATCAATATATAGTATTGTAAAATGGATAAAAGAACGGGGGTTGATATTTTGCAAACGATTGAAAGGTTGTTTTATTATTTAGGGATTACTTCTTCAAAATGTATCCAGCTATCCCTAATATACTATTGTATGTATTCACCTAAAAAAATTCCTTTTGTATATATCAAACTTTATTTTTTAGTCTGTTGTGTGTATTTTTTATACACACAATAGTATATTGGGGGATAGTTGGATACACATAATAGACTCAAAAATATAGTTTGATATATACAAAAGGAATTTTTTTAGGTTGATACACACAATAGTATATTGGGGATAGTTGGATACATTTTGAAGAACTAATCCCTAATATTTATCCATTATTTATGAGTGAAGCATTCTCATTGTGTCACCTAAGTAACCTTAGACTTTTTAGTAAAATTTTGTTATTGATATTATTTAATAAACTTTGGGTTATGGGAAAAAATAAACTCTTATTTAATAAAAACTATTAGATTAGCAAAATAATCAAAATAATAGAGAAAATGATAAATATACTCTTTTGATGCAACATTTTATTTTAAAAAATGCAAAATGTTAAGATGAAAAATGAAGGTTTATAACACAATAGTATATTGGGGATAGTTGGATACATTTTGAAAAACTAATCCCTAATATTTATCCATTATTTAGTTTTTTATATTTCTCTAAACAAAATTTCATTATTTTTTGTAATTATTATAAATTAATATAATACCATTAATTAACGTAATCTTTCATATTCTTCTTCATTATTATCAATTAATATACATAAATGAAAATTTTGTGACAGTTTAATACATTTAAATGTACATGATAAAACATTAATCAGAATATTAATCATATTTATATATTTGTTTCTCTCACTTTGATTTATGTTCAATCTAAAGTCAAACACATTAATTTCTAATTATTGTTTTCCGTGTAAGGATTAATAACTGAAATTTTTCATATTAAAGGTTTTGATTGACAACAATTGAATATATAGTGTTTCAAAACTTTAATATAATAAATTTTTTGGTGATAATTGGTCTTTTGGGCTAATGCATGTGGTATGTTTGAGACTAGGCTAAAAATTTATAGCGAGAAGTGCGTTTGTTCTTGAAAAAATTTGTCGATAAAAAGCAATGTTAGGTCAATTGATAATACATAAGTCGCCTAATAAAAATTTATGATTTTACGTGTAGATGACTGGATTTAAAAAATAAAGTGGTGTATTTTTAGAGAATTATCCAGTCAAACTATGTTTTTGAAATACATGTATTTTACTTGAGGATGCTTATTTTTATTTTGTAATTCTCTTTTTTGTTTGAATTAAAAGAATTATATCCTTTAAGATCTTTCATCGAAACACTAATTTGTTTAATAAAAGAAATAAAAGAATTTACCAAATTTTTAGTAAGATTATAATGAATGATATAAAATTTTTGTACTTATTTATATATTCTTTCAACAAACAAAGTTCATATTATGATCAAGATTAAATCCATGAACAAGGGATGTTAGTGGTTTAAACAAATAAAAGAACAATAAATTTTACATTTAAAATTTTAATCACTAAAATCACTTTATATAAAATGAAAATGTTGAAATCGAAAATGAATATATAAAGAATAATGTAGTAGCTTGAATGTTCATCAAAATGTGGATACATTTTTGGTTGAATACTAAGTTTTATTTATTTGAAAAAAATATTTCATTCAGTTTCTAAACATTTTATTTTTTCGTTTTATATAAACCAATATTATATGAAAGCATCCTGATTTTGTAACAATGGCTTAGGACAAATGTAACGAAATAACAATCTAAATATCATTACAAAGTTAGTTGCACTACCGCGCAACGCGCGGTTCTAACACTAGTGTATTATAAAGTAGTATAGATATAGATATAGATAATGCTTATAAAATTTAACATTTTGCAACATAAGTGATTGAAGAGGCGACACATGGGTAAGGTAATGGGTAAGGTGATGATCGAAAATCAAAAGAGTGAAAAAGAAGAGTAAAATATACACTTTTAACCTTGTAGTTTAATTAGTTTTTAAAAGCAAACCTCAATTTTTTTAAATTTATTGTATAATGTAATCCAACTAGTTATTAAGAGCCCGGGCTTCGCGCCGGGATATAAGCTGTGATAGATTTTATCATTTATATGAAACATTAAGTTTGTGCATATGTTGTCATACGAAAGGTTAGTATGACGAACTTCATAAATTGTGTTGGATATTTAACTATATGGTTACAATAGAAAAGAGGTATATGGTGCAACTGATGTCTATTTTACGTGGTTGTCCACATGTAGATAATATGTAGATAATGTGTGTGTAGGGGGGGTTATATGTCAATGATTAATTGAAATAAATAAAAAGATTTAATAAATTAGTAAATAAAAATATTAATTTTAACTTAAGCTTATAAAAAATATATTATGTACTATCTATTAACTAATAGAACAAAACGTCTTAATAGAATAAAAAAAATAAAATAAAAAGTAACAAAATGTGAAATATGTAGTTTGAGAATACAAAATATGAAGATGGTCTACTATAAGAATCAAATATGTAAATTAGTCAAACATTTTTTTAGGATGAGTTAACTGCATAATTTAACGAAGTTGGATGAACGAATGGAAATGAAATAAAAATAAAAACCATAGAGTTGAAAAAACAGTTTTTAAAGATCAAGGACGAAAACCGTTATAAACATCAAACTACAGGAACTAAAGTTGTACTTTAACATATTTCAAGTATATGACTAAAACATAAAAACAAATATAAAAAACTAAAATGTATAAAGTGAACAAATATTATAAGTTTAGAGGGCTAAAATGTATTTTTTGCAAATGTCGTATATTGACGAATGGTGTTGTCTTCCTAAATATATAATCGTACTATATATAATATATAATAAAATAATTACATCAAAAAATATTCAATATTAGACTCATTTCGAAAGTATCGACTTATTAAAATTAAAACGTACATTTTTTAACATATTTCAGTCAACATACAATATACGACTAAAACGTAAAATGAAGTATAGAAAACTAAAAAGTATAAAGTGAATAAAATTATAAGTTTAAGGGTTAAAATGTAATGTTTTTAAATACATAGTCCTACTATATATAGTATATAATAAAATAATCACGTCAAAATATATTCAATATTTGGCTCATTTCGAACGTATCGACGATACGATAATAATGGCGTAAGTTGTTAAAACTAAAACGTATTTTTATAACATATTTCAGACAATATATTGGTAGCAAGCAAGCAGTTATGACTATAGAAAACTAAAAAGTATAAAATGAATAAAATTATAAGTTTAAGTGCTAAAATGTAATGTTTTTAAATACATAGTCGTACTATATATAGTATATAATAAAATAATCACGTCAAAATATATTCAATATTGGGCTCATTTCGAACGTATCGACGATACGATAATAATGGCGTAAGTTGTTAAAACTATACGTATTTTTATAACATATTTCAGACAATATACGATATATGACTAAAACGTAAAATGAAATATAAAAAACTAAAAGGTATAAAGTGAATATATATTATAGCATAGTCGTACTATATATAGTTTATAATAAAATAATCACGTCAAAATATATTCAATATTGGGTTCATTTCGAACGTATCGACGATACGATAATAATGGCGTAAGTTGTTAAAACTAAAACGTATTTTTATAACATATTTCAGACAATATACGATATATGACTAAAACGTAAAATGAAATATAAAAAACTAAAAGGTATAAAGTAAATATATATTATATGTAACATCCAATTTTCAAAAACGGACTTTTTTTAAGGTTTTAAATAAAAAGAATTTAATAAATAGATTTATTACGAAGTAAACACGTTTTCACGGCCAACCGGCTCAATAAGTGTCAACTAAAACTAAGTAACTACAAATCCCATTAATTTATAAAATAAAAACCCACAATTAACTGTCAAGGTGTCGCTAGAACCGTCATCCACAGGAAAATCAAGCTGGGGCCTTGCCCTTATCCACTTCTAAACCAGAACCTGAAAAAAAACGTAAACAACGAAAGGGTAAGCGAAAACGCTTAGTGAGCTAGCACTATGCCTATTTCATACTGCCACGCGGGCACATACCACAATCGGTGCTATCACAATCACACATCCCAATCACATCATATTCACATCTTAACGGTTTCCCGCTCTTCGGATCGCCCCGCAATCCGGCCTTAGTGGTTACCCACTCTTCGGATCGTCCCACGACCCGGCCCTAGTGGTTACCCACTCTTCGGATCGTCCCACGACCCGGCCTTAGCGATTACTCGCTCTTCGGATCGCCCCGCAATCCGGCCTCATCAAACGCATCAACTTACATACATATAAGCAAGCTATAATACGACGAACGTAAAACCCACTCACAATTATAAAAGTGACTCAACCAAATCATGCATACATACACACGAAACAATATAAAACAAGCACAGTGTAACTCACCTTATAGCAGCTTAGGGTACTCCTCGGTATCCTCACGATAGCAAGTTAACTCACCTAAACAATTCAATCGTAAAACACATTACTTACTATCAAGTCAATACGAAGACTCGATACCGAAACAAGGGTCTTAGACGTAGCTAGACTAGTCCAATTGCCCCTAAAATTCACACATTGATATCCTATAACATCCCTATCCATTCCAATACCAAAAACCAACATTAAACGACTTCTAGCAACGAATTAACGGTTCAAAACAACATTAAACCCTAGCCTATAGATTACTCGATAATCACTTCAATTAAACCAACAACATGCTTAAGATTCTTACCTTGAGATCGATTAACAACTACACTTGATTCTCCGTCGTTTGCCTTTGAGAATCGCACACACCGCTTAATAATCCAAATTACCGAATTCGCTTTTCCTGGAAAACAGCCAACTTCGGCTGGTTGCTGCTCCTTACTGGATCCTCCGATGCTCGATCCCTCCGGTCAGATTGAAGAACAATGAGTCGTGAAGCCGCTGTCCAAATTTCACGACGATCCGACGGTTAACGAGGGAGAACAAGCCGATTTCCCACGGCTGCGCAATCCTGACAGCAATTCCGAAAATCAATCCCACACTCATTATTCGACTTTCTGACGAGAATTCAACAAGTAAAACGTTCCCCAAAACATATACTAATGTTGGTAACACAAATCCTAACACAACCCAACGATTCGGTGATCGTTTCATCATCCCACACAACCCTAAACATAATGAACAAAAAAAACCAACACTAACGAAAGGGACTATGATTATACCTTACTTGATCGACGGAACTCAACAACGAATCTAAGGCCTCCGGTGACTCCAACAAGTGTGATGATTGCTTCGAATTGAATCAAGTGGAAGAGAACTAGGGTTTGATTTCTTCTTCATTCTCTCTCGGTTTCTCTCTCTCTTTCTTCCTCTCCAAGTTAGAAAGTAGAATTGTGAGGAGAAGTTAGGAGGTTTGAGGTATTTATAAACCCGGGCCGGACCCTTCTCCTAGGCCAAGCCCACTCCTAATCCTAAGCCCACAAGCTAAATTTCTAGTTAAAATCCAACTTCTTAAAACTCTAATTAACTAATATTAATAACACAATAATAATAACCCAATCAATATAAAATAATAACTTAAGGATTTAGGGGCGTTACAACTCTCCCCCACTTACACGGATTTCGTCCCAGAAATCAATCTGCGAAAAGTCCCGGTACTTCTCTAGCATCTCAGCTTCCTGCTCCCGAATCCATTCAGATTCTTTTCTATGTTGCCCCTGAACCTTCTCAGTACTACTCTTCTTATTCCGCAACCTCAGCACCGCTATCGGACTTTCTACGTAGCTCAGGCTCTCATCCACCTTAATTTCATCCAACAATACAAGTGCTGTTTAATTTCCGAGGCACTTACGTAACTGAGTCACGTGTTATGAGTCTGTATCTTGCCCTAAAGTTTCTGATGCTCGGCCCTGACCTTCAGACTGGTCGAACACGACTCTACATATCGGCCACATCGCGCTTCATTTCCGACCACCAGTAATCGGTCTTCCAATCCCTATACATCTATGTAACAACACTACCCAACCAAAAAGTGATGCATCGCAATGCTCATCATCTCCTTGACGCCCCCGGAAGGCATCAAAATCAACGTCTCACACAACTTCGCTGCAAATCTCGAATGCCGATTGCTGTTCTGCACCCCAAACACCTTATCCCGACAGTCCCCACTCGACCCTTGAAGCCTACGAGTGTAACCACCAGTGTAGGAAACACAAGCGTCAAGTAAGACTAGTCTGGATCACAACTCGACCTCCACAAATCCCTTGTACCTAACTTCCTCCAACTTCAAATACTGTAACATCAACAACTTCGTACGAACGAGCATCCGTTCCACGCTTTCTTATAATAACATTCGAAAAACTAACACCGTTCTATCAAACGTCTGCCTATAGACCCGGTTCATCAAACCACCAATGTAGCTGGGCAGCAGCGAGGCCGGAAAGCCTCGCTAAGAACTCACATCCCGCATCTGACTCTGAACGCTGCCTTGTGGATGTCCCTCCTTCACCTCAGCTGGTGCTAACTCGACAAGAACCAAACTTGAAACCACGCCGCTTCCGAAAGCTGCTCAACAAGTCACCATTTTTAGGTAAGGGATACCTACTCCCGGTGATAACCCGAGTGAGTTTTTTTGCTAACCACTACCCATGCGATGACCCCTGTTCTTCTTCTCCACGACCCTTAGATGGCGAACCCCGAAACTAGCTACTCAACGGGTAACCTTTCTCCCCTGAAGGCTTAAGCAACCCGCTAGTTCTTAGAGCTTAAGTGATGCTAAACGACTGGGGTCCCCGCAACTGATGTTAATCTGAGCATCAAGTCGAACCTAATCTCAACATGTCTACCGGTCGGAATCCCGATAGATCTCCCGAAAGCACGCCCGAAGGTTCACTGACTACCGATACTTCATCTCGACTGATTGGTTAAGGTGTAAGCTAAATAACCCATGCAATCACGCGACAGGTACCGTATCCTCATCGCAACCGAATAGAACGCCGTCTTGGTTTGCTCTCTTTCATCGTACACGACCAACTATCCCTCCCCTACTTGGGCCTTGGGTACGAACCAACTGGCCTCCTGGATCTTCTCGGTTATAAACTCTATAAACGACAAACACTGCTCTCTAAGCAGCCACCTAGAATATGTTAGGATTATGTGCGAGACAGTAACGGGGTTATCGTGTCCAATGTTATAAGACACTAGTAGGTCACACTGCTGCACACCAAAATGAGAATGTTTGGATTATGGGAAATAATTAATTGGTTAATTAATTATTTAGAGAGAAAAAGAAATAAATAATTAGTTTAATTATTTATAATCAATTAATCAGTTAGATTAATTAGTTGGATAATTATGGAAGTTATTTCAGAGATAATTACCAAGAATTATATATGGAATCAAACACTGCTTGTTTTGTCCATATAAATAAAGGGTTTAGGGTATCAGTTAATTGATTGATTCAGTTCAAAAAACCCAGAAAAATCTCTCTCTCTCCCTCTCCCAAAAACCGGCGCTAAAATCCAGTGAGGAGGAAGGTTTGCGTTTGTTTTCGGGTAATCCTCGGTGGTGGTCTAGCAACTCTCTCAACCGGTGCCAGTAGCGGTGTACCCCTTACTTGCGTTTCAGAGTTATTGTTCGCAAAAGGTAATCCACTGAAACACCCTTAATTGTATCTGTATGGTTTAGGATTGGATCCTCGATTGGGAATCGGGTTTTTGTTATCCGCTGTGCATGTTCTTGTATCCCTCGATTCCCAACAGTGGTATCAGAGCCACTTCCTAAAACCTTCAGATCAGGTTTATCAGTTTAATAGGTTTAAAAAATTTTAATTTGTTCATTGTTAAAATTGGAATTTCGTATAAACCTAGACTGCAGTAGCAATCGACGGCAGTTAGCCGTTCAAACCACCAGCACCACCGTACACCACCGCCGGCGACACCACAGTTAGTGGTAGCCGGCGGCTGTCCTCCCGACGCACCACCACGCCGCACCACAGATCGTGGACACGGCTGTGGTTGGTCGCACGCACCACACCACCGTATGTGGTGGTGGTGGCGATTGATGATGGTGGCGATAGCCACTATTGTCGATAGTGACGGTGGCGGTTTCCGGTTGAAGCCACCACACCACCGTTAATGGTGGTGGTGGCAATCGATGGAAGCAACGAGAAATTAAAACCGCCGCACCACCGATTGTGGTGGCGGTGGTGACGATCGAACCAGAAGCCGTGATCGACCACCTAGGCGGTGGCGATCATGCGGCGGCGATTGGATGGCAGCGGCGAAGCCGGCCGTACCACCAGATACGGTGGTGGCGGCGTTCGTCGTTCTCGGCACAGGACCGCGGCGGCGGTGGTGGCTTTTCAGCTGCTGCCGTCGCCGGTTGTTCTTGGTGACAGCGGTGGTTGCCACGGCGGTGGTGACTATCGAAGTCGCCGCTGCTGGCGGCGATTGCGGGAGATACGGGCGGCGGTGGTGGCAATCACGTCATCATCGTCGCCGGCGTTATAAACCGCCGATCAACGACCGAGCTTCGGCGGATCGATGGTAACTCGATGATGTAATTCGTTTTTGTTATTAACGTAAACGGGTATCAGTTTGAAATCCGTTTCCGGATAATCTTTCGAATTAAGGATCGTTTTTCAGATAAAGTTAAAACGATTCAGGATAAAGATTTAATTAATTATTTTTAAATTAATTAGTTTTATAATTATTAAATTAAAATTCAGATGTGTTTTAATTTATTTAATTATATGATAAGTCATAGCTGGACCCTTTAGACCCATGGTTGTGTTTATTTATCCGTTTTGTTAGAATAATTGGGAGGCCTGCGAGCCATTTACAACCCTTTTGTAATTTTAAGTTTTATTAGAATAGTTGGGAGGCCTGCGTGCCATTTAAACCCATTTGTAATGATTACTTTAATTGCATCAAGACGGAGACAAGACGACGACCATGGATCTCGGAGCCAGTGGGAGTGCCAGAAGTTGAAGACTTTGTCACTTAGGGATTAAGACCGTTGTTTTTGTGTTGGCTCACAAAACAACATTAGTTTAAGGGTTTAAGCTATGACTGTGCTTTTTATATTTAAATTGCGTGGTTGTTTAATCTATGTAATTGTCATTAAATATAAATTGCCCTTTTTGAACGGATTGTTTAAAAATCAAAAGGATACGAATACAGTTAGTATTTGGATCCAGTTTTTCAAAGTTTTGAAAAAAAGGAAACTGGCAATTTAAACCCTTGTTAGAAATCATAGATTAGTAAGTGCAACCCACTTTAGGGGCACTTCCGGTGTAAGGTACATAGGGCGTTGTAAGTGCTCACACTATGAACGCCCGTGTTCAAACCGAAACTGGAAGGAGATAAAACTCTGCGAATTATCTCCGGGTGGTACCGGCCAGAGTTTGTCCAGGTCCCGGGTGGTGCAATCTATTTTGGTAATTATTTATTCACTGGGTGGTACCAGGCCAAAATGCACTAGAGGGACTAAATATGCACGGATTATTGATATCCGATGTCCCGACGATCTAGAAGTCGTATTTTCAGATAGGAATACGATTGGTATAGTGTTACCTACCATAGATCGCATGAGTCGGTATGACATGATCACATGCTTCCCGACACATGTGAAATATGGATTCTAGTCTAATAAATTTATTTTAAGGGTAATAATTTATTAGAATTATATAATTATAAACTAAAACTGGAATTTTATATTCTTCTGTAGATGTCTCAAATTAGTATTCCGTTTTATTCACCTGAAGAGTCACTTCGCCTTATTACGGGCAAGTGGAAGCTTACGGGCCATAACTTTCCAGTTTGGAAGTTACACTTGAGGAACGTTTTATGTGCCCAGGATAAGCTTTATGTGATCAACAAACCCGTATCACGACCTAAAAGCAATGCCCCTGAAGAGGAATTTGCTGAGTATTTTAGATACTTGACAGATGAATCGGATGTAATGTCCATTCTGATTTTCTCTATGTCACCCGAGTTCACGGGAGATTTAAGAGTTAAATCATGTCACGAGGTTGTGAGAGATGTGGAGAACCAGCTAGGTCTCTACAAGCACACGGGAAAGCTATTGATCATGCAAGAGATTCTCTCCCTGAAGCTACAGAAGGGTCAGTCAGTTAAAAACCATCTTGTTGATATGAGAAGGCTTTTTAAATGTTTATCACGTCTGGGGTACAAGATGACTCAGGAAGAGTTAGTGTATCTCATGTGGTTCTCCCTCACAAAGGAAGTTCAGGACACAGCTAGTGCCTACATGAAGGAACCAAAGAGCGACGTGGATAAAGTTCATGAAGATATCCTGGCCAGTCTAGAGCCAGTACCCGAACCTGCGAATCTCATGGACACTGACATAATAGATGAGCTGGGAGATCTGAGTTGCCCAGAGTGCGGCAGCGAGGATATTTGCGAGCACTCGATGAACATCGACCAGATGGATATCGGTTTACCCGATACTCCAGGTATCTTTATGATAGATTGCTTAATCACTTCTTATGAATCATGGGTAATTGATACAGGCAGTGGTAACCACATTTGTAATCATTAACAGGGATTCACTAGAAGAAAGACTCTGAGGAAGGACCGTTCGAACCTACGAGTGGGCGAAGGCACTCCGTTGATTGCTGAAGCCGTGGGATCTTATAGTCTTAGTTTACCCTCGGGTCTAGTTTTGGAACTGAATGATTGTTATTATATTCCAAATATGATTAAGAATGTATTGTCTTTTGATTTGTTGGTAGACCAAGGCTTTTACTATAAATATTCTTATAAGATGATTTCGGTTTTTAAAGATAATATTTTCTATTTTAAAGCTACACCTGTAGATGGTCTATACACTGTAAATCTTAAAGACAACAATAGTGAAATCTATCATATAAGTAAGCGATCCAAGGATATTGAGGATCAGACTTACCTCTGGCATTGTCGTTTGGGCCATATAAACAAGAAACGTGTTGAATTACTCCTAAAAGGAGGTTTTCTTGGAAATTTCGACTACAAACCTTTTGATAATTGCGAATCTTGTTTATCTGGTAAAATGACAAAGCAACCTTTCAACAGTGAGAATGAAAGGGCTACTGACTTGCTTGAAATAATCCACACAGATGTATGTGGACCTTTCAGTCATGTAGCAAGAGGAGGATACCGGTACTTCATTACCTTCACTGACGACTTCAGTAGGTATGGATATGTCTACTTGATGAGACATAAATCTGAAACCTTTGAGAAATTCAAGGAATATCAGAATGAAGTACAGAATCTACTTGACAAGAGGATCAAGTTCTTACGGTCAGATCGTGGTGGCGAATATCTCAGTGATGAGTTTGACAATCATCTGATGGAGTGTGGGATTGTATCCCAACTTACACCTCCGTATACACCTCAGATGAACGGTGTATCAGAAAGGAGAAATCGTACCTTACTTGACATGGTACGAACGATGATGTGTCATTCTTCGCTGCCGGTATCATTCTGGGGACACGCGCTCGAAACAGCAGCACACATACTGAACAGAGCGCCAACAAAGTCGGTAGAAAAGACTCCATACGAGTTATGGAAGGGTAAGAAACCCAACATATCTTTTCTGAAAATTTGGGGTTGTGAGGTTTACGTCAAACGACCTACCTCCGAAAAACTCAAACCCAAATCCGACAAGTGTTTCTTCGTTGGATATCCCAAGACCACCGTGGGATATTATTTCTACAACCCTGAAGAGAACAAAGTGTTTGTTGCTCGAAATGGAAAATTTCTGGAAGAAAAGTTTCTCAGTTTAGAGAACACCAGAAAGGATGTAGATCTACAGATAGTAGACGAAGAAAACACTACGCCAGTTGTTGAGCCAGAAATTCAACATAACAATGTTGAACCTCAATCAGAGCCGATTGAGGAAGTGCAAACACAAGACCTTCGCAGATCCAGCAGGGTAAGACAAGAACCAGATAGGTATCTTGGGTTTCTAGTGTCTCAAGATAGCGGAGACTTAAATGAACCAACATCCTATGGAGAAGCTGTGTCAGGCAGTGAGTCTGAACAATGGCAGGAAGCCATGAAGGCCGAGATGCAATCCATGTATGACAACCAAGTCTGGGAGTTGACTGATTTGCCACAACACTGTAAGGCTGTTGGACGCAAATGGGTTTTCAAGAAGAAAACCGACATAGATGGAAATGTACACACCTTCAAGGCCAGACTGGTCGCAAAAGGATTCACACAAACTCATGGTATCGACTATGATGAAACCTTTTCACCAGTGGCCATGTTAAAGTCAATTAGGATTCTAATGGCCATCTCAGCGTACTTTAACTACGAGATTTGGCAAATGGACGTCAAGACAGCCTTTCTGAATGGAAAGTTAACAGAAGACGTCTATATGGAACAACCAGAGGGGTTTGAAGATCCTAAGAATCCTAATAAGGTGTGTAAACTGCTAAAATCTATTTATGGATTAAAGCAAGCATCTCGAAGCTGGAACTTACACTTTGATGAGCGAATCAAAGAGTTTGGGTTCGCTAAAAGTGAGTTCGAGCCATGTGTTTACACTAAGTTCAGTGGGAGCATAGTAACCTTCCTGGTCTTGTATGTAGATGACATACTACTCATAGGAAACAATGTACCAACTTTACAGAGTGTTAAAGAATGGTTAAGTAAATGTTTCCAGATGAAAGACCTTGGAGAAGCCGCTTATATACTAGGTATAAAGATCTACAGAAACAGATCTAAACGGCTTATCGGACTTAGTCAGAGTACATACATTGACAAAGTACTGAAGAGATTCAGGATGGATGAATCCAAGAAAGGATTCATTCCAATGCAACATGGCATAGTGTTAAGCAAAACACAGTGTCCTGTTTCTAGTGAAGATCAGGACAGGATGAAATCGGTTCCATATGCTTCTGCAATTGGATCAATTATGTATGCCATGCTATGTACTAGGCCCGATGTTGCTTACTCAGTAAGTGTTACGAGCAGATACCAACAGAATCCAGGTGAGCCACATTGGGTGGCTGTCAAGAACATTCTCAAATATCTGAGAAGAACGAAAGAAATGTTCTTGGTCTTTGGAGGTTCTGAGGATGAAATTAGTGTCACAGGATACTCTGACGCTAGTTTCCAGACCGACAGAGATGACTTCAGGTCACAGTCAGGGTACGTCTTTACCCTAAACGGAGGTGCGATCTCGTGGAAGAGCTCGAAGCAGGACACGATTGCAGACTCAACTACAGAGGCAGAGTACATTGCAGCATGTGATGCGGCAAAGGAAGCTGTCTGGCTGAGGAATTTTCTATCGGATCTCAGAGTGGTTGCCAGTATCTCGAGACCGATAGATATATTCTGTGATAACTCAGGAGCCGTGGCGCAAGCAAAGGAACCTAGAGAGCATCACAAGTCGAGACACGTGCTCAGAAAGTATCACCTCATCCGAGAGATCATTGGAAGAGGAGATGTAAGAATATGCAAGATTCCAACAGAAGACAATGTCGCAGATCCGCTGACAAAGCCACTAGCAAGGGCAAAGCATGAGGCACATGCGAATTCCATTGGGATGCAGTACCTGGAAGCCAGTAGCTAGTACTTAGTTTATTAATTATTACTATAGTCTAATTTAGAAACAATGTAATCATGTAAAGTTTTTATTTCACAGTGTGTTGGAAATAAATGGAGGTTTTAATTTCATGATTGTTCTAAATTAACTATTTTTCGCATATTTAACGTATCCTTGATTCTACAAAGTCTTGTATGAAATCTAAATTTCCGTAGCCACTTATTGAAATGGGAATTTCAATAGGGAGTTTAACGCTATTATAAATACTTGATGATTTATTCAAAGTAGAGAATAAAAGCACAAGTGATGTGACCAAGTATTTATAGATACTCATCAGAGTGTTTGGGTATTGGAAGTGACCAGTAATCAAGTCTGCTTCATGGAGCCTCAGTCATAGGCATTGACTTGATAGGTTGTCCTTAGACCTGAGATACTTGGTTTGGAAACACGAGGACCACTGTACTCTTAGCACGTACTAATGCTGCACCGTAACTGGGTGGCTATACGGGACGTGACTAGATGCAGCGGAAGCCGTGGATCCAAATGCAAGTAGTCAAGAAGGGATTTGCACCTCTTTCAAAAGAGAGATATTTCCGGGCCCCTTGACGATTAAGATTGGCAGAAAACGCGTGGCCACGCTCGGATAGAATAACAGGGGTTATTTAGTAATATCCGTTACTGCAGGCAATCGAAATCAGAGTCAAGAAATACTTGATTTTAAGAAATGAATCCTCCACTCCATGTCTTAAATCACTTTAGAAATATCGTGTGCAAAAGGAATGAACCTGTGTACAAATTCAAGCGTGAATTGTATCTCTGAATATAAGAGATCTTATAACCTGGTTAACCTAAGCGTCTGGCTAGGGACCTCCTTAGGCGAATGATAACAGTTCAGTTACATGTCTAGCACAAGTGGGAGTCTGTTAGGATTATGTGCGAGACAGTAACGGGGTTATCGTGTCCAATGTTATAAGACACTAGTAGGTCACACTGCTGCACACCAAAATGAGAATGTTTGGATTATGGGAAATAATTAATTGGTTAATTAATTATTTAGAGAGAAAAAGAAATAAATAATTAGTTTAATTATTTATAATCAATTAATCAGTTAGATTAATTAGTTGGATAATTATGGAAGTTATTTCAGAGATAATTACCAAGAATTATATATGGAATCAAACACTGCTTGTTTTGTCCATATAAATAAAGGGTTTAGGGTATCAGTTAATTGATTGATTCAGTTCAAAAAACCCAGAAAAATCTCTTCTCTCCCTCTCCCAAAAACCGGCGCTAAAATCCAGTGAGGAGGAAGGTTTGCGTTTGTTTTCGGGTAATCCTCGGTGGTGGTCTAGCAACTCTCTCAACCGGTGCCAGTAGCGGTGTACCCCTTACTTGCGTTTCAGAGTTATTGTTCGCAAAAGGTAATCCACTGAAACACCCTTAATTGTATCTGTATGGTTTAGGATTGGATCCTCGATTGGGAATCGGGTTTTTGTTATCCGCTGTGCATGTTCTTGTATCCCTCGATTCCCAACAGAATAACCTCGAGTTGAGGATGCTAACCCATCCAAACGCGGCTCCAAGCTCCTCTTATCCTTATCTATTCTTCCAAGAGGAATTAACAACTACCTTCAAAACCCATATTGGCGTAGGGAGCGTCCTCCGCTCCTGATATTTAGCACGTAGACAATCACCAGTCCTTCTTTCCCTTAGGCAGGGCATTTGGGAATGCTTCGACGTCAACGTAGCTGCGTCTTCGGTCGCCTCTGCTGTAGACCTTGGCCTCCAGATTCCTAACCGCTAGATCTGTCTCGATCTTCAGGTCTATCATCCGACAACATCTCTCTCCAACTAAAGAGTCTAACCTAACCACAACTGCTGGAGTGTCTCTCCAACCCTAACATAAACATCTATCCTTGAGTCAGGGCTTACTGTCTCTAGGTAAAACCCCCTCCCTCTATTGACCACCAAAAACTATATCCAACAACATATTCACCTAGAACCATGCCTTACGACATGCACTAACGTATTCTCAACCGTACTGCTCTAGGATCATAGTCAACCGACTGAGTGTTCTAAGGAGCCCACTACTCTCCACACTAACTCTACAGGTCTACAGGTTTAACTAACCTATAGCGTAATCCGACTCCAAACCAACTCTTTCCAAAACCTCAGGATGCCTCAAAATCCTATCAAGAATCAAATCCGAACGAAAACTACAACACGACTTTTAGAAATCGGGACGTACGATTTTCAGCATTTAACATGTTTAAAGATCAAACAGTTTAACATGTCTACAATAGACTTTAGAAAAACATATCAAAATGAAAGTTTAGGTCAGCATCTTAGGATTCCAACGAATCAAGAATGGACTGAATCGGGTTTAAAGCGAGTCTTGTGCGAATTTTTGAAAACGGTTGCGCTATTTTCGTCTAAAACAGGAGTTGTTTCGGAAAACTCAGATTTTAGATACTTTAGCATAAAAATTACAGGTTGTTCGTGTGACAATAATTTGTAGTACACTGCTGGGGGTTTCTAAACATATATCGTATGAAGTAATTCGATAAACGAGCAATTAGTTGTGATTTTTACAAACAACACAAAATTTTCAGAAAATTTTCCAGCAGCTTATAACTATAAAATCATGTTTCTATATGAAATTTCGAAAGAAGACGTCTCACCAAACGAACAACTGAATTAATAGAAACACTCAATAACCTTGATCAACAAGCACATTAAGCACTAACGAATAGATCGAATGACACGAATGAAAACATAAGGAGTCCATACACATATCAAATAAACGCAACGGAAATTTAGCAGACGAATATACGTAACGAGAAACAAGGAATCCGTACCGGTGCTCTTAATCCACCGAGTGTAAATAAGCAGTCTAAACAACTCTCACTAGTTGAGTGCTCCTAAAGTCACCCTTCTAAACGTTTAACAAAGTAATTTAGGAACAATACTACTTGAGGTCATTCCACTATCTACATCTAGAGTGTCCTACTACACCCTCCTTTAATCATAGCTAAAGCTCACGCAGTACTTAACACTAGTCATTAGTGCACATGCAATCCTAATGACTAGATCACGCCCCCACACATATAAGTGCATAACACATATGTTTAAACCCCATATAGTCATTCTCATGCAGTATCATAAGCAACAAATAACCTCATCAAATTGTATTTACAGCTCAAGCATTCATCGGTTCCCTGACTGTCGTCAATCAAATTGAGATTCCCAAGATTTAATCAAATTCAAATCTACACCGGTGTTTATAGTAGTACTATTATTTGGGCCCGTACTGCTATAACCAACCGAAAATCGATAACCGGCTTGAGATCACTAGACAACAATCAAACAAGAACATGCCTAGTAACCCCTTACCGACTTCTCGTGGTGTTTACATTTGAGTTTGATACCGTCCTAAATCAATCTCAATCCTATCGACTAAGTAGGTAGTCCACAAACATAAATTACCAACATACCCCAAGAGGGGTTGCCAAAAATCACAACTCAAACGTTAACACATAATCACTTTGATGGCACAAAAATAAACAAATACAGATAGTGCTACTCACCCCCACCTTGAAGTTCCGTTGACAGTTCCGACCCTTGACCATTTTCTTTTTCCCAAAATCTCCTAGTTTAAGTCCAACCACACACACACCCGCAAGCGTGTGTGCTGATTCTCTTAAACCTAGGCTCTGATACCAACTTGTAACATCCAATTTTCAAAAACGGACTTTTTTTAAGGTTTTAAATAAAAAGAATTTAAAAAATAGATTTATTACGAAGTAAACACGTTTTCACGGCCAACCGGCTCAATAAGTGTCAACTAAAACTAAGTAACTACAAATCCCATTAATTTATAAAATAAAAACCCACAATTAACTGCCAAGGTGTCGCTAGAACCGTCATCCACAGGAAAATCAAGCTGGGGCCTTGCCCTTATCCACTTCTAAACCAGAACCTGAAAAAAAACGTAAACAACGAAAGGGTAAGCGAAAACGCTTAGTGAGCTAGCACTATGCCTATTTCATACTGCCACGCGGGCACATACCACAATCGGTGCTATCACAATCACACATCCCAATCACATCATATTCACATCTTAACGGTTTCCCGCTCTTCGGATCGCCCCGCAATCCGGCCTTAGTGGTTACCCACTCTTCGGATCGTCCCACGACCCGGCCCTAGTGGTTACCCACTCTTCGGATCGTCCCACGACCCGGCCTTAGCGATTACTCGCTCTTCGGATCGCCCCGCAATCCGGCCTCATCAAACGCATCAACTTACATACATATAAGCAAGCTATAATACGACGAACGTAAAACCCACTCACAATTATAAAAGTGACTCAACCAAATCATGCATACATACACACGAAACAATATAAAACAAGCACAGTGTAACTCACCTTATAGCAGCTTAGGGTACTCCTCGGTATCCTCACGATAGCAAGTTAACTCACCTAAACAATTCAATCGTAAAACACATTACTTACTATCAAGTCAATACGAAGACTCGATACCGAAACAAGGGTCTTAGACGTAGCTAGACTAGTCCAATTGCCCCTAAAATTCACACATTGATATCCTATAACATCCCTATCCATTCCAATACCAAAAACCAACATTAAACGACTTCTAGCAACGAATTAACGGTTCAAAACAACATTAAACCCTAGCCTATAGATTACTCGATAATCACTTCAATTAAACCAACAACATGCTTAAGATTCTCACCTTGAGATCGATTAACAACTACACTTGATTCTCCGTCGTTTGCCTTTGAGAATCGCACACACCGCTTAATAATCCAAATTACCGAATTCGCTTTTCCTGGAAAACAGCCAACTTCGGCTGGTTGCTGCTCCTTACTGGAGCCTCCGATGCTCGATCCCTCCGGTCAGATTGAAGAACAATGAGTCGTGAAGCCGCTGTCCAAATTTCACGACGATCCGACGGTTAACGAGGGAGAACAAGCCGATTTCCCACGGCTGCGCAATCCTGACAGCAATTCCGAAAATCAATCCCAAACTCATTATTCGACTTTCTGACGAGAATTCAACAAGTAAAACGTTCCCCAAAACATATACTAACGTTGGTAACACAAATCCTAACACAACCCAACGATTCGGTGATCGTTTCATCATCCCACACAACCCTAAACATAATGAACAAAAAAAACCAACACTAACGAAAGGGACTATGATTATACCTTACTTGATCGACGGAACTCAACAACGAATCTAAGGCCTCCGGTGACTCCAACAAGTGTGATGATTGCTTCGAATTGAATCAAGTGGAAGAGAACTAGGGTTTGATTTCTTCTTCATTCTCTCTTGGTTTCTCTCTCTCTTTCTTCCTCTCCAAGTTAGAAAGTAGAATTGTGAGGAGAAGTTAGGAGGTTTGAGGTATTTATAAACCCGGGCCGGACCCTTCTCCTAGGCCAAGCCCACTCCTAATCCTAAGCCCACAAGCTAAATTTCTAGTTAAAATCCAACTTCTTAAAACTCTAATTAACTAATATTAATAACACAATAATAATAACCCACTCAATATAAAATAATAACTTAAGGATTTAGGGGCGTTACATTATAAGTTCAGGGGGGTAAAGTGTCAATGTTGAAAGTTTACTGTGTACACTTCCTGAATCCTGATAAATGTTATATATATATAATTCATATCATTTCATTACTATATAAATTCATCCACCCTCTAGATTTTTTTGTTGGATTTTTCTCCAATTTTCTTATTATTTTTATTTTTAATTATATTTATTGACTTCAATTATTCCATCACATTTTTGTTAAACTTTCTTCAAATTTTCTATTATTTTTATTTCATTTATTAAAAATATTGATTTAGTGAGACACCAATTTTATGTGTTTCTCAAAAATATTGTCCATTTAATTAACGAGTCGTGTTTGGGTTGGTATACGGGTTTGCGAGTTAAGCCGTTAACCCGTCAACCCGATTATCATATTATATTTTATTGTGCTTTTGAGTATTAATTTTTCAATTTCAATTTAGCGCCTTAACCCTTTTATGACTCGAAAACCTATTTATAACATGTCAACTTGCTTATGACCCGCCAACCCGTATAGTTAAATGAGTTATGCAGGTTGTGCTCGGGTTGACGGGTCGCGGATTAGAGTTGAAGATTTCGACACGATTAGTTAAACGATCGTGTCTGGATGGAGTCTTTCTGGCCTGCCAACCCGAACACGACGCAATCGTCAACCCTACTCATGTTCTCTTATGTATACTTGTGTATTTTAAAATCTTACGATATCGTGTTTTGAATAATCCATCAAATTATGATATTCTATTTTCATTTTCCGTACAATCTAGCAACCCGACCCCAAGAATTACCTAGTATTTCAATGTTTACTTCATAAAATTCTATTGTGTTTGATTTCATTAACATCAGTACATCACAACATTATACTGCTAGGTTATTATTGTTCTTGGTTTACTTAACCTTTAAAATTGTTGATTATAGAACAAAAACAAATAAAGCAGCCATATAATTTCTATAACACAAGTTGAAAATTGTGGTGTTGATTTTATTATATCTTAAAGTGTTCTGTGAATTCAGTCCATAATTTTAACGAATTAGATTTACGGATGTCCGTTTATATATTATTAGTTATTAAATGATGATTTTAATTTATTTATATTAACTAATTTAACATCTAACATTCATTAGAAAAATATCCATTAAAGAGGAAAATGACAAATGATAAGTCATTTATGCCGGATAAAAATAATTATGATAATGGGAGGTGAATGCAGTATTTAGTTCGGTTACCTTAAATTGTCATTTTAAGAACACCAATATTTAAATTTTAGTTACTTATGTTTTATGTTCCCCTAATGTGCAATCCTGGCTCCGCCTCTGCATACTTATAAGCTAGTTTTTGCCAATAGTACATTCATAAGCTAGCTTATCAGCTAGTAACTAGTTTATTAATCAACAATTAGTTTATCAGCTAATAGCTAACTTATCAACTAGTTTGACAAACAAGCCTAAATGAAATTTGGTTTTTGTTTGATAGGCTAAACTAATAAAAACATGCTGGTGAATTTATTGTTGTCAAATGTTTTAATGTGGTTTTAAATTATTTGGCGTTGAGAAAAATATAAAGTTAGATTTAGGAGGTGTAGAGTATACATTCACAAACATTGTTCATATCATTTTAGATCGTCAAAAGACAGGATCAAGGGGGTTTTGCCCCCCTTTAGGGTCCAAGGGGTAAAGCCACTCACTAGCACTGGAGACTGTTGCAAAACCTCAATGAAAATTTATAAAAAGATGTACTTAGGAATTTTAAATTTTGGGACGTTCTAGATGTAATTAAAATCCACGATAAATCAATTGCTTTAAACTCATATGGAATTATCATATAGAAGGTTATGGACAGGGCTCGTCATTGCTTCGAGTTCAGTTTGTAGTTATGTATGACGAGGGAAAGGGAGTTTGGTCGCTAGAGAAAAGAGAAAGGGTGGGATCGCTCATGGGTTGGAAACAATTAGGATGCCTTTGGTCGGGGAAAAAATTTCAGTTTTCCAAGAAAAATATAAAAGTGTCTTTTTTGGTTTCTAGAAGCTAAAGAAAATGTAAAAAGACCGATTAATTAATTGAAGTCAAGATAACAATACTAATTAGTGGGAGGGTGAGACCACATTGTTATAGAACATAAAATAAAGAGGATAAGTATAAGAGAAATTAATTAATTGAGCCATTTTAAAATACCTCTAACATATCCTAACCATTTTTTTTCTCAAAAACATTCAAATTGGCTATGAATTCCGCTAAAAACAACCTCAGCTAATAGAGGATAAACGTATAAAACATAACTTTTTTAGCTTTCAAAAGCCTAAGGTGTATGACTTTCAGGAACCAAAAATATAATTTTTAAACTTATCCGCTATCGTCAATTGTTATTTTAGCGGAGTTATCTGTTTTAGCAGAGTTCATAACTATTTTACCCATTTTGGGGGGAAAAGTATGTTAGTGATATTCAAAAATGGCTAAAATATTTAATTTCCCTAAATATAAATAATATGTTTGAGGTACCAAATCCAAAATTCAGGTATTACATAGGACCAATTTAAGTAGCTTACTTTAAAAACAAATAACAGAGACTTTGGAGGAGACTTTCACCCTATAAATTCCCTCTTTCACCTTCCACTTTCAAACACCACAATAACAATAACAAGATGAAAACAACCCTCTTGTTCGCCGGAATATTTCTTGCCGGAATCCTCCTCCTGGAGCTTGTTACAGCTCAGAATTGTAATTGTGCTAGAAACTTGTGTTGTAGCCGGTAGGGTTACTGTGGCACTGGAAAAGCTTATTGTGGAGAAGGTTGTAAAAGTGGCCCGTGTTCTAAACCCCCTCCTACAAATAATGCCAACATCCCTGGCATAGTGACGCCGGCATTTTTTAACAAGATTGTTGCCAAGGCGGGCAACAAATGTCCTGGGAAAGGTTTTTACACGCGGAGCGCGTTTCTTAAGGCCATCAAAGCCTACCCACGTTTTGCTAAATCAGGTTCTATTGCGGATTCGAAACGCGAAATTGCTGCTTTCTTTGCTCAGATTACCCATGAGACTGGATGTAAGTACGTTATTAATGAGTTTTTTTAACGAACTCATTGTTATAACCAAACATGCCACATCCGATTTAACGGTGTCGTGTATTAAATTTTAACTTTTAATTATGTATAAATATTAACCATATCAAATATTAAGTAATTAATAAAAATTGAATCCTTTTTACACTAGTTTAGAAAAGAAATTCATTTCTACAATAGAAATAAAATTATTACAAATTGTGTTATGTTTTAATGTATTACCCATAAAAGATGTTAACTTTGACCTTTCGTACATCAATGCACATCCTTTTGTTACAAAGAAGAAATAGATCGCTCAAACAAGTATTGTACGAGAAACACCGAATATCCATGCAATCCTAGAAAGAGTTATTACGGGAGAGGTCCGATCCAACTTACAGGGAACTACAACTGCGGATTGTGGCTAGAGATCCTGAGATTTCATTCAAGACCGCCTTGTGGTATTGGATGAACAGGGTTCATTGGGATTTTGCTTCTGGCAAGGGGTTTGGCGCTACAATCCGGGACATCAATGGGGGGGGAGGGGGAATGCAATGGTGGGGCCCCCAACGCCGTAAGCGCTCGTGTCAGGTATTACACCAATTACTGTAATCAACTTGGTGTCAAACCTGGCACCAACCTTAGGTGCTAGACTTCGGTTAAGTCTAGCACCATGTGAAAACCGACACGGTCCTACTTATATGGTATTTCATATTTGAAAGTGAAAATGATGCCTGGTCTAGCTTATATGGTATCTTTTTAGTTATTGTAATGTGTGAAAATAAATGTTCTCGTGATGTTGAATATGTTTGCTTTCATATTTCAGTTTGTTGGAATAAATATGTTATAATAAAAGCATTGCTTAATATGGTGATCGTTGTAAAATAAAAATGTTGCATTACAAATACTTATATCATATGTGTTGTCAACAAATTACACGTCATTTTCTATAGATCGGATTTGGGAGTTAAAGATTCTAGATTTTAACGAGAACTTTGGACATAAAATAAAACTTGTTTAACTCAACAAGTCGAGCTTCGTAACAACAATATTTAAATCGGCTTGTTCGAAAGCTCGACTAAAACTTTGGAATCGAACCAAGCCATTCAAGGATGCATTTTTTTAGGTCAAACATATTTATATATGTTTATTAATCCTATTATGAAAATATAAAACTTAACAAGTACAATGTATAATAAGTACTAGGCAATAAAGTTAATAGATCTCAAGTATATAAACGAGCTTATGCAGTATGAATTAACAAATACAGTATATAACCAAAATTTGTCAAACATGCATTAACCTCAAGCTCGAGCCTAGTATTATTTTTCCCCAACAAATCTCAAATAACCTATTACTCGACTCGGCTCATTTACACTCTCGATATTCCTACAATAAATCGAGTTTTTATTGAGTGATATGAGCACAATAGATAAGTTCGACTTCGGTAGAAAAACTCACCTCAAAACATATAACAAGTTAAGCTCAACTTTATGAAATCTCAACTCGATATCAAGTCTAAAGCCTTACATATGTGTTAAACTAGTTATTAAGATTTCGGGTTTCACACCGGGTTATAACCTGTGATAGATTTAATCATAAGTAGTAAAATAGAATAAATAAAAATATTAATTTTAAGAGATTTCTATCTAAATTTTTGAGAAAAAAAAAACAATGTTCTTATTAATAGTTTAATAAAAGTATTTGATTATTCTTTTTATTAAAGTTACATTAGTTAATAATTAATCAAGAAAACAAAATGTATTGATAAAATAAATAAAGTAAGAAGTAAAAAAATTTGAATTATGTAATTTAAGAATACAAAGTATAAAGAATGGTCTACTATAATAACCAAATATGCAATTTAATCAAACATTTTTTGGAAGTTAAACACTTGATTTAACAAAGTTGAATGGAAGGATAAAAATGGAATGAAAATAAAAACCACATGGATGAAAAAACAGTTGTTAAAGAGCAAGGACAAAAATTGTTATAAATATTAAACGACAAGACTAAAGTCGTAGTCTTGTAATTTAACCAAAATGAGTGTAATAACCGGAAGTTTAATGAAGTTTTTGGGAACAAGTTGTAAGTTTGGGGGTCAAAATGTAAAAGTTTAAAAAGTTGGACTTCGGCTTTTTGGAAAAGGATTAACCCAAGCCCATTGTTTATGTAGGGGGATTAGGGTACGATTTTTACCATTTTTGGGTAAAAGCTTCGGGAGAAAGGATTAGTGTGAGTGTGTGCTTATTGAAGGTGAAGAAAGAAGGTAGGGAACTTGTCTAATCTCATCATCAAGTAAGTTTCTTCTCCTTTTATTGATTTTAATTGTTATAGTTAGGGTCTGATGTTAGTTGGTACAATTAGGAGACTCAAATAGAGAGTTGGATGTTTGAAATCTGAGTTTTTGGGTGCTTTTAGGGCTATTTTGTTCGAAAATCCCGTTTTCCCGACTCAGAGTTGAGTTTCCCGACTCGGAGTTGAGTTTTCAACTCGGATTTGAGTTTTCCGACTCGGAGTTGAGTTTTCGACTCGGATTTGAGTTTTCCGACTCGGAGTTGAGTTTCTCGACTCGGATTTGAGTTTCCCGACTCGGATTTGAGTTTCCCAACTCGGACTTCGGTTTCTCGACTCGGCCAATTGAGTTTTCGAACTCGGACTTCTGTTTCCCAACTCGGAATACAGGCCGACCTGACTGGGTTCGACTGGGTCCCGACTAGAGGAAATTCTGACTCGACTGGATCCTGATTGGATTCCGATAAGAATAGTGTCACGTTAAGATTGGGCTTTTGAGACTTAGAACGTTGATTCGGGGAATTAGGTTATTTAAGAGTTAATTGTATCGTTTACTTGTAGGCGAGCTGTTTGGAGGGTTCAGTAGTGTTTTCAGATCCGTAACCACGTGAGTTTCCCTCACTTTAAAGATATTTGAAAGAAAAGCTTGTTTCTATAAACTATCATTTACATATGTTTTATTTACTGCTGAAAAGAGAAATTATGAACTGTTTTGCATACTTGCATCGCATAGTAGATACTTGCATTTTGGGTGGGGCATGTATTGGCCAAACGGGGAGGTGCGACCCCAACTTTCGAGCAGGTGTGAGCCATTGCGTTGCCACAGGTGTGCGTGGGAAATAACGCGGTGTGGGCCAATACATGTGAAAGGAGAGTAAGCATGAAACTTCAAGTTTTAATGTTTATTATAAATGTGTGATTTACGAACTGTGAAGATTTTAAAAAGAATGAACTGACGTTGTTATTGGGAAATTCACTAGACCTGCGGTCTAACCCACGTTTTCTTAACTAACTCTTTTAAGGCAGTCAAGGTTTGGATTAAAGGTAAGGGCAAGGCTTGATAGTAAAATGGAAGCTAGATGACGTCCCTTAGTAATTAATACTTTATCTCTCAGTTGCTAGACTTTATATTTGGTTTTGGATGATGTATGGGTTTAAACCAAAATTTTGTAATCCGTATTTGGAAGTTTTGTTTACTTTTGATAGTTTTATTTCCGAAATGTTTGGGTTGTTACAATGAGAATCTTGTAATTTAACAACGATGACAGTCTTGTTATTTAAGCGGTTTTCAGTATAAATAAAAAAATTAATAGATAAATAAATAAAAGATATTAATTTTAAGAGATTTTAACCTAAAACCTTGGGAAAAAAAATACCTTTTTCTATTTTAGTTGGGTAGGTATGCAAATACTGAAACAAATCGTTGGTGGAGCGTTTATCATTGGGTGGAACTAGGCCTGTAAACGAACCGAACGTTCATGAACCGTTCGTGATTTTGTTCGGCGGGAAGTTCGTTTATGTTCGTTCGTTTAATAAATGAACGAACATGAACAAGATTTTACGTTCGTTTAAATAAACGAACGAACACGAACAACGTCCTCGTTTGTTCAATTATGTTCATGAACGTTCAGTTATGTTGGTTAGTTTACGTTCGTCAACCGTTCGTTTATGTTCGTTTATTTATATTAGTGTATATAATTATTTATAATTTGTATATTATTTATTAAGTAATTTAATTATTTAAGTATGTTTTAAATAAGTTTAAAAAAATACTACACAATCTATCTTCTCTCGAGTAAAAACTTCTAGATGTAAATCAAGAATATGTAGGATTTTCTATTTGTTCACGTTCGTTTGTTAATGTTAGTTCGCTTATGTTCATTTTTGTTCGTTTATGTTTGTGAACCGTTCGTTTAAGAGTTTAATGAACGAACACAAACGAACATGAACATCCTCATGTGCTAAATGAACGAACACGAACAAGATTTTTCGTTCGGTTAAGCGTTCGTGTTCGTGTTCGTTTAAACTTAAACAAACGAACATGAACATGCCCCGTTCATGTTCGTTCGGTTCGTTTACAGGCCTAGGTGGAACATAGTGGCAACGTTGATAATTTGTATCGTTATCTGTCTGGTGATTTCATTGCGGATGTCTGACGAATAATTGTTAATCACTTAATTTAATAAAGTTGAATGT